>CM017440.1:28872827-29440451 GCA_007726485.1 Eragrostis curvula | reverse complement strand
ACTATGTTTTCATCTAGAGAGTCATATACTCATATTGTGAACAAGCAACTCTCCCTAGATGGATCTTGACGTCAAGATACGATGCAAGAATGCAAGATGCAAGTGCAAATGAGATGACAAGTATACAATGCATGATGCTTATGGGAAGATAAGGACAAAGAAAACTAAGAAACAACAATACCAACAACAAGTTTGATCCCTCCTTGAGTTTACTCACAACAAGCCATTCTTCAAGCCTTGGGAGCCATGTTCCACCAATCCCAAGCTTCACCCTTGCTTATTGCTATCTCAACAAGGTTAGTCGTCGGTCCTACAAAAACAAGAAGAACACACCAAAAAAAAGAACACAAACAAAAAACAAGCAAGAAGTAATATACATAATGTACAAGAAACAAGTTAGAGAGAACTTATGTGAAGTTTGAGAGATCGAGAGATTAAGTTCTCCCCGAAGCTTGCTAAATGTCTTCTTGTCAAGAGGCTTGGTAAAGATGTCGGCCAATTGCTCATGGGTCCGAACTCCAATTAGCTCAATATCCTTCTTGGCAACATGATCCCGGATGAAGTGATGCTTGACTTCAATGAGCTTAGCATGAGTGTGGTCACCCTTGTTGAGAGCCATGTTAATAGCACTTTCGCTATCACAATACAAGGGGACTTGACCATATACCAATCCATAGTCCAAGAGGGTTTGCTTCATATATAGTAGTTGAGCACAACATGCACCGGCTGCCATATATTCGGCCTCCGCCGTTGAAAGGGCCACACAATTTTGCTTCTTGGAACTCCATGATATGAGAGATCGTCCAAGAAATTGGCACCCACCCGATGTGCTCTTCCTACTCACTTTGCATCTGGCAAAATCCGAGTCTGCATAACCAACTAGCTCAAAGTCCGATCCCTTAGGATACCAAATGCCCATAGTTGGAGTATGCTTGATGTACCTAAGAATCCTCTTGACGGCACTCAAATGAGATTCCTTAGGGTTAGCTTGATAACGAGCACAAAGGCATACACTAAACATGATATCTGGCCCAGATGCGGTGAGATAGAGAGTGATCCAATAATAGAACGATAGACTTTGGTATCAATAGGAATACCGGAAACATCCGCATCAAGGAGACCATTTGTTGCCATTGGGGTCTCAATACCTTTGCAATCTTCCATTCTATACTTGCGGAGGAGATCTCGTGTGTACTTCTCTTGATAGATGAATGTTCCCTCCTTTATTTGCTTGACTTGAAATATGAGGAAGACATGGAGTTCACCTATCATAGACATCTCAAACTCCTTTTTCATTAGTGCACGAAATTCATCATTGAAGGCCTCATTAGCAGAACCATAGATGATATCATCGACATAGATTTGACAAATGAAAAGATCATCACCAACATGCTTGGTGAATAAGGTGTTGTCGATGCTACCAATTTTGTAGCCCTTGTCGGTGAGGTAGTCTCGAAGACGCTCATACCATGCCCTTGGAGCTTGCTTCAACCCGTAGAGAGCCTTCTTCAACTTGTAGACGTACTCGGGATGCTTGGGGTCCTCGAATCCGGGAGGTTGCTCTACATACACTTCTTCATTAATTAGTCCGTTAAGAAATGCACTCTTAACGTCCATTTGATGCAATTTAAAATCAATGTGAGAAGAGTAAGCGAGAAGGGTTCTTATAGCCTCAAGACGAGCGACGGGGGCGAAGGTTTCATCGAAGTCCACTCCTTCCACTTGAGAGTATCCCTTGGCCACGAGCCTCGCCTTGTTCCTTATCACCACACCCTTCTCATTCTCCTGGTTCTTGAAGACCCACTTAGCTCCAACGACGTTTGCTCTCTTGGGCCTCTTGACTAATTTCCAAACGTCATTACATTTGAAATTGTTCAACTCCTCTTGCATTGCAAGCACCCACTTCTCATCCTCCAACGCTTCTTCAATGTTCTTTGGCTCTAGAGAAGACACAAGAGAGTAGTTCACAACCACATTAGCTTGGTTAGTATCAACATAATTTGGCTTATATTGCTTTCTCCTTGTGGCTATCCCTTGGGAAGGACTCCCAACAATAAGGTCACGTGGGTGATCCTTATCAATGGGTTTATGCTTCCTTGGTGGTTCTTGACGAAGAGGTGGTGGAGCCGGCGAAGTATCTTGAGCATCATGAGCGGCTTGCTCCTTGGAGATGTACGTGTCTTGTTGTCGAAGTGGAGATCCCGAATCATCTTCTTGTGATGTGCTTGAAGTAGTAGGACGATCATGTTCTTGATGGGATTCGCTTGACGGAGCACGTCGAGGTTGATCACTCGACGGAGCGCTTGTGGTCGACGTGTCTTGCGAGGTGCTTGTGGAAGCGTCCCTTGATGAAGATGTAGTTAGTGGTGGAGATGTAGGTACGTCTTCATGGGGAATGACTTCACCAACCGGCATATCCTTCAAGACATCCTCCGTAGGCTCATCACTCAAATCATGAGAGCGGTGGAGGTTATCTTGTGAGCCATGAGACTCATCAAATTGGACGTCGCATGATTCTTCCACGAACCCCGTTGATGTGTTGTAGACTCGATAGGCCTTGGATGAGCCGGAGTACCCAACAAGAATCCCGGTGTCGGTTCTCTTCTCAAACTTTCCAAGTCTTTCTCTTTTCTTGAAGATATAGCACTTGCAACCAAAGACTCGGAAATAGGCCACATTAGTTTTCCTTCCAATCAATAGCTCATACGAGGTCTTGTGCAGGATCTTGTGAAGATAAATCCGATTTTGGGTGTAGCATGCGGCATTGATGGCCTCCGCCCAAAACCTCTCCGGTGTCCCATACTCATCCAACATAGCTCTTGCAAGGGTAATGAGAGTCTTGTTCTTCCTCTCGACCACTCCATTTTGTTGTGGAGTATAGGTTGCCGAGAATTCATGCTTGATGCCGAGATGGTCACAATATTCCTCGATGACGGAGTTCTTGAATTCCGAGCCATTGTCACTCCGGATCTTCTTGATGTTTTGCTCATATTCAACTTGAACATTTTTTGCAAACTTCTTGAAGATTCCGAAGGCTTGAGTCTTATTCTCTAGAAAGAATACCCAAGTATACCTTGAGTAATCATCCACCACAACTAGACAATAGAGATTTCCTCCCAAGCTCTTGTAGGTGGTTGGACCAAAAGATCCATGTGAAGAAGCTCTAAGGGTCTTGATGTAGACATAAAACTCTTTGAGGGATGTGGAGATGCCACTTGCTTGCCGGCTTGACAAGCGCTACACAAGCGATCCTTCTCAAACGTGACATCCTTTACTAATCTAATGCAATTCATCTTCACCACCTTCTTGAGTTGGCCCATTCCAATGTGAGCAAGACGACGATGCCAAAGCCAACCCTTTGAAGACCTAGTAAAGAGACAAGTACTTTGTGCAATCTCAATGTTAGTCTCAAAATCAACAATATATAGGTTGTTGTGCCTAAAACCTTTGATAGTGATACCCATAGCCTCATTCTTAAGCACAACACCTTTATCATCAAAGTTGCATTGGAAACCGAGATCACAAATTTGTGCTACCGATAACAAGTTGAAATTAAGAGACTCAACAAGTAGCACATTTGAGATGGAGAGATAATTTGAGATAGCCACTTTACCAAGGCCTCTTACTTTACCCTTGGAGTTATCGTTGAAGGTGACCTTGTCATGTGAATCATCTTCTCTCAATGTGGTGAATATGGAAGCGGAGCAGGTCATATGTTGAGTGCATCCACTATCAAGTACCCAATCCTTGCCACCAATCTTGTAATTCACCTTGTTGGAAGCCATCAAAGAGATAGGAGGATTAGTATCATTTGACTCAATTGACTTGTTTTTTACCTCCTCCTTTTGCTTGATGTAGGATGCGGGAACACCGTTGATGAAGTCCAACTCCAAGGCTTCAAACTTCTTGACAACTTTATCACTAAGTCCTTGATATGACCAATTTTCTCGGTCATCACCCAAATGTGCAAAGATCTTCTCAAGAGAGAAATCATCAAACACATTGACATCCAGCACCGAGAGATGATATTCCATGATATTCTTCACTTGAGTGTAGTAGGACATTGCGATGTAGATAGCATCTTCAATTGACAATGTTTCCAATTCTCCTCCAACATCTTCATAGATGAGAACCCTCACATTCAAAGGAACAAGAGCACTAATCTTGTTGATGACCTTCATCTTGAAATCCTCAATCTTCTCTCTTCCTTCAAAGGAGTCAATTCTTGCGGCTAGAACCCTCAATCTCAAGAGTGCATCAAGTAAGGGCTCATTGTGATCTCTATGAAAATCCTCAAAGTCATGGAGAAGATGATAGTATGGAGATTCCGCCTTCCAAGACTCATTCTCTCTATAGTAGTCAATGTATGGTGATGGAAGATCCGAACCATCACTCTCCACACAATCTAGAGGTGAGGGAGAGTCTTCACAACCACTAGAATAGGCATCATCACAAAAATACACCGGAATCTTCTTCTCTTCATCTTCACTTTCCAATGGTTGAAAGGCCTCGGACAACTTGGCATGAGCTTGTCTTCCTGTGATCACAACAATGATTTATTAAATTGAATCATGAGTAAGATCATAATCATCAAACTCCACAAACTCTCCATACTTCTCTTTAGGTAGACCATCTAAGAACCTCTTCATAGCTTCGGGCTTCTCAATCTTCCAAAGGCCACTAGAATTGATCTTCTTGACAAGGTCATCGACTCGGAGAGCAAATTCCACTAGATCTTTCCATGGCTTCATAGAGATATTCTCCAACTCATTGCAAAGCTTCACATAACCAATCTCTTCATCCTTCTTGGAGGAACCTTCACCTTCATGAGCTTGAGAGAGATGTAATGAGATGCTTGCTTGATTTTCATTCACTTGCATACTTGCTTGACCATTGCGATGAGCCACCTCCATATCCATGATAGCCTTCACTACATCATCATATGGCATCTTGGCAAAATCATCTAACTTGAAGAACGGAACAAAACCAACTCGAGCACAAGGTAAACTCCTCAATAATCTCTTCACCAATTTCTTGTGGTCGACGTAGTGATAATTCTGAGTTACGATCCTCCTAGCAAGCAAATACAAACGAGAAGCAAAATCAGCAATATCCTCATTATGACCAAGAGAAGCAAGCTCAAACTCATCAATAAGCTCAAAATAGGTATTATCACTAAAGCATTCATCGGAAGGCTCAATCAACGGTATATCGACGAAAGTGCTAGGATCATCATCCATAGTGTTAGCCATTTTTTCAAACACACTCACGGTCACAACTCAAGGCGGTGAGGCCTACAAATGAGCACTTGGCTCTGATACCACTTGAAAGGACCGTGTGACCGAGAGGGGGGGTGAATCGGTGCACACTATAGATTTTTCTCCTAACACAAAAGCCCACTCAATTCCTATCAAGTAGTTCTAGTCTAAGAAAAGAGGCACACTAAGGAGAGTCTTTAATCTAGTGAACTAGTATGAGCAAAGAACTAACAACAAGAGAGCAAGCTAGTTTACTAGATAAGAGCAAACCTAAGTTACACTACAAGCTAGAAAAGCATAAGGTACTAGAGGATCTACTAGATCAAGCACACTAAGTAGAGTCCTTAGATCAACTAGCAACCAAGATATACAAGAGCAACACAAGCAAGCATGTATGATAGAGACAACTAGAGAGCAATATGAATAGGCCAAGGAAAACAACTAGAGCAACAAGTAAACAAGGCAATCTCAAGTACTACTAGCAAGTATAGAAAAGACGGTAAGTAAGTGCAAGTAGTAAAGAGAAAGGGATAGAAAGGCTCATGATATTTTCCGTGGTATCGGGAGGATGGCGCCTCCCCCTAGTCCACGTTGGGTCACTCCCGCAGGAGTTTTGACCCGTCCCTCCGCTGGATGGCGATCCCCTCTAGAGCATTCTTCACCCTCCAAGTGAAGACGTGGGCACGTCCCGCCGGCAACTCCGGATACTCCTCCGAGGGTAAGGATCCGCACGTGATGCGGTCCAAAGGGCGCTCTCTCCTTGTTGCTTCTTTCACACGGGAAGCACGAAGACCGTGTACAAACTTGTAGAGACTTCCACACACTTTGGCAAGCTCTCTACCAACGTCTAACCGGTCTGGGCCTTGCCATAGACCAAGAGTAACAGCCCTAGTTGATCCTCTCAAGTACTCACTAGCCTAGAGATCAAGGATGCACATGGTGTCACTCTTCTCAAGCACTTGGATCACTCAAATCCCTCAAAGTGCTTCTTCTCCCTTCACTTGGCTCCTTGACAGCACCTCCCCTCCTTTGGACTCTCCAAGAGCACCTTAAAGAGGCAAGCAACCAGCTATTTATAGCCTCAAACCATCCAACTAGCCGTAGCACAAAAGTACCCAGTCGCAGTGGTGACCGTACCAAGCACCGTACCGTCCGGTCTTCATATCACCGTATGGTCCGGTCTCCACCTGAGTGCTGTCCAGAGACTTCCTCTTCTCTGTTCCATCGAAGCCAATGTAGACCATACCATACGGTCCTCATGACCGTATCATACGGTCTCCTTCCCAGTCTTCCAACAGAAACTTTCATCTTTCTATAACTTCATCTTCTATAGACCATACCATACGGTCCTTGCACCGTACCATACGATCTATGGTACGGTCTCCATCTTCCTGACTTCCAGAGACTTCACCTTCTCTGTAACTTCATCCGACGTAGATCGTACCATACGGTCTAGACCACCGTACTGTACGATCTCCCTTCATCCTTCTTCCAGAAATTCTGTCTTCTCTGGCTGTAGCTTCAACATAGACCGTACCATACGGTCTCCTTCACCGTACCATACGGTCTCTATCTTTCTGTCTTCCAGAGGCTTCATCTTCTCTGTAACTTCCTCCAATGTTGACCGTACCATACGGTCTCTACCACCGTACCATACGGTCTCTTCTCTTCCCGATTCCAGAAACGCTGTCTTCTCTGTCTGGATCTCCAATAGAGACCGTACCATACGGTCTCCTTGACCGTACCGTACGATCTACTTCGCAGAAGCTGAAACTTGATCCTCTCCGATACTCGCTTCCAACTTCTTCTTCCTTGGTTCCTGCACTCTTCCTCTGCAACCCTAGCGCTTGAGAAACACACCATGCATCCAAGATCTCTACACTAGTGTTTACCGAAGAGTACCAACTCGAACCCTTTTGATAGTCCGGTGTTTCCTATGGACTCAAGCCTAACATCTAACCAAGCCAACACTTGCTTGGTTCTATCATGTCCTTAGCCTTGATCCATCTTCTCGACCGCGACCTTCATCAAGTCCGTCCTCGAGTTGGTGAGGCAACCAATCATCTTTGTCTTGGGGTTTTGGGTTGGTTGTTGTTGCACTCCTTTCCATGTGACCTAGTGGATAAGATACTCAAAGCACACATTAGTCACATGCATGGTTCTCATCCATTAACCAAAACATTCATACCTTTTGGGGTTTCCATACTCCAATGGTTATGAAGCTTACATACGTCGGTTCTTTCGTCTATAAGTACGTTGCCGGCCCGTTTGATCACTGCATCTTATCTTCTCGATTTTGGTTGCTGTTCTTTTCCTTCCCGAGCTAGCTTCCTACTGCTCAATGATGACAACCGTGCTGTTATCGGCGTGCAGGGCGTGGTGCCTCCGCTCCTCGACCTCAGCGGACGGCGTGGAGGGCGTGGCACCACGGAGCGCTCGACGACCTCCTCGCTTCCCATGGCCGACCCGACCATGCGCTGCGATGCCGGGATGGTACGGTGAAGGAGACCGTATGGTACGGTGAAGGAGACCGTATGGTAGATTGAGGTGGCTTCGAGCTAATAAGATTGTTAGGAAAAAAAATTGGTTCCATGATAGTATATCAGTGTGCTTCTTTGTCCTACACTCCTACTGCTCTTTATTGTTTGCACAAGCTGCCCAAGTGGATTTTTCGCTTTTGTCACAAGTGCCTGATGTTGTTCTTGTGAACATTGGAAGTTGACCGATATTGGTCCTTGTACTCTTGCAGCAATTTTTTTCAGTCCCCTTGCAATTTATTGTGCAGTGGAAAATGGGTGTAATAATTCACTGCACTATTAGTTACTATTTGGAGTTATGGCCACAAGTATTTATCTAATTTTCTAAAACTTGAACTGCAGGCTGTTATGGTTTGCCTGGTGGACACATACCTAGACAGGGCGTAACTGTAGATTTGAAAGGTGCCTTTGCATGCTCATACATCTTTATTCTTTATTATTTTTCTTCTGACTCCACGTCTGCGTGCGTCGCGTGTGCCCTCTCTCACAAAATTTTTGGTGCCGAAAGGTGGGCCCTGCAACCCGCGCCGCACCCCAACCCGCCGTCGCCGTTGCTCCTGCCACCATCACCTGCCCTGCGGCCCTGTCGGGTGTGCTTCACCGTCGCCGCCCCGGCCCGCACCCTCACCGGTGCCGCCCCCATCGAATCACTCCAAGACCCGCTCCTCTTCCTCCTATCCGGCCGCCGTCCGTGGGACGCAGGATCACACGGGCCTCACGCCGCGGTTCCAGCGAGCCCCATGATCTGTCTTGAGAGCTCGCCGCATGTGGGGGAAAAGAAGGCTTCGCCCCAACCTAGGCACCCCCGCCACCTCCTCCATTGGCGCAGCAGCCTCCTTCGCCATTAGAGAGGCGGCTGGATGTGGGGGAGAAGAAGGCTTCGGTGGTCGGAGGCGCCCTTCCCGCTATGATTCCTTGGTGATACGATGACCGCCGAGCATCCAGCCCCTGCTGAGCCCCATGCCCCGTCGGTGTGCACCGTCCATAGGGGTTCGGGTGGTGTGGCTTCAGGTGTGGGCGCTGAGGTCCATTCAGCGATGATCCCGGACTTGATAGCCTTCCAGGCGACGTACTTGATGTCATATGCGGCAAGCTCGATGGCCCATTTTGCAATATTGTCGGTGGAGTTTGGGTTGTCGAAGACGTCTTTCAGGGGGAAAGACGTGGGTACGGTGATAAGGTGTCCCTCGAAGTAACGCCAGAGCTTCTGAGAGGCCATGAGGACAGCCAAAGCGATCTTGGTGATGATGTTGTAGTTGAGCCTTGCGCCTGATAACGCTTCGGATATGTAGTAAATTGGTTGTTGTACCAGCTTCCCTTCAACCTCGACCTCGTGTACGAGTACTGCGCTGATTGCAGCGGGCGCCGCCGAAACGTATAGAAGCAGCGGTGCCTTCGGCGGTGGTGGCCGAAGGGTTGTTGCTTTGACGAGATAGGCTTTGACTTCTTCGAATGCCTTATCTTGCTCGTCCCCCCACTTTAGGTGACCCGTGCCCCTTTGGCATTGGTAGAAGGGAAGGCATTTTTCCGCCGCCCTGGAAATGAAACGTCCGAGGGCGGCGAGACGGCCGGTGAATCTTTGCAGCTCTTTCGTGTTCTTGGGTGGTTCCATGTCGGTGATGGCTTTGATCTTTTCTGGGTTTGGTTTGATGCCCTTCTTGGAGACAAGGAAACCAAGAAGCTTGCCGGCGCGGACCCCAAAGGTGCATTTTTCCGGGTTTAGCTTGAAACCGACACGACGCAGGTTTGCGAATGTCTCGGCCAAGTCGGCGAGGTGGTTGTCATCAGATGTGCTTTTGATGACGATGTCGTCGATATATGCTGCGGCGTTTCAGCCTAGCTGGTCGCCCAGTGTTTTCTTGATTGCACGAGAGAAAGTTGCTCCGGCGTTTTTCAAGCCGAAAGGCATGCGCTTGTAACAGTATGTGCCGTCTTCTTTCTTGAAGGCGGTCTTCTCCTCATCTTCGGGGGCCATCCAGATCTGGTGGTAACCTGAGTAGGCGTCGAGGAAGCTCATTATCTCGGAGCCGGCTGTGGAGTCGACGAGCTCGTCAATGCATGCCAATGGGAAATCGTCTTTTGGGCAGGCACGATTGAGGGTGGTGTAATCGATGCACATGCGCCATTTCCCGTTGTGCTTCTTCACAAGGACCGGGTTTGCGAGCCAGGTGGACTTGTTGGTTTCTCGGACGACATTGGCGTCCAACAGCTTTTGTACCTCCGCCCGAAGGACTGCTTGTTTTTCTTCGGTCCAGTTTCTCTTCTTCTGCTTCATTGGTGTTGCCTTTGGGTTGACGTCGAGTTTGTGCTCGATGATGCTTCGGTCGACTCCTATCAGCTCTGAAGTTGACCATGCGAAAACATCTTTGTTCCCTCGGAGCAGAGTGATCATTTTTTCTTCAAAATCCGGCAGTAGCCCCTTGCCGAAAATGACTTCTTGGTCTGGCCTATCTGGGGAGAGGATCACTGGTTTGACGTCGCCGCTGACGCGTGGCTTCGGTACTCCGGTCAGGGGTCTCGGCGTTTGAGCCTCGACAGTCTGTGGTTTGGCTTGGTGCTTGATAGGGTGCACTTGCTTCTGCCCTGGGGTTTGGCCGTGTTCGATGCTTCGGGCTGCGAATTGGTCCCCGTACACCGTGATGATGCCCCTTGGTGCCGGTATTTTCATACAAAGGTAGCCGTGATGGATGGCGGCGTTGAAGGTGTTGGTGAGCCCCCGGCCGAAGATGGCATTGTAGGGGTAAGGCATGTCGACGACGTCGAAGGAGATTTCCTCCGTCCGGTGACCTGCGGGACCGGAGAAGGAGAATGCGAGTTTGACGCAGCCTATAGCATCGATGAGCTCTCCCCCGAAGCCAACGAGCGGACTCTCAGAGGCAAACAACTCCGTGCGGGGGATGCCCAGTTGGTTGAAGGCGTCGATGAAGATAACGTTTGCCGAACTCCCGCCATCTATGAGCACGCGACGAACCTCCGTCCCGCGCATGTTGGCGCTGATAACGAAGGCGTCCTTGTGGGGGTACTCCATCGGGCGCAGGTCACTCTGGTCGAAGGTGAGGGGTACATGAGACCATTTGCACTTCGCGAGAGGTGGATGGGCCGCTACGTGGTTCACACGTCGGATGTAGTCTCGGCGCTGACACTTGGAGGAGTACGGATGGCCATTATCACGTTGCGGCCTGAGGTGTTGTGCCTCAGTGGTGGTGGCAGGGTTTCGGTTCGTGCGGCAGTCCCTTGTGTGACGTGGTTGACTCCACGGGTTGCTTCGTAGCCGCTCTTCGCGCAGCACCGATACCTGATCACACTGCTTCGTTGTGTGTCCTTGGTTCGGGCCGTGAACCTCGCAGTATGGGTCTCGGTTCTGACGATTGTTGTTCCTTCGGTTCGCGTCGGACCATCTGGGGCTTGACCTGGACCATGTTGTACGGTTGTCGTCGGTGCGACGTGGGCTTCGGTCTCGGGAATGGTCGATGCTGTGAACTTCGGGTCGTTCTGACCGGCCGCTTCGGCGGTCATCTGAGCGGTCTTGACTTCGGTCGTTGTGCCTCTTGCCTTTGTCAGATCTCTTCTGGCTCGCTCTTGCTTCCTTCTCGCGCCGGAAATCCTCATCGGCCCGCGTATGGCCCTCGAGGATCTGGAGCAAGTGGATGACGGTCTTCGGCTCTGTCCTTCGGATTTCCAATCGTGCCGGACAAAGGCTCATTCCCTTGGTGACGGCTTCGATGATGATGGAGTTCGGCACGCCTTCTACTTGACATTTCAGATGTATGAAGCGTTGGGTGTAATCTTGTAGAGATTCTCCTTCCTTCTGCTTGCAAGCTTGTAGGTCAGCTGCTGTGACCTTTGCCGCGTAGTTGCCTTGGAAGTGGATTTGAAGTTGGTCCCGAAGCTGCTCCCACGAGTAGATGCTGTTAGAAGGGAGCTTGGTGTACCATGTCTTTGCGATTCCGCTTGATGCGAGGACGAAGGCTTTGGCTTTGATGTCGTCGTTGCCTCCGGCGGACTCGATGGCTGTCTCGCAGCTCATGAAGAACTCACGAGGGTCTGAAGCTCCGTCGAAGATTGGTAGCTTGGCGGAGATGAACTTTTTCGGCCAAGCCACTGCTTGAAGACGTGCCGACAGCGGCTGGTTGTTGTCCGAAGATCCTGTCGGCCGCCCGCTACTGCTTGACGGAGCGCGTCGTTCTTCTCGCCTCGGTTGGCTCTCCTGATTGATTGGTTCTGGTACGCCGGTTCGTCGTAGCGTGTTGAGCTGTGCCTGCAATATGATCTGCTGTCGACGTGCGGCTTCGGTGCGGATGTGGTAGTTTGCCTCATCTTGCCCGTAGTGTTCGAGTGCCCTTTGTCTTGCAAGACGTTCTTCGGCGTCGCGGGTTTTGGCCTCTAGCGTTTCCCGCAGTTCCGCCAGTCGCTGTTCTTCGGCCACTGCTGATGCCAGTTCTCTTTGTGCTCGGGCTTCGGCCTCGGAGCCCCTTGCCGGTCGTTCGTTGCTTCGGGCAGGTTCCCTTCATGCTCGAGCTTCAACGTCGTCGACGTTGATTTCTTCCTCTGGTTCGGACGAGTCTTCGTCTGCTTCGGTCGTCTCGACGATTGCTGGGAGGTCTGTGACGGCGGCGGGGAGCACAGTCGAGGAGTCTCTCGATGTCGATGTCGATGGACCCGTCGTCGGTGGAATTGTCGGTGGAGTGTTCGCCGATGGGTTCGCGATCGTCGGACTGACGGTTTGGCCCTCTAAAGCGTTCATGGTCGTCAGGTTGAGAGTTTGTCTTGCTGAAGGTCCGGTCGTCCATGCCGAAGGGGGGTCAGTCGCGTTTGGGTCGTTTCCCGAAGCCCTCGCCTTTCGGGACGTTTCCGAAGTGCGCGTCATTCTGCTGTGACTTCTTGTCCACTCCCCACGAATGGCGCCAACTGTTGTTGGTTACAATGTCCAAACAGTAAGTAGGGAATCCTTCTAGGGCCTATCACACTTGGGAGGGACCATATGTAGGACTTGGAGGGAAGCAGACAAGAGACATAGGCTAGTAGACAACACTCAATGCCATTGATGAGGGAGGTAAGGGGGTATTTATAGCCATACCCCCTTACAACCCTAGGTTTCCTAATTACAATGTTGCCCTTGTCCTAAGGGCACTACAGTAATTATACTTCTAGCATACAAAGGGTGGTAATCCTAATGGATCCTGGCCCAAGTACAAGGCCTTTTATGTCAACTCCTATCTACTTGGGCTTAGATGGGCCATTTCTTTAACAGGCCAAGGAGCTAGGGGGAGGGGACACTATGGGCCTCCCCCAACACCTACAGATTTACCATCTCTTGTTGTATTTATTATTTTTGAACCATCTGCGGTATTAGGTTTATCTTGATCTAACATCTAAATATTATTGCTGAATACATGGCTGGCAGGTTCGCTATTTTTGGCCTCTCACTTCTGACACTTGAAGCTTGTATGAAGCTACATGGCATGGCATAATCAAACGAGGGGAAAGGCTATTTCAGTCACCATTCCTGTAATGTTTGGGAGGTGTGTCCACTGAACAAAGGATCTCTGTAACCGTTAAAAAAATGTGGGTTAAATATTTTCTTACAGCAAAAGTAGATTTACTTTGATGTCACGTGGACAGGTCTATTAAGATTCCTCAAAGCTGTAATGGCGTAGCAAGGTTTGACTTTTAGTATCCACTTGGCCGTCCAGTAATACCAGTCTCTTATTTTATATATTTTAAATTCAGTTTGGATAGAGAAAACAAAGCAATCATGGTATTTCTAAATTGCCTTTGCAGGTTTGGTCCTAAAAATGTAACTGAATAATGATGTTATTACATGCGTATTTTAAAATACAAAGAAAAGAAATAATCTCTGACAATACATAAATTTAGAAGACCAGATGTGATGCGCTAAGCTGGTGCAAATGTATGTAGTATTAATTCTTTCATTATAAGCAGACTAACTCTATTTATAATGTATTGCTCATTCCTATATTATAAGTTGGAGCTGCAGATTATAAAGCAATATGAGGGATTTTCTCGACCAGCCCGTGGCAACGCACGGGCACTTTTGCTAGTGCTTGTTTCATTGTCATCTAGGAACACAAAGAGGTCTGGAGTCGAAATGATGTATCCACTGAATTTTAGCTTCAGCAGCTAATCTGATTGCTACAAGTGTGTTTGCATGGCTGATTTTTTATTCGTTTTTCTTTTGCATACTTGAGATGTATAATTCCATTGTTTGCTCCTTTTAATCGAGAGCAGCTGCTATTGTTAACTTGAACTGTAAACTCTATCCATTTTGGGACATGCAATACATTTTAATTTACTTATCATGTTTACCTGTGACTTTCTGTCATAATACTTGGCTTACAGTAAATTAATCACTCAGGTACAATAAGCATGTTGCAACATATATTGAAATATTCTTTCCTTTGCAAGTATGGTATATAATCCTCCTTAGAATCATATCCTGATTTTTTGTTGTACACTCAATGATCATGTTCGCACTTTTATCCTACATGTTCACTCTACTTTCAATGGATATTCGCAGACATGCAATCAAACTCATGTAAGCAGATGCCATTATCTGTTATAAGTCCATCACTATTCACTATCTTGAAGAGCATGATGTTATTAGTGTAAACCGGCCATTGCGCATAACTTCATTAGAAATATGTACTTGCAACATGTGAGGCTTTTTGCGAAATCCTATGCCGATTGGTCATTGAACTTATACAGTGGAGCACTGCAAATATATTGTGAACTTCTCTCGGTGTTGTTTCTTGCTGCTAACTTCATTTTGTCCAAAATGAAGGGGTATCTTTAGTGCATCCTAGGTATTTTTTCCCTTCAAAGGTATATAACCCTTTCATGAGCTGCCTTGAAAGAATATTGAAGGCATTCTATAAAAAATTCCTGCTACTGCACCTCCGGTTGTACTTTTCTGAAGCGTTCTAAAGAAAGCGCAAGGAGTCACTTTTCCCTTCAGGAGTAATGTTAGAGTTTTTAAAATTGCCTCCAATGTGTTTTGAATTTTTTTTTGTGCACCGAGCTTCACCTCAAAATTATGCGAACATCTATTAGAACGTAAGGTGTAATTCAAGTAACTCAAGGGAGGAAACAGTAAACGATCTGGAATTGGTGCCAAAGCAGTGCAGTGAAGGCACCATGGTCCGGCAGACAGAGGGCCGCACCATACTATATCCCAAAATAGGCAGTGATCAAGCCAGTGGCTGCCAAATAAGAAACATATTTCAGTTAAAAAAAACATATTTGACATAGTAGCTTACCAGTTATTCGAAATGTGAAACAGGTTTGGCAAGAGCTTTGACGAGGATGAGTATGCGACACAATTCTATTGTAATAATTTCTCTTAAATAAAGCAGTGTTCAGTGTACTCTCATCTGTATGGTACCAACTAAATGTCAGTGACTAATTATGCAATCTTCCTTACGACTCAGATCACTTTTGTCACATATACAGCCAGGCATTTAAATCAGTAGACAAACCTGCACCAATATTACACGCGTGATCAATTGAAAATAGGAGGACAAGGCATAAAACAGGCCGGAGAAAACGAACAAAAGAAAGACAGCTTCTAGTTCTAAACAAAGCCCGATCAATAAGGGCCTAACAAAGTCCGTTTCCACATTCACCAGCTAATTCGACCAAGAAGCATAACAATAGTTTAAATTCCTAGAAAAATTATATTCCGCAAGGGGATCGAACCTGAGATCTACTGAAACTAGTGTACACACCATGCCACTGAGTTACCCATTAAGTTGTGTCGTTGCCCCTTGTGACATTCTTTTATTTAAAATTAACAGACAACCCAGGTAGGCTGCGGGCTTACAAATTCCAAAATATTAGAGTAACGCTATTGGAGAATGGAACCAGCAACCTCTTTAAACAAAGCCAACATCCTTGTTGGTCGCAAAAAACATAGCAATATTCTCTTAATGTATTCTGTAAGTATCTGTTAATCAAATCAGCACAATATTTATTCCAGTGCAAGGTGAAACTGTATGAGACTATCTGAATTTCATGTACTGACAGCAATGCCCTGAGCGGTGCTTATTATCTTGCCTCAGAGATATGGTTGTCCTAAGAGTGTCCTGCTGAAGAAAAGTATGCCAGAGCTGGTCTTGAAGAGTGAAGAAGGATTGATTTGTACATTATTGATGTCAGTAATCCAAGATGGAGGTGAGGTGACTAGCCATCAAGCAAGAAAATCTCGAGAACATCACAATCAATGGCTTCCGATGCCGAAATTAAAATCTTAACTGAACCAAAGCAAATAAGAGTAAAAGCTAATGAATGCTACTAATGCAGAACTTAAAATGTTAGTCGATCAGGATGTATGAGAAAAAACCAACTAGGCTGGCAAAACTGAAGATTTTGACAGCGAATGCTCTGTTGCCCGCTTTCTTCAGAGAAACAATTCTGCCTATGTTAAACCAACAGAATTCAATGCTTACTGAACCCAACGATCAGAGTGGTGCAGTTGACATCAAAACTCTGAATACAGAACTGTAAATGCGAGGAGAAAAATAAGATAACTCATCGCTTGCATCTTCTGCATCCTGGACGCCGACGGGTGTCGTTGGCGCCTCTGGTGGAGGCTTCTTCGAGAGGCGAAGCTGCTGCCAGGCAGAACTAATGTGAGAAACCGAATGGCTGCAAGAGGGAGCTGATGTAGCCTATGGCAGATCGAGGGATTGGTGACACAAAGGAGCGACGGCGCCGGAAGGAGCAGCGGCGCCAGATGAGGAAGATTTCTTTTACATGAACGTATTTTCACCAAGTACGTTTTCAATACTACGTATTCATTAATATAAAACGTTTTCAACATCTCTAAGAGTACGTTTTAGTATAATAAAAAACGTCTTTTTGTTATTCAAATCGACTCTTTTTTTAGTGTCACATGGATAAAAAAAATTTAACAAATTCACAAAAAATGGACAAGTTTGTGAGAGCTACATTACAATTGTACACCAAATTTGAGTACCAAAATCATCATACTTTGTGTTTAACAAAGAAAAAACAAATGAGAAGTAATTTTTTGCACTGAATTTTGGTGTGGTACTTTTCCAGGGCAACACCAACCTTCCCAAATTTTCAAAAATGTGTGAGGGAATTCCCGGACTCCACGTCCACAGCCTCGTTTCCCCCTCACACATAACCGCTCGTCTATTTCCAACTCTGGAATCCAATCTTCGCCGCCATCTCGCTCCTCCGCACAGCCCCACGCCCCGCACCTCTGCACGAAGCCGCGCCCACCTCAGGTGGATGATTCAACACACAAATTGGATCGAAATTCCTCAAACAGAGCTGTTGGGAGACCTTTTGTCATGATGTCGGTGAACTGATGTTGAGTAGGAACGTGTAGATCCCGTAAATTCCCGACAGCAACTTTCTCTCTTACGAAGTGGATGTCGAGCTCGACGTGTTTCGTTCGGCGATGATGAACTGGATTGTCAGAGAGATAAACAGCCGAGATGTTGTCACAATAGATTACCGTCGCTTAGTCGACCTGGACATGGAGTTCGCACAGCAGATTGCGAAGCCAGCAGCATTCGGCTGCTGCATTGGCCACCGCCCTGTACTCGGCCTCTGCACTTGATTTTGACACTATCGACTGCCGCTTTGATGACCATGAGATCAATGAGCCACCGAGGTATACACAGTACCCTGATGTAGATCGCCTCGTGTCAGGGCAGCCGGCCCAGTCCGCGTCGGAGTAGGCGACCATTGACATCAACAATGAGCCGGTGATGTGGACACCGTGTTCTAGCTTGTCGCGCAGGTACTGAAGGACTCGCTTGACGAGGGTCCAGTGAGTGTCCCGTGGCACATGCATATGCAGGCACACTTGGTTCACGACATAGGCAATGTCCGGGTGCGTCAGGGTGAGGTACTGAAGCGCGCCTGTGATGCTGCGATAGAATTCACCATCGGTGGCGAGGGCGCCGTCGGCGGCGGAGCACTTGGGCTTGGTGTCGACTGGAGTCGCCGCTGTCTTGCAGTTCATCATGCCGGCGCGTTCGATGATGTCTTCGGCGTACGCAGCTTGGCTGAGGAAGAAGCCATTCTTGTTCCGCGTCACCTTGATGCCGAGGAAGAAGTGCAGAGGGCCCATGTCTTTCACGGCGAAGGCTTGGCGAAGATGATCGACAATGCGGTGAAGCAGAGTGGATGTCGAGACAGTCAAGACGATGTCGTCGACGTACAGAAGAAGGTAGGCCGCGTCGGCGCCGTTCCAGTACACGAACAGTGATGAGTCCGACTTGGTGGCGACGAATCCAGCGGCGGCAAGGTGGCTGGCGAAGCACTGGAACCAGGCGCGCAGCGCCTACTTGAGTCCGTACAAGGACTTGCTTAGTTGGCACACATAGTCGGGGCGCTCCTTGTCGACGAACCCGGCCGGCTGATGACAGTAGACGCGTTCCGCAAGATCGCCGTGCAGGAAGGCGTTCTTTACGTCGAGCTGGAGGACTGGCCACTGTCGTGAAGCAGCCAGGTGGAGGACGGTACGGATGCTCGCCGGCTTGACCACAGGGGAGAATGTCTGGTTGAAGTCGACGCCGGTGCGCTGCGAGAACCCGCGCACGACCCATCGGGCTTTGCGGCGTGCAAGCGAGCCGTCTGGATTGGGCATGTTGCGGAAGAGCCATTTGCCGGTGATGACGTTGACGTCGGGTGGTCGTGGTACGAGGCTCCATGTTCTGTTGTCGCACAGCGCCTTGTATTCCTCGTTCATGGCGTCGAGCCACGTGGGGTCGCGCATGGCGGCGCGAACCGTGGACGGCGGATCTGGAACACCTGTGGTGGCAACATGAGCATAGCGAGGATTAGGCTTGTGAATGCCTGCCCGTGCACGCGTGACCATGTGGTGCGGAAGCCGGGGCAGGTGCTGATGTCGACGGCGTCGAGGCTGCGCCAGCCACTGACGAGGCAGCTGGCGCGACGGCTGGTGCTCCTTGTGGCGAGGCGGCAGGAGGAGCAGCTGGGCTCGAGGCCGGCACAGCGTCGTCAGCATGTGCCGGGGCAGCAGCGTCATCGTGGACTGGTGGCGGGGCATGGTCGTTGTCTGGTACCGGTGCCGGCGCAGGGTCGCCATGTGCTCGATGCCGTCGTGCGCGTCGTGGCGCAGGCACGGGAACAGGCAGAGCGGGTTGTGTGGCGGGCGACAGCGGCGGCGAGCTGGGAGCCTGCGGCTGCTGTAGGAGCTTGAATGGGAACACCTGCTCATCAAACAGGACATGGCGAGACGTGATGACATGCCTGGTTTCAGGGTTATAACAGCGATATCCTTTGGATTCGGCGGGATAGTGATATGATTGTCGTAGGTCCAATGCATGCTGAAAGTGTTATGAATGATGTGATCATTCCTGCTGTACTACTTTCACCTGCTCACCATTCTGAAGTTACTCCAGAAGTCATGCTTAAAGGAGAAGAGAATGATGTGGTTACTCCAGAAGTCATGCTTGCTTCGATGGATGCTCTCAATGCTACAAATATATTTTCTGAAATTATTAGCAATGGAGAAATGGACAAGCGTGAGGGAAAAATTATTTTGTGTAATCCTGCTAACACAATTGAGTCATCTGATATTATTTCTGAAATTACTAGCAATGAAATCATGGACAATGGTGTGGACATAATTACTGTGAGCCAAATCAATATATTAATATACTACTTTTGGGCTGAGTTCTGGATACAATATTGAATGCGCTGAGGGGTTCATCTATTGTTGATCCTGCTGCTATTGTCCGAGAAATTGCTGTTGTTGCTATCAACTATATTATCGTGCATCTCTGCTGTTACTATTATTCAATCTGCCCAGAATACTATTCTCTTGGTGGCTGTGCTTGTTGTGGAAATTAATCTAAGCGCTTTCTGCATATCTAGCGTTAGAAATTCAGAGAAATATTATTTTGTCTGTCGGTACCGTGAAAGATTGGACAATTCACGGACACCGTAGTCGTGTCCTCATCATTTGGTATCAGTTTGCTAGGTTGCTCACGGTGCTTTCTATTGATTTGTGATGATGGCTTACTGTTTTGACATATACCTTGAGTTTGTGCCGACACTATATGCAACAACTTCTTCTTCTGGATATTACGAGTGGGAGAGTGCTATAATAAATTGTTATATGATTGGTGAATTGCCATTAAACCAGTTGGTAAATTTGGCAAGACAAAGTTTCTCTCTTTCTGTGTGATTATGGTTTCGAAAAATGCAATCGGAACATGGTGATAATTATTGCTCTTCCTGGTACGAGATGAAGGAAGTATTACGGCGACGATTTGCTCCTTCGCCTGAGCCAAAGAAAATAGTAGTGAGTGGTAGAACTTCTTTTGGCACCAAACTGAATCAACGTTCGTCTTGGAGTGATTCTATTATTGAAGAATGCTTGAAAATTAAACAAGCCCTGAGAGGTGACTCTAATTTATTGTCAGAAAAATGTGTACAAGTGAAAGCTAGTGTTAATGATTTTTCTTCTAGTAAACTGCATGCAGATGCATTGTGCAATGAAGGTGCGATGGAATCTGCTAGCGGTTCTGCTAAAATTCTTTTTCCTCCTAAGGAACATAAAGAGAAGCTTGCTGAGAACTCTTCCCTTGATGATGTTCATGCCGACCCTCCTCCTGATGATATCAAAGATACAGTTTTGGGATCTGAAACTGCAATTGAGAGTCAAGTGCTAATGCAAAAAGGTGAATCTAATATATTGTTTCACGATGGTGTTGAAGAGAAGGCTGGTAATTCTGAAATATCGTCTACATTAGAGCTGCCTATTGAAGCTCCTAATGCACCACCGATGGAACAATCTGATGTTAGCTCAAATGGTTTGTCATTGATGTCTCATGAAGTACATTCTGATGGCACAGTCGCTAATGTGAAGGGACAGCGATGCAATATTTTCCAATCAGAATGCACAATCAAAGACAAGGTATGCAAATTAATTATTGATGGTGGAAGTTTCACTAATGCTATTAGTTCAGATGTAGTATCTGCATTATCTTTGTCTACGTGGAGGCTCCCTACTCCCCGTTATGTGCAATGGATGAATCAAAGTGGCACGCTGAAAATTACTCATAGGGCAAGAGTAAAATTTTCAGTTGGAGATTATATTGACTCCGTGGACTGTGATGTAGCAGCGATGAGTGCATGTCATTTGTTGCTGGGAGACCATGGCAGTTTGATCTTGATGCAACCCATGGAGGTCGTTCCAATAATTACTCATTCGAGCATAAAGGTGTGTCTCATGTATTGAAGCCAATGAGGAAATCTGCTATTAAGGCTGATGTTTTCCCTGCTGTGAGGAAAAAGAAGAAAGACCCACCAATGGATAACCCAAAGCCGAGGACGGCTTTGCTTCAAGAGGGGGAGAGTGATATGATTGTCGTAGGTCCAATGCATGCTGAAAGTGTTCTGAATGATGTGATCATTCCTGCTGTACTACTTTCACCTGCTCACCATTCCGAAGTTACTCCAGAAGTCATGCTTAAAGGGGAAGAGAATGATGTGGTTACTCCAGAAGTCATGCTTGCTTCGATGGATGCTCTCAATGCTACAAATATATTTTCTGAAATTATTAGCAATGGAGAAATGGACAAGCGTGAGGGAAAAATTATTTTGAGTAATCCTGCTAACACAATTGAGTCATCTGATATTATTTCTGAAATTACTAGCAATGAAATCATGGACAATGGTGTGGACATAATTAATGTGAGCAATCCAGTTAGTGCTATAGAATCAGCTCGCAATATCCCAAAGCCGAGGATGGCTTTGTTTCAAGGGGGAGAGGATATTGATGAGCCCATGGCTCGTCAAATCAATGTTACTAGCAGTTCTGAAAATACTTGCAATAAATCAGTCCATGAAGACGGTAATTCTGTGGAAAACACTATTATTCAGTTTGGGGGTTTTCCTATTTCCTTGGATGGATACATTAGAACAGATAATATCTCATCTGATGGTATTCTATACCTATGGCGCAAGAGGGCATTTACTGGAATTAATCTGCTAAAGAGAGAAGAGAAGGAGGTAAAGAAATATTATATTAGAATTGGCACCATGCAGGTTCAGATTGAGGAGGCGCCAAGTTAATCATGTACGTATGCATGCTTCAGGACTGAATGAAGCTACGAGAAAGACTAATTGCATTGCCTTAATTACTTGGGTTAGGCACGGTGCCGTAATATTTTAGTGTAGTCTTTTATGCTTGTACGTGAGTTGAGTCCAGGTCGGTTTCGGTTTACTTGTTTGGTGCCTGCGTGCACCTGAGTCCAGGTCGGTTTGTACAAGTTGGTCGAGTCGGACTAGAGGGTGGCCTGCGTGCCTTTAACCCTGGGCAGCCGCCCCTGTACGAGTTAGGTTTCGTTTATCGGTGTTTTCCCTGTTGAGGTCTCCTCCAGAACTAGGGAAGGCGCCGCCATCTCCTCTACCGTACGTGAGGACTGCTGCCGATCCAAATCCAGGATCGTGGTGAGATCGTGATCAAGCTATTGCCTGGGCGCGTCTCGGATCCCTGCTGGTATCCCATTCTTCTGATTGTGTGCCCTGTTGTGCACGAGTGGAAGAGCTGTTTTGGGTTGGATTGCATCTTCTGTAAGCCAATCTTTAAGTTATCAAGATACTGCTACCTGCTGCTACTATTTTGGTTCGATTGATAGAAAACAATTGCCTACGAGTTTATTTTCTGCCGTGGAGTTTATTGAGTATTGTTCCTGCTGGTCGAGATCAGTCCATATAAGGTTGAATTGCTTGTGCCGTTAATTAATTACGTCTATCACTTTACATCTGGTTCGGCTATTGGCTTCTACCTGAAAAATCATTATACTATTCTGCTGGTTCAAGTCGTGAGGATATCTGCACAATAATCTGATTTATTAGCAAGCTCAGCTCTCTTACTTGCTTGCCGGTTAAAGGATTATTATTGTTCGTTGCTTCTCTGGAATATATTTATTTCAAGGTCTGTTATTGAACTGCTTGCCGTCATACTTAAGTTCTAAAGTTTCAGAGCAAGATTAGTTTGCCTGTCGGTACCGTGAAAGATTGGGACAACATTTATAGACACGTTGCTGTGTCCTCATCAGATAGCCAAGAAATATGCAGGCGGTGGAGCGATTTGCCAATTTGTGTGGCGCTGTGCCAGCGGTGTTGGGGTAGCAGAGGCAACCAAATGTCCGCAGATGGTCGTAGTCAGGCCTGCAACCGAACAAGAGCTCGAATGGAATGGAGTTGCGGCGGGCATGGCATGGTTTGTGATTTAGAAGATAGGTGGATGTGGCGAGGGCGTCAGGCCAAAAGGTTGTGGGCACGGCGGCATGAACAAGAAGCGCACGCAGGCTATCATTCAGAGTGCAAAGAACGCGCTCTGCGCGCCCATTTTGGGGAGAGGTATATGGACAAGTGAGGCGAAGCACAACACTGAAGCGTCTCCGCTTTTCACAGGATCGAGTCGGTAAAGCGCTGATGAACAGACGCAACAGTACATCACATAAAAAGCACAAATTTGTATATTTAAGTAATTACAAGTCTTAAATGATTTAAAACACGAGAGTAGCACAGCGGAAATCTCAACTATACCAAATCTACAACACTCGACGATAAGTGGCCGCACATCGAAGCCCTGCGATGTGGACCCGCTGAGGAACTCCACCAAGCAACAGCGGAAGCAAAATCTATACTTGCACAAAAACATAAAGAGCCAAACTCTGAGTACTAGTTACTCAGCAAGACTTACCCGTCAACGTGGCTAACTACAGTCGACTCCTAGCATGCAAAGGCTAAAAGGGGTAGGCTGACTCCATGGCATAACCCGCACTAATTACTTGGTCCTTACTTTCAAGTTTTATTTCAAATTAAGTACTTAACCAATACAGCAGTGTTCATATATCTAGAACAGGTATAAGTAACAATACATCAACGGTGACAGTATATATAGCAAAATATGTACATAATAGTAATGTAATAGACTAGCATCATCATCATCAATCATATCACACTACGAGGTGACTCAGTGAGCAAGGTTGCTCTTGACCGAGAGCGGCGGCATCGATGTACATCCTGCAGGAGAAAACCTGACCACACGCCATACGCGGCAAAGGCCACATACGGCAACCGTTTACGCTACGTACCACCAGAGCTGTACCAGATTCTACTCCTCCCGAGGAAGGGCTCTCCCACTGCAGCCCCCGTCCCGGACGGCTGACTGCGCGAGACGCCACCCTACCTCTCCCAAATACCATGATAGAAAGAGTTACTAGGTTTACTAGGCCCATAAAAACACTAGCATGTGAGTCAGTACGTTCAAACTTGCTCAACAGGGCCAACAACGGACGGTCCTTAATCGACACAGACGGGGCTACCACCGTGAAGGCCCAGCCTTCTCGCACCATCCTACAAAAACAATTCCCCGTCCGGTCTCAACAAATCCTAAATCCAGCTAGTACAATCCAGGAGTCCCTATCATGCGAGTGGGACCTACCAATCGATTTCTACCGTCCACTAGCCACTAAGCCTAGCAAGTTCTAACGTAACCTAGACCACATCTACAAAAATAGGACACAAGGTAGGATATGGAAGGGTAGTCCTAATGCAGTTCTAAGTTTTCATATCAACTCCTAATAAACCTAATGCACAATCAATTACTAGCCCCAATCAAGTGCGAAAATAAAATCCTAAATAGGGAGGCATGCACCGGGGCTTGCCTGGCTCAGGAGCTACGCTAACAAAGTTAGCGGGGTCAGTGTCCTGCTGTGGCTGCTCCTCCTGCACCTCCTGGGTCTGCTCCTCCAACAGCTGGAAGTCGAGCGGCTCCGGAGTCGTCTCTGGCACTACACGTTATGACAAGGAATAATGCAAGTTAGATGCGAGTAACATGATGCAATTAAGAATTTTAATTAGCTGATAGGAAAGTCATTTATACTGTCAATGTAACTGATTAACTTATTAGTTTCTTTCGTCTGAAGTATTTCCTTCATTGATTTTCAATTAAGTTAACCATTTAATTAGTTTGGAGTTGGTTAAATAGGTAATGTGATTTCGAAACTTAATTTATGTCCAGTGGCATGTTTCTTGTGAAAGTCACCACTGGAAGTGATTTTTGGTGAAGTTTGATGATTTATGGATGAAGGGATTATTTATGATAATTTATACATTATAGAGAACGATTTAATTCATAAGAAAATAATTAGTCATCATATGACAGTGGAAAAATATTATGCATGTGTGTTATCATAAGCTTAACAAGCATGCAACATTTCATGATTTAATGAGCAACAGGAAATTTATAAGGAATTAAACAATATCTGGATAGATGTATTTTTCAGGAATTAAACAATGGCTAAAAGAGTGGTTTGGCATTTTTGTTAGACAGGACATGCCACAAGGAATCCAAAAAAATTGGATTCACATTTTTTTGAGTTGTATTTATTTTTATATAGATTTTACAAGCTTTTGATAATTTCTGAGAATTTCTTGGGATTTACTTAATCGAAAAGGAATTAAAAACTGAACGGACCAATCAGAGCCGGGCCACACAGAGGGCCACAGGTTCTGGGCCGCACTAGATCTGCATCGACCGCACGGGATCCGACCACTGAGACGCGAGGACACACGGTTGGCCACACGGAGTGTCACAAAGGATCCGTGTAGCCACACCGGATCGACGATCCTGTGGTCCTCCGGTGCGTTGGCCGGAGTTCCACCGGAGATGGGCGGCGGGCTCATCGGAGGCGACGTCCCGGCGTTCTGGCGACCAAAGGAAAGGACGGAGAGGTGCGTCACGGCATGGAGAACTCACCGGAAGGGACGCCGTCCCACGGGGAAGGCCGGAGGGTGGTCGGCGTCGAGCGGTTGCGGCGGCGGAGCTCCGGTGAGGTCGCGGGATCGACATGGTGCACCGATGCGGACGGGGCTTGGCTGAGAAGCTTCACGGAGACTTGAGGAAGCGAGTTGTGGTACACGTCGACGACGAGGAAGCTTGGAGGAGGTGTCTTGTCCGAGAAGGTTCGAGGCGGCTCGACGATAGCGGCGGGGAAAAGAGCTTCAAATCCGAGGGCAACAGCTGCGAAAAGGAGGGGGAAAAGGGTCACGCGTCTGCGAAAAGCTTTGGGGAAGCTCACCGAGCGGTGAATTGGCGAGTGGCTCACCGGAGAAGCGGGATGTGACGAAGACACGGTGAGGAGCGGTGACCGGGCCCGGGGAAGAAGACGGGCTCGACGACGCCATTTCTCACGTAAACGAGAGGGAAAAGGCCAGCGGAGCTCGCCTGCCCCTTGGAGGACCTCCTGACGGCGATGGCTGGGTGGAGCAAGGAGCAAAGCAGCGGCGCGGGGTTGGAGGTCGGCACGGCCGGCAATGGCGAGGAGGCGGTGAGTGGTGCTAGGGTTTGGGGCTGGCGGCGAGTGGGGAAAAGAGAGAGAGCGGGGGCGCCGTTTTGAAGCTCGGCGTCCGCGGCCGGGGAAAAACGGGGCGCGAGACATGGCCGGTCGACGAGGGCCACGCGGCGAGCGGGCTCCGACGTCCTTCAGTGAGAGCGAGGGGGATGACAGGTGGGCTCCATAGCATCTTTTCCTTCTTCGGATTAATTCAAACTGTGATTTTCCCCAAAGTTTGGCACACTATTAAAAATAGCAAACCAAGTCCAAAAATCACGAAACTGGTCTCTTTGGAAAGCCCTTGAACTGAACTAGTGTCTGGCCAACATGCACATCTGGACTCCAAGGGAATTTAAAATGGAAGCTGGTCAAAGTAGGATACTTTCTAAGATTCCAGGATTTATTTGGACAGCTAAACGAATTACAAAAATTGTGACAAATTCTCCAAAATTCCTTCTTTCTGACCTGCATCCACTGGTATTTTTAGTTGCTCGAGTTGTTATTGAAAGTTTTGAGTTCCTTCACAAGCTTGGATTTGACAATTATTTGAATTGTTGAATTCGAATTCAAAATTTGATTTGCGTTTGGGTTCTGTTCAGTTTGCGACGCGTGCTAGCTGGTCTTCAGTGACACGGGGTGTCACAAACACCATTGGCAGACAGAAAGGAGCGAAGTGCTGCATTCTCGAACTCTTTACCATTATCGGTTTGGATGCACAAGAGTGGCAACTGAAATTGAGTGCGAACGAAAGCATGAAACGAAATAAGAGTGGCTAGAACATCAGATTTATGCCTCAGTGGGAATGTCCACACAAAATGAGAGTAATCATCCAATATAACCAAATAATATTTGTAGCCTGAATTGCTAAGAACAGGCACATGCTTGCTGACCCAACATGCATGGCATGTGTGGCTCTCACTCTTGGTACAATGAAAATCAAAGGAATTCAAAATTTGCTGCAGCGATGCGTGGCCGGGATGGCCGAGCTGTGCTGGGCATGGAAGTTGCGGTGGCCGACGACCTTGCGATGTGGCGTGCGAACTGGGTAGAGGTCGCCGGAAGAATCACATCGGAGAAGAACCGTCCGTGTGAGTAGATCCTTGATTGAAAAGCCAAAAGGGTCAAATTCAACAGACACATTATTATCACGAGTTAAGGATCTAACTGAAATTAAGTTCTTGATCAGAGAAGATGAAATAAGAACATTGTTCAGAGAGAGAGGGGCAGCGAGGGTGGGAAGAGCAGCACGGCCAATTTGATAAACAGGTACAGGAGCACCATTGTTGTTCGCCATGTGTGAGGAAGCTCCAGTGTCCATGACCCATTCCTCGCTACCGCCGCTGTTCTGGTTGTCGACAGACAGTCCTTGCAGGGCCGTCAGTAGGGCGTGAGGGAGCGTGTAGCCGTTGGCGGAGGTGGCATGGGCCAGGCCTGCACGA
This sequence comes from Eragrostis curvula, assembly GCA_007726485.1. Taxonomy (NCBI): domain Eukaryota; kingdom Viridiplantae; phylum Streptophyta; class Magnoliopsida; order Poales; family Poaceae; genus Eragrostis; species Eragrostis curvula. Next base: position 29,412,837 of record CM017440.1, on the reverse strand, counting down.
CGCCCGTCCATGTGTTGTTGTGTGGTGCCGGTGGACGAGCGCCGCCAGATCCGGCATTGTTGCCAGGTCGATGACGGCCGTCGTTGGCTTTGCGCTTTTTGCGGCGATCGCCGCCGCCGCCGCCATTCCCGCCGCCGGCAGGTGCGCCGCCGCCTGCTGCTTGGTTGTTGGTGAAGGGAGCAGGCGGTTGGGCAGGGCGTGGTGCAGAACGCGAGGAGGTGGCAGCCATGACTGTCGTGGCCGCCTCCTGGCGCACGGCTGGGTTGGAGGATGCGACGGACGCCACGAGTGCCGTGGCGGCCTCCATGCGCGCAGTATTGAGCATGCGCTTCTCTGCCTGGACGAGGTAAGAGCGGGTGTACAGAAAATCAGGCGGCGGCACCTTACTCGTGAGGACGGAGATCTTCTGATGGAACTTGGCGTTGAGGCCGCGGAGGGTGTTGATGACGAGCGCCGTGTCGGTGACCGGCGCGCCGACGTCGCGTAGCGTGTCGGCGAGCTCCTTGAGGCGGCCGCAGTACTCGGTGATAGTGAGCTCGCCTTGGTAGAGGCTGTGGAACAACTGCTGGGCGTAGACGGCGCGCTGCATGGCGTTGTCGAGGAAGAGGCCGCAGATCAATTGCCAGATGCCGTAGGCTGTCGGCTTGGGCACCATGACCATGCCGCGGAGATCTTTGGAGATAGAGGTGTAAAGCCAGGTGACGATGCAGGAGTCGATCTGTAACCACTCCGGATCGTGGAACATGAGAGCAGCATCGATCGTGCCATCAACGTGATTAAGCACGCCGAACTTCTGGAAGGTCAGATCAAAGAACTGACGCCAGGCAGAAAATTGTGAGTCACCGAGATCAAGAGTGATCGGGACATGGGCATGGATGTTGATCATGGTGATGGTGGCGGCAGAGAGGGGTGGCGGCGCATTGACATGGAAGGGGTTGGAGATGTTGCCGGAGGAGCCATTGGAGGAAGCAGATGGACTCGCCATGGCAAGGGGCAGCGGAAGAGCGATCAATTGGATCGAGGTTTGTCTGATACTATGTAGAGAGGAGAGGAGGCAATGCACACGGTTTCCATTGATTGAGCTCGTACATATACACGACGTGAGAGGGAGATCCTGATAACGATCAAGCCTACAAGCGCTGGGAGAACGGGAACGTGCCCGGGCATCTAGGATGGCATATCTAGTTTACAAGGACCTAGTCATATTCGCTAACAGCTCTCCTGTTCGATCACGTCGCCCATGGAGGCAAGTTCCTCGGTGGCCGGATCCACGGCGGCTGGATTCACGGCCGCGGTACCTGCTGTGGCGGAGTACCCCGCCCTCTGGCTCAACCGCCGCCGCCTCGGGCCCTCGATGGGATCCTCTTCGAGCTCACGCATGGGATAGGCCAGCGTCGTCTCTGTTGGCCGAAAAGTCTCCACGCGGACCACGCCCGATGGGGACCGGGGCCCAGGCCGTCCACGATGATGAGCTTCCAACGCATCTGCTCCTCGATCCATGTTCTCTACTTTGATCAGGTTCGTGAATATGTGGAGGGCAGTTAATTGCTGATATTTCTCCAAGTTGTGCGTGCATCTGCTTAGAGTTTATTTTGGAGAATCCATCTGCAGAAGGTCTAATTTTGGATTTTTATTTAGTAGATGCAGGACGGCAGGAGCAGCTATAATTCAGATTGCTTTTGGAAGTGCTAAGAACAATGGCGCATATGCTTGCACTCCGCCTCACTAATCTTTGCATGGGGATTGCTTTAAGAGCTTTTTTTGGTAAGAACACCTGCTGGATGCTTAATTTTCTAATTAGTGCTTGTATCTAGTTCCCACAATTGCTGAAGTTCTAGACGAGTAGGACGTGAGGGTTGGATCTATAGCAGGGTTCTTTTGTTATCTGTAACTGAACTAGCTAGTGCTCTTAATTAAATTTGTATCGGTAACTAAAAATTGTCTGCACTCTTAAACTTCTGCTCAATATTTTTGGAGGGGATATACTGGTATAAGTGCGAGTGGTATAAACTTCTGTTCATATTGTTGTCTATGTTGTCTCATAAAGTGGAATGCTAATCTTGATGTTTTGGTTGCATTGAGCTCCTGTTTAATGGACAGATTGATGTAATGGTTTAAATGCAGATTTAGGAAAATGGAAGTCCCAGGAGATTTTCCATGGACGTACAAGCAGTGAAGCAGCAACATGGTATTTTGCTCCGACATCCGCTCATGAAAATTGATTGTTTGGCATGTTAATTTCAGTTGATTCTTGAGGTCACTTGTTACAATAGATACTGACCGAAAATACGACTGAACACAGTCAATTCTTGATTTCTTTCTGTTAATCAACAGAACAAGTCTAATGATGTGTCGATTCCTGATTGGCCTAAATTATTGATTGAAACCAAAACTAAAAATAGTTAGACTGTTAATCAATTTATATGACACATGAAAAAATACACCGTTTTATGGAGCTTGTTTACATCATCATATCAAAATGTGAGTCCGATGGGTAAAAAAGGGAAGCAGGAAAGGGCCAAATAGTTTTACACTAAAGGGTTGAAATTGCTGGGCAGAAGGAAAAGAGGCTCCTAGCTAAAATTGTCTTGCCCTGCTTCAAAACTACAGGGCGCGCGCTACGGCTGCTTTGACCTAACGGCCTCCGTTTGCTTTATATTAGACAAGTAATGTTTAGAGGATACAATGTACCTAGGCTGATCACTATTGGAAAATTAATCTGAGCCAATCTCAAGTTATTACTGCCAGATGCTTAAATGATTTGGGACACATAATTTTCTGGTTCCCTCTTACTACATTGCCTGAGCTTTTTTAGCAAACATACATAATTTATCAACAGTCATACAAGGAGAACATAATGTCATTATTGCTATTTTAGTTTTTTTACCCATGAATGCATACCATGGAATTATATATTAGGCTGTTATGTACTGTTCATTGCTATATGATAGTATGCCTATTTTTATTTCTGATCAGGTTACTTGAGAAGATATTTTACTTTGTGTGATTGAGGTTTCATCTCTCCTGTTTGGGTCGTGATTTCAGGATATTAGTATTGATAAGAATGATTATCTAACAATTAAGCATGATGCCCACTCTCCCATAAGCATTTATAAGGGATTTCGCCCATAGGGTTTATCTTGCCCTGCCATATTTATAGTTTTCATACTAATGCTCTTTAAGAATTTGTAGTAATTTAGTGTTTCATAAAATATTTTTATGATGATGACTTGTGACATGTCATTTGTTTATTTCTCAGGTATGAAAATCAAGATTTTGGAAGACACACATTAAAGATCATGACTGGTGGGAGTGATCGAGATTATGCATGCTTATATGAATAATATATGTTTTCTAGAAATTTATTATTGGGAGTGATGGATGAATAGACAAGAGTTGGTACTTTCATATGTTCACTTGTGTTAGTTAAAGAAGACTTCAGTTTACAGCGTGTAGATGTTGACTAGTGTTAGTAACTTAGTTAAAGGAGGCCCCAGTTTACAATAATTAGTTGTTCATGTGATCCCTATTTGAGTGGGTTGTAAGAGCGAATGATGGGTTGATTTTATTCATAATATATATGTTTTGAATTAATTTTATTATGGAATAATTCTGATTTAATATAATAGTCACGGTATCCATAAAATCACGGTTTCTATTCGATGTGATTTCACTATTGGCACGTCGTTTGAGGGTATTTCCACAACCATTCTGTTGCAACATGTGGTTGTTACAACATTGTACATATTTCGTTGCTATACTGTTTAAGGATATAGCAACGATTTTCTACTTCGATGCCATATTCTTTAATCATATAGCAACAACAATAAATATTTCGTTGCGATATCCTTTGTGCCTATAGCAACGACATATGTTGTTGTGATACCATGGAGGATAGAGCGACGACTACTACTTCGTGGCTATACCCTTTAAGCATATTGCAACACCGTACTCGTTATTGCCACCAGCATATATCGTGGCAATATGTGGTATTGCTACAAAACTCTGGCGTTGTGAAATTGCTTGATCAAGTTGCAATAACCACTAAAGCAACGACACTTGTTGTTGCAAATACCATTCTTGCAATGCCAGTGCTTGTTGCGAATGCAACCTATTGCCACACCACGTGTCGTTGCAACACACCAAAGTAATGGTAATGACTCAAAAAGGTGATGTGATACCCTATTGCAACAATCGCTCTTGAAACACCTCCCAACGCCTTGATTTTGTTGCAATTGCGCAATATTGCAACCAAAGCACCCATATTGCAACACTTTTTAGCCGTGGCGCTAGGGTGTTTTTCTTGTAGTTCTATCCCACTATAAGGTTTTGGGTCTAATGCCACCAAATTTTTTGCCACACCATGATTTTGGTTGCAATACATAGTGGTTATTGTGACAATGGTCGATTTTGGTTGCGATAAGAGGACATGTTGCCACGAATCGTGTAGTGTTGCAATTTTAATTTTGGTGGTTGCAATAAGTAGGATATATCACAACGCAATTTTTTTTTGAGAATATCGCAACGCAAAATATGTGTTGTATTTAGGGCATTGTAATTGCAATATTTTCTAATGATTGCAATAACAGGAAATATTGCAACAAACAGTAAATGTTGTGATTAGTTCTATCATGTGTTGCAAAAAAGTTAATGTTGTGGCAACACAAAAGTAAATTGTTGCAAAAAGACGCTGAGATATAGCAACACAAACCTTATCTTTGCAACAAGTCTTAGATATAGCAACTAAAATCGGAATCAATGCTACTTTTTTTTTTTTTGAGGAGAGGAATCAATGCTACTACCCGATAATATTGCAACAATATTTAGTTGTTGGCATGTAGTAGTTGTAATAGATCACTCGTGGACCGCGACCCTAGTTGTGGTCTAAAATCCCCAAGCTCATAGCCCAAAATCGCAAAACTCGTGACTCAAAACTCCTAATTTCATGAGATACAACGTGGACCGCGGCCCGGGACCCAACCTCTTGTTTTGTCGATCAGCCTTCTCCTGCACGTGGAGGCTCAAAGTTTTGGGCCAACTAATGACATAGTGGAATGGACCAACTTGTTTATTAATTAGCTTGCTATACGTACTACTTTTTTCTACTTACGTGTTCCTTTTTCCCGAAGACCCAGTGGTACACAAGACCGAGTCCTATTTTTTTTCCCAATCGATCGAAGCTGACGCGTGCGATAGTGGAGACTTGGACGTTGGCACGGCGCAGCCTGATGCATCGGCAGCTCGACCTCGCGGCCCCGCGGAAACTCGGATATCTCTCCACGATCAACTTGCAGACGATCGCGGACGACGCCTCGACGCCCACACGCTCGCCGTCGACGCCTCGACTCGAACTAATTAGCATTAATGACACAAACATCAGGACAGCTAATGCCTGAAATTTGACGAAACTGTAGAGCAAATTGATATCTTAAAACTGATTAAACAAGCTAATGCCTAAATCAAAAATTACTCACCTTTTTGGCACGCGAGGATCAGGCTCCCGCTCCCTTCCCATTGTCCATGGCGGCCGGCGTCTCAGTGGACGGTGGAGGTCCGGCGACTCAGCACCTTCATGGAGGACTCGCCTTGGGTGGACGATTGCCCCTTGGTGGAGGAATTGCGGCGGGTGGACCATGGCTCCGAGGTGGTGGACGATGGCCTCGAGTTGGTCGACACGCGGCGAGTGGACGACGGCCCCGTGGTGGCGCACGCACGGTGGGTGGACGACGGCCCCAAGGTGGATGACGCATGGCGGGTGGACGACGGGCCCGAGGTGGTCGACACCGTGCTCCGCGAGAAACGCCAGAGCTCGTTGCGCGCGCGGCTGCATCCAGGATATGTTGCGGCGCTTGCGACCCATCGTCCTATCAACTCCGATTGTTGCGACCGGCCGATGATTGGGAGGAGATGGACAGTCCTGTAACTGGAGGAAGGCGATGGGGCGGTTCGGACTCAATAAGGAACGGAATGGGATCAGGGAGTAGTGTGTCCAGAGTCAATGACTTGTAGGGCCGCCCTAGATGGCAAGTGTTCCACCGTCATGTGGGACCCACATATAGGACCCTTTGCAATCAGCGCTGAGGTCTTCTCCTGTTCTTGTTCAGTTCTTGGTGATCGTCTTATTTTTCTTTGATTCAGACTAAAAGTTTTGAACATGTATAGATGTGTCATATGATTTCCACATCAGGTGACTTTTTTTCCTAATTATTTCTTAGAAAAATCCTATCTATCACAAATATTCACTTACAGCATGTTGCTATACTTTGATTTTTTTTTTTCTTTTCGAACCAACCCCTTTTGGCCACTCTTTCCCATTTTCTTCACTATTTTGTAACTCTCCAATGAAGATGTATTTGGCAATGAGATTCTGAATATATGCTCACCTTACAACTTCCTACCTATAGAATTTTTTATGGAATTTTTAAAAGAACCTACACTTGGCTATGTTCGTTTCGCCTTGATTTTGACTTGAAGGACCATATGTTACTTCTGTCATAGTCACATTTCAACACACATTCATGGAAAAAATCCATTTCAAAATTTATAAAAATTGTAGATAGGTTGGATTTAAAAAGAAACGCTATGAAAATCAATCATGAGATCAAAACTCCACTAATTTTTGGAGAAACAAATTAGTGAAATAAAAGGAAAAGTTGAAAACAACATCGTTTTTGTAATCGCCTCTAAGATTTTTTTTTTTTTTGAGAAATTACACAGTACAACTCAGACACTCACAACGCACGCACACTCACTTCTATGAACGCACATACGCAAACCCTACCCCTATAAGCATCTTCGAAGACTGAGCCGGCAAATTCTCCAGATTCCCGAAGTCACCACTGGCGCCTCGCTGTCGACGGCCACATCGCCTACCGCTGAAAGCACAAATGCCGTTAAATCCTAAAAAATTCGCTCCCACCAGGAGTCGAACCCAGGACCTCAAAGGTGCTACTCGGATGCCTTAACCACTAAGCCAAGACCCCTTTCACAATCGCCTCTAAGATTTTAGTTGCTCTCAGTAACAATACAAACAAAAATATCGTTTTTTGAATTTAGTACTGCACTAGATAATTCAAAATTTTGAATTTTATTGACCTTTAACTATGGTTTGTCAACAACCTCCCAAGTACCATTAGAAAGAATGGAATCCATCTCACTATGGATAGTCTCTTTCCAATCATTTGCATTAGGAGATGCAAATGCCTCTGAAATGGTTTTAGGAGTATCATCCACGAGATACACAGTGAAATCATCACCAAAAGACTTTACAGTCCTCTGTCTTTTGCTCTTCCTAGGAGCTTCACTGTCATTCTCCTCTGGAATTGACTCAAGTGTATGTTCAGCATGTTCAGAATGTGTGTCAGGTTCAGGTGTTATTTCAGGAATCACATCAGAAGATAATCTATCAATGCTATGCAAATCTTTCATAGGAAATATGTCCTCAAAGAAAGTCACATCACGAGACTCCATTAATGTATTGACATAAACATCAGATACCTCAGATTTAACCACTAAAAATCTATAAGCAATGCTATGATGAGCATATCCCAAAAAGACACAATCCACAGTTTTAGGTCCCAACTTACGCTTCTTTTTTATTGGCACATTAACTTTGGCCAAACAATCCCATGTGCGTAAGTAAGAAAGCGATGGTTTTCTTCCAATCCATTCTTCATACGGAGTTTTCTCTTTATTCTTCATGGGAACTCTATTCAGGACATGACATGATGTCAGTAAAGCCTCCCCCACCATGCCTTGGATAATCCAGCCGTGGCTAACATGGAATTAACCAAGTCAGTCAAAGTGCGATTCTTTCTTTCGGCAATCCCGTTTGATTGGGGCGAATAGGGAGCCGTCCTCTCATGAATAATATCATGTTCCGCACAGAATAAGTCAAACTCGTTAGAAAAATACTCACCACCGCGATCAGACCTAATACGTTTGATCTTTTTCTCAAGTTGAGTTTCAACTTCAGCCTTATAGATTTTGAAGTAGTTTAGAGCCTCGTCTTTCGTTTTCAACAAGTATACATAGCAATATCTAGTCGCATCATCAATCAAAGTCATAAAATATCTTTTTCCACCTTCTGTCAACACACCATTCATCTCGCACAGATCTGAATGTATGAGTTCTAATGATGCCAAATGTCTCTCCTCAGCTACCTTGTGAGGTTTTCGAGGTTGCTTTAATTGCACACAACTATGGCACTTAGAACCTTTGACAATGGAAAATTTTGGAATTAAATTCAAGCTGGAAAGTCGAGACATAGAACCAAAATTCAAATGACATAAACGTGAATGCCAAACACTAGCATCACTCTCATCAATACCACTAGAAATATGGTTCACCGACTTATTACAGAAATCCGAAAGGGAAAAACGGAACAAGCCTCCGTAATTATAGCCTTTACTAATAAATTGTCTACTCTTACAAACGACAAGTTTATTAGACTCAAGTACTAGCCTAAAACCATCCCTACACAAAAGGGAACCACTAACTAGATTCTTGTTGATAGAAGGGACATGCTGCACGTTCCTCAGCAGCACGATCTTTCCCGAAGTAAACTTCAGATTGACCGTACCAACACCATGAACAGAAGCATGTGACCCATTCCCCATCAGGACGGAAGAATCCCGTTGGACCTGGTAAGAAGAAAACAGAGAAGCGTCAGCACAAACATAAACATTAGCACCAGTATCAAGCCACCAACTTGTAGATTGAAATACTGAAAAAATAGAAGGTAAACCATACCCACTATTTCACTTCAGCATGGTCACCATGTTCGCAGACTTCTGCTCCTGTTGAGGTTTTCTTCCTTTGCGGTTTGGGCACTTCTTTGCCCAATGATCAGAAGCACCGCACACGAAGCAACCCTCGTTCTCCTTGTTCTTCTTTTTCTTAAAGGTAGTGGTCTGTTTTGGCTTATTGTTCTTGCCCTTGCCCTTGTTGAACTTCTGATGCTGCTGCTGCTGTACCACATTGGCACTGGCACTGGTTTGACCCTCAACTCCTTTAGGTCGTCCATCCTTAGCCCGAGATTTCTCCTCAACATCAAGAGAAGCAATTAAATCTGAAACAGAAATCTCTTGCCTCTTGTGTTTGAGCTGTGTGGCGAAATCCCTCCAAGCCGGAGGTAATTTGGCAATGATGCCCCCAGCCACAAATCTGTCGGGAACGACAATCTTAAGGAGTTCGAGTTCCTTCACCATGCACTGTATCTCATGAGCCTGCTCGACTATTGAACGGTCATCGACCATCTTATAGTCATGATACTGCTCCATGATATACAACTCAGTGCCAGTGTCTGCACCACCATAGGTGTTACACAGAGCATCTCACAACTCTTTAGCGCTTTCATGTACAAAATACACATCAGTAAGATGGTCCGCAAGTGCATTCAGAATAACGCCTTTCAAGATTGTGTTAGCCTTTGTATAGGCCTCATCCTGCTCAGCAGTCAGCGGTCCGTCTGGTTTGCCATTAGACACCCAGAACACACCCATGGCAGTAAGCCACAACGTGACTTTCACTTGCCATCTCTTGAAGTGCATGCCAGTGAATTGCGTTGGCCTCAGTGCATCGACAAATCCAGCCATTAAACTAAAGTGCCTACAATAAGATTTTTGAATTGTTGGATATATGAGCATTTTTAGGTTTAATTTAATCCAGAAATAAATCATGAACATGATGAACAGATTGCAGAATAAACTAGACAAGTCTACGGAAGATCTAGACAAGTCTAAAACTATAGTAAACAGGGCAAGATCTACCATACTTCGCAGTACTATCGTACAAGCATGGATCATATAGGCATATGAGAGAGACATGGTTTCAGAGAGTACGTACTGATCGTTCAGAGGAGACGATGAAGAAGCCGTGACGATTGGCGATGCAGACAAGCCGGGACAGCGGAGAAGACGTCGACAAAGGCGATGACGAGCAGCAGCCCCCGAACACGAACGTCGAGGGAGACGAGCCGTGATGGAAGCGATCGAGCAGTCGCGCAGAGCGCTTCCCAAAAACCTTATTCTCCCTCTCCTAGTGCAGGAGCTCAGAGAACGACGCAGCGGCGCAGCAGGAGGAAGAGACAAAACCCTAACTCGTGTTGAGGTATGTTCTGATGGGCGGCGGCCGTATAAAAATGTGTTGGACACGAAAAAAAAACTGCAAAAGGAAGCCGCGCACCCGCAAGGCATCGGCCCGGATTTCGACGGACCATTCACACAGGTGATGCGCGCCCATCGCCCATCGCCCAAGCCCAGCCCAGCCCAGCCCTGCCCAGCGAGGCGAGGCGAGCGAGCGCGCGCGTGTGTTTTTCCTTTATTTCTCTCATCCACACACTTGCAAGAATGGGTAGAACAACCTTCTATATAAGTTGGTTCTCCTCCACCTAAACTAGCAATGTAGGACTAAAGGATGCACTCCCACCACTCATGGATGGGCCTTTGAGATTTTCCAGAAATTATTCAGAATTTTCTAATGGGTCTAGTTGCAGCCCACTAATAATTTTAGCACGCCACAGCCGGACGGGACGAAGCGGTACGACGTGACGGTGACCAACACCGCTCGCGTCACCGTGTGGGACGTCCACCTCGACTGCGGCTACCGGTTCCGCTACGCGCAGCCGGTGGACCCGGACCTGCTCATCCAGGTGGCGCCCGGCGACTGCCAGCTCATCCACGGTGGCGCCATCGCCGCCGGCGGCACAGTCTCCTCCTACGCCAGCTACGTCCGCTACAGCATGGCCGTCGTCAACGCCTCCTGCGTGCACCGCCGCCGGTGATCGACAGAGATGATTATGGCATTTAAGTTGGAGATCGAGCTGTTTCCGTTGATGTAAGTAGTACTTGGACAGATGACTCGTATTAGGATTTTGTAACTCCACGGTGCTTGCTTTAGTTTTTATTTGATGCGAAGCGCAGTTAGTCACTCATGTAATTTTTTTTTTGACTAATTCATCACGTCATTTTCCATCCTTACGCAATGTTTTGTTTTAAGGACAGATGACTCGTATTAGGATTTTGTACTTCCAGGACCGGTGCTAAGCTTTCTTTAGTTTTTATTTCCAGTTCAGTCTTGTTGCCAAGAACGCTTAATTATTCATGTAATTTCGACTAAATTCACCACAGGCTGTTGAACTTCCATCAGTGCTTACGAGAGGTTTTAGTTTTATTTTTTTGTGCATCTTTGTGTTTGTGCCAACAAATTGAGCTTTGGCCTCTAAGATTTCATTATACTATATTTTTTTAGGCAACCACTATCCTCAACTTTTACGAATTATTACAGAGACCTCATACTCATTTTACCATGCAGTAAAAAAAAATTCTGTACAAACATGTTAAACATTTCAAAACAAACAAAACCTACGATCCCATTATACAGGACAGAGAACATATGGTACACGACTTTGTACAAATGTATTTATTTTTACTTTATTTTGTGAATGAAATCTATTTTTACTTTGGTTCTTAGGGATCCACGCTAGACTATTACTGTAACCAATTACTTTAAGGGGCAATTATATTTTACCCTCACTTTGAATTCTAATTCTGATTTTACTCTCAATTTTTTGACTTTGTGATTTTACCCCTGGTTTTTCAACATGAAGCCCAAATTAAAAACAGGTTAAAAAAAGGGGTAAAATCACAAAGTTAAAAAAAGTAAGGGTAAAATCACAATTAAAGTTCAGAGTGAGGGTAAAAACATAATTGTCTCTTACTTTAAAATGGAGAAAAACTTCAATTTTTTTGAAATTTAATACTTCACTCAGTGTTTTGAAAATTCAGCTATGCTTTGTAACATATCTTTGAATATGAAGATTCCAATTCATTTTTTACCTTTTTGTTACAAAAAAGACACATACTGATCAATGTTCTAACTTTTGAATTTACGAAGGCAACAAAGTTTTGAGACATCAGAATTTGAGTCTTGTTACACGTACGAGAGAATAGGCTACGAAGGGATTACAAAGGACCCCCACACGGCAGGGTCTACTCTCCTAATCCAGGGTCCAGAATCCACGGGATGCGCCTCCGTCTTCTGCCTCTCCCATCGCCTTATTATATCTGCAAAATTCTCATGCTCCTTTAAAAGTTGTGAGGATTTTGCAATCGGATTGAACGCAATCAGTGCACAAACAGCCACAAAACTAATGCGGGATTCGAACCCCGCTTTCAGGATGAAGATCCCTCATACGGCCTTGCGAGGATTTTGCTGATGCTGCCGCAACTTCGATGTTGCAGAGTCCGGTTAGTTCGCTCCACGCTGTTGTTGCGAAGTCCAACATGCAGAGAGCTGAAATCAGCCATCATCGGACTCGATTGCCAGCGGAACTGCAGGAGAAGGATTATGAGCTCGATTTGGAGAACTGGATGTGCCCGAAATACCTCAATTCGGCCTCCGTCGAGACAGACTTGATTTGGTTGTTACTAGGCTTTTTGATTTTGTGGTTACTAGGCTTATTTTATTGAGCTGCTCTGCACTTGATGTTGATGGAATAAAACATGATGGGAGCACGTTTATGGAGGCGCCGGCTAAACGGAAATGTAGGAGAGAGAGGGGTCGAGGTTTCTTCCTACGGGTTTCGTACTTGGTAGCCAATAATAATCTTTTTAGATAATGGGAAAAAAGAGTATCCGGCCTTGGCCTCATTAGAGGCTACGGCCGTCCATTACACGAATTGCAGCACCTCCGTCTGCCATTACATGAATCAAGCAAAAAACTAGACGACATAACCAACAAAGTTTGATGAAGAAATTTATTGATAACCAATTCTATTGGTAAACTTCCATCCGTGGTTGGCAAAGATCTGCATAACCATCACCTCAAGAGCTAGGCATGCTTTCTTCATCGTCTCCTTGTCTTCATCACGCCGTTGCAACTGAGCCCAAAACCTGAGCCAATGGGTGCCCCGGTACAATACCTGCATATAAGTTTTAATTGGAGTTTTGTCAAAAAACCACATCATTCCTACTAAGCCACATAGCCCAACATAAAGCCGAAGCTCCCACTAACAGTTAGGGCTGTCAACGAGCCGAGCTCGAGCGAGCTCAGGTAGGCTGGGCTCGAGCTCGACAATAATCGAATCGAGCTCGAGCGAGCCTGGAATTTCCTTCGAGCTTGCTGCTAAGCTCGAGCTCGGCTCGGACCAAGCTCGCGAGCGCTCGAGTTCGACTCGATTAAGCTCGACGTAGTACACGCAACAGCAAAGTGCTGCAGATTGAGATCAAATAAACAAAAAAGCACATCGGTATAGCTTGTTTAACTGCACATACAAGAACACCCTTTTGGGCATGGCGATTGGAGAACTCCTTTACGGCGCAGGGGAGGAGGAGAAGGGGCAGAGCAGAGCTGAGCCTGGGGCGACAGGAACGAGGCGGCGCGGGGGCAAGGGCTGAGGGAGAGGAAGCGCATCAGGGCGGAGGCAGTTTCTATGGTAGGAGAGGTGCGGTCAGAGAGAAGCGGCGGCTTCGTGGGAAGAAGATGCGGCTCTGTTTTTTTTTTTAAGGAGAAAGAAGATGCGGCACTGATAATGGACCAGCTGCGTTAATTTTTGTAGAGGAGAAGCATCCCGATGCTAGGCCCATGTGGAGAATATTGGCCTTGGAGTCTGAGGAATGCGATGTTACATGCATTTGTGGGCTCATGTTGCACGCATTATGTTGGCCCAAAGAATCAAGACGTTCCCGCACGCATTATCGAGCTTTACCGAGCTGCTCGAGTTCGCTCGCCTCGAGCTCGCGAGCTTGCAACCAGGATCGAGCTCGGCTCGATTACTAGACGAGTCGATCTCGAGTCGAGTTTTTAGCAAGCCGAATTCGAGTAGCTCGCGAGTTTCGAATTTTTTTGACAGCCCTACTAACAGTTGCCTTTTCAAATTTTTATCAACCCCTTTAGCCAATTACCAAATAAATGAGTAATACTTCTAGGTGATTGTAAATTAAAAGCAAACTGTACAGCTTTCCATAAGAATTTTGCGAAATGACACTCAATAAAAAAATGTTGAATCGTTTCATCACAAGAACAGAAACAGCACCGCCTACTACCATTCCAATTCCTGCGCGCTAGATTGTCCTTAGTGAGCACAACTCCCTTTTTTAAATACCACATGAAAATCTTGATTTTTAGCGGCATTTTAAGCTTCCAAAGATGTTTGTCAAACTGAACATTTCCGTTGCTTATTAGTGCATCATACATTGAGGCAACAGTGAAGATACCAGATTGGTTAATGTTCCATCTAAAAATATCACTACTGTTGTTAAGCTGCACATGACTAATACGAGCAACAAGATGATGCCACAGGTTTAAATTGTTTCCAGTCAGAGTTCTTCTAAAAGACACATTTAGAGGGACTCCATAAAAAACAGAAGCTACTATTGCGTGTTTCTTCCTTACAATATTGAAGAGGGACGGATATTGTTCGCTAAGTGTAAAATTTCCTAACCATTTGTCCTCCCAGAACCTTATTTGGTTCCCATCATTCAGATGAAAAGATCCCATGTTTAGGAACTTAGACTTAACCGTCATAAGACCAGCCAAAAAATGTGAGTCACCAGCCTTCTTCTCTACTTGCGAAATTGTTTGGTTCTTTAAATATTTATTCCTAAGAATAGTCTGCCAAATGCCCTCTTCATTGATCAGTTTAAAAATCCATTTGCTTAACAAACATTGGTTTTGTATATCTAGGTTTTTTATTCCTAAGCCTCCAATCTCTTTTGGTTGGCAAATAATACTCCATTTGACCAATCTATATTACTTTTCATGTTCATCAGATTGCCAAAAGAAACGCGACCTAAAGTAATCCAATTTTTCAAGTACCCTTTTTAGGACTTCAAACAAAGATAACATAAACAAGGCCAAGCTTGTTAAGACAGAATTAATTAGAACCAAACGACCTCCCATTGACATGTGTTTCCCTTTCCAACTACTTAGTTTTTTCTCAAATTTCTCTTGAATCACCCGCCAATCCGCATTGCTTAATTTCCGAAAATGCATTGGAATGCTAAGATATCTAAAAGGGTAATTCCCAGATTTGCACCCAAACAAATCGGCATATTGTTGTTCCATCTGTTTAGCCTCCCCGAAACAAAATATTTCACTTTTATGAAAATTAATCTTAAGGCCTGACAACTGCTCAAAAGCGCACAAAAGCAACTTCAAGTTTGTTGCTTTTTCTATGTCATGATCCATAAATAAAATGGTATCGTCGGCATATTGCAAAATGGATAAATCACCATCTACAAGGTGCGGTATGAGCCCAGTTATCTGACCCTCATTTTTAGCTCTGTTTGTTAGGATGGCTAGCATGTCGACAACAATATTAAATAAAATAGGTGATAACGGGTCCCCTTGTCTAAGGCCTTTCCGTGTCTGAAAATTTTGTCCTACCTGGTCATTTATTTTAATACCCATATGACCATCTTGAACAAAGTTTTCAATCCATTTACACCATTCTTGTGAGAATCCCTCCATCCTAAGAGTTTGTTGTACAAAACTCCATTTAACTTTATCATAAGCCTTCTCAAAGTCTATTTTAAATATTACCCCATTTTGTTTCTTCCTGTGTAGCTCATGAATAGTTTCATGTAACACCACCACCCCTTCCATGATGTTTCTCCCTGGTAGGAATGCGGTTTGTGTAGGACCAATTACTTTTTGAGCTACTATCGAAATTCTATTTGTAGCAACCTTTGTGAAGATTTTGAAACTAACATTCAACAAGCAGATAGGTGTATCCCTACATTTAGGAAGCAAAATAATTGTTCCAAAATTAAGGCTATACAGAGGTAGATTCCCTTTGTGGAATTCTGAAAATAAGGCTAATAAATCACCCTTGATCGTGTCCCAGAAGGCTTGATAGAATTCCGCCGGGAAACCATCAGGCCCTGGAGCCTTATTATTTTCCATCTGAAAAATTGCCTCCCTCACTTCAATTTCACTAAATTCCGATACTAGAATTTCATTTTCATGAGCAGAAACTTGTGGAATATCATCTCTGCGATTCTCATCGAGATTAAAATTATTAATCTCAGGAGGACCAAAGAGACCTTTGTAATAAGTTGTAATGTATTTTTTCAGCTGTTCATCACCGCTGATTATACGATCCCCGTCCTGCAGCTGAAAGATTCTAGTTTTCCGGTGTTTCCCATTTGCTACAAGTTGGAAGTATTTCGTATTGGAGTCACCCTCGAGCAAATCTTTCACTTTCGCTCTCTGGTACCACTTGATTTCCTCTTCTCTAAGCATTTCGGCTAATCTATTCTTTAGACAGCCCTTCAAATCTACCTCCTGTTGAGATAGGAGAGTAGTTTCTGCTTTCTTGTCAAGGCTATCAAGTTTGTCCAGAATACGCTTCTTTTCTTTCTTATATGCACCACTTGTATTTTTAGCCCAGCCCCTCAAGTATTGGCGAACTTTTCTAATTTTGTTCTGCCATACTTCCATTGGGGTCGAGCCGTTTGTTTCATTTTGCCATATTTCTTTTACCATCTCCATAAATCCATCACGAAGCAACCAACCCAACTCAAACTTGAATTGATGTTGATTATAGCTCGAAGATGAGTTTCCAGTATTGAGAAGTAAAGACGTATGGTCAGAAACATCACGAGTGAGTGCAATGACAGTCAAAAGTGGAAACTTTTGCTCCCACTCTGTCGTCATTAAAATTCTATCAAGCTTCTCATATGTTGGTGTCTGTAAAGAATTCGCCCAAGTGTAGCGCCTACCCGACATCTCTAGTTCGCGTAAGTTCAGACCATCAATTATAGCATTAAACAAAAAAGGCCAACGATGATCAAAGTTACTATTATTTTTATCTAACGGGCTTCTCATAATATTGAAATCGCCCTCAATTAAGAGAGGAAGTCGTTCGTGGCTACACATATGAACCAGTTCTGTTAAAAACACCTCTTTAAATTCTTGTTGTGCTGGACCATAGACTACTACTAGCGCCCATTTGAAGCTATCATTTTTATTGCACAAATGGAACTTCACATAGTAGTCTCCTTCGTCGATTGCACCAATATCAAAAATGTCTAAATCAATACCAAGTAGAATCCCACCTGATCGACCTTTAGGTTCTTTGACATGCCACAAATAATTTTTACCACTACACAGATTCTTCAGAAAAGGATTTGTAAAACTTTTCCTACCCGTCTACGAAATAACGATAAAACTTAAATTATGTTCTTTAGTTAAATCTGAAATAAATATATGTTTTTTCGGGTCTTTAAACCCATCACTATTCCAAAACACACCCTTCATTGAGAACAACTGGGATGTTTAGATATACGTGATTCCTGAGTATTATTCTTCTTGGAGGATTTCTTTTTGGTTTTAGGACATGCTGCAGTATGATCATATCAATCACTGCTAACATCCATTACCTCCTCTATTATTTCTCCACATAAGTGATTTAAAATAAAAGTGTCAACTTCCTCCTCGTCAGCCATGAGTTTCTCCTCTTTATCTAATATTTCAGTTTTCCAATCGCCAGCACGGACATCATTAATCCTAGACTCCTCTACATTTTTCAGTTTACGAATAGAGCTACCAACACTAGTTACATCGACACCCAGATTAATCCCTATGCCACTGAAACTAGAGCTAATAAACTCATCTGAGAAATGTAAAAAGGAAGACGCATTGTCACCTGTTGCAGCGTGCATCTCCTCATCGAGTCCAGCTCGCAGCCTGGAAGCTCTGTCCAGCATCTCCTCATCGCAGCTACCGGCCCGGCGCTTGCTGCGACGCAGCTCGGAGCTGGGCTTGCTGCAGCTGCCACCAAGCCGATGTTCAAGGTCGCAGCCTCCTGCGCCTTCTCCTCTTGTCCGGCCTCATCCTGTGCGCTCTCCTTCAGCCTGCTGCTCTGCAAACTGGGGATATGCAGCACCACTTCTGGCCTGTCAACTGTACCAGAACCGGCAGCAGCTTGACGACCAACATTACCAGTGTTTGACCCTTTTGGTGCAGATTTGGGCGACTTGTTCTGTGGCTGGTCTGTCTTCACATCCTTTCCAATAATAATTAGTACTACGTGTAGACTTTTCCGCTGAATTTTATGCTTCCCCTGCCTCGATGCAGAACTGTGGGACGAACACTCTGTTTCGTGCGCCTCCTCTGTTTCCGAAACCTGAAACAGAGCAAGCCACATCAGTTCGATCGTGAACGCAAGGGAAAAAAAGGAAAGAAGAAATACTCGTATGGATTGAGTTCGAATGCAAGCTCATGATTAACTGTAGTTACCAAATATATACATACACGAACGTTGTCAGAATAGCTTTTGGTGCCAAATTTATGGCGAGAAATGTCTCCTCCATGCTTTCCATACGCCAACCATGGTTTCCATGCCGCCGACCTCCTCACACACGCAGCCTCCACCCACGCTCATATGTACGCACGTACACGGCTCGCCTGACCTCGTCGCCTTGCAGTCGTCGCAGTCGTCGTCCAAGCCGGCGCCTCGCTCGACCGCCGCCGCCGAGCTCGACATGTCCAAGTCGGCGCCTCGCTCGCCCGCTCCTTGCGGCGGCGCCGGCGACCGCCGCCCGCCGTCGCGGCCAGCTCCGGTGCGACCCGCTTCGCGACGTGGTGGTGAGCCAGAGCGCGGGGGCGCCGCAGGCGGACGGGACGAGGCGGTAGGACGTGACGGTGACCACTGACCAACACCGCGCGCGTCAACGTGTGGGATGTCCGCCTCAACTGCGGCTACCAGTTCCGCTACGTGCAGCCGGTGGACCCGGACCTGCTCCTCCAGGTGGCGCCCGGCGACTGCCAGCTCATCGACGGTGGCGCCATCGCCGCCGGCGGAAAGGTCTCCTTCTCGTACGAGAGCTACGTGCGCTACAGCATGGGCGTCGTCAACGCGTCGTGCCTGCGCCGCCGCCTGTGATCAACAAGCGCGCGCGTGCTGGAGTTTATACAGAGCTGATTATGATGACCTAACTTAATTGGAGAGCTGTTTTGATGGATTTAGTCAAGTAGTAGCAGGACAGTATTAGGATTTTGTAACTTCAGGGCAGGGTTTGCATTACCGTTTTGACCGGAAAAACCGGACGCCACCGAGATCTCCGGTTTTCGGAAAAACCGGGAAAACCGGTCAGAAACCGGATCAAAATTCAAATGACGAAATTTGAATGAAAAAGGTCGAAATTTTCGGTAAACCGGTCCGGTTAACCGGTAAACCGGACACAAATTCCGGTAAACCGGACAAAAAAATCGGAAAACCGGTTTAGAGAGGTAAAATGGAAAAAAATGAAAAACTGAAAACATTGAAACAAAAAATATGTAAAAAGCTAGATGCAATTTGCAGAGCAATGGTGGAAACCGAACACAAAAATTCGATTGTTTGCTTGGTCAAACAAATCAAACAATGTTGCTGGCCGTCATTTTCTATTTTTCTAAATTCTTTTTTAACCCAGGAAAATTCCTCAAATTTTTTGACCCATCAAACGATCGAATTTTCATGTTCCGTTTTCGTCATTGCTCTGCATATTTCATCTAGTTTTTTTACATATTTTTGTTTCAAAATGTTTCAAATTTTCAAAAAATTTGGAAATTTAAAATCGAAAACCGGACTACCGGGTAAACCGGACTGGACCGTTTTTACCGGTTTTCGCGAAAACCGGTCCGGTTTACCGCGGTTTTGTAAACCTTGCTCCAGGGTGCTCGCTTTAGCTTTTAGTTTCAAAAAAAAAAGTTTAGTGTTGATGCGAAGCGCAGTTAGTTATTCATGTAATATTTTTTGACTAAATTCGTCACGGGCTCTCCATTTTCCATCCTTACGCAATGTTCACCGTTGTGCCAACAAATTGAGATGTGGCCTGTTCATCACATATTGCGCCCACAACCAGCCAAACCAGAACTTCAAAGCTAATAGGGTGTTGGTTTCTTTGCCAAAAACTTTAGCCCTGTCATATAAAAAAAATCTTGCCATTTAAAAGTATTAAATAAAGTCTAATTATAAAACTAATTTACTGGGCTAATTCACGAGACGGATCTAATGATTGTAATTAACCCATGATTAGAAGATGTTTACTGTGGCAAAACATAAATTAATTAGACTTATTAGATTAATCTCGTAAATTAGCACACATCTGTCAAAAAAGTTTTGTAATTAAATTTTATTTAATACTCTAAAATAGTAAGATTCTTTTTTATGTGACATGGCTAAAGTTTTTGCCAAAAAAAAAAATGAACACCCTTAAACCAAGTTGAACCTTGAACAACCTTATGGAGCAGTTCCAACTATTTTCCCAAACAAGACTGGCTTCTACTCTCTTCCTTTCATAAATTGATGTCGTTGTTGACTTTTTGAGTTACATTTGACGGTTCGTCTCAATCAAAATATTAACTTAAAAAAACTCAAATATTCAAAACTATAATTTATATTTCGGCTTCGGCTAGGGCGAGCCTGTCATGTCGGGACCCGTCACGCTGCCGGAGAAGGAGGTCATCCTCTTCTTCGCGCACCGCGAGGAGAGGAAGAGCATCAACGTCCTCCTCGGCCTGCCGGCGTCCGCCATGGAAGCGTTCCAAGAGCTCATGGACGAGACATGATCAAATTTCTATGATGAGCTCACAGGCTGCGGCAGCAACGGCAGGAGAGGGACCGTTGCTACATACATACATACATACATACATACATACATACATACATACATACATACATACATACATACATACATACATACATACATATATATATATATACATATATATATATATATACATATATATATATATATACATATATATATATATATATATATATATATATATATATATATATATATATATATATATATATATATATATGCTATGTTAATTCGGTGTGTGTTGATTATTTTTATATACTCTATATAATATGTTGATGCTTGGTGCATCTGAGAATTTGTTATCAGTTGTAATGGTTTACTTTTAATGAGAAATAGAACCTGCTGCTTTTATCAAATGGATTAGCCATGAGCCACAATTGCTCTCTTCATTCACTGTGCTTGGGATTGTTTGCAGTAAACTTCTCCAAAATTTGGCCCTTGAAACGTCTTTATGTATTTACTTTAAACATGAAATTGTACGATTTTGATTCCTCCCAAAATTCAGAATAGCCTTATGCCTCCTTGAATTTCGACCTAGTTTCCTTCGTCCAATAGGCAAGGATTTAGGCTCACATACAGTGATTGATAATGCATCGAAGGAGATGGGTTTGAGACCCGTTTGAGTTACACTACAGTGGAAACCCAATCTATATGATCGGAGATCCCGTGAAGTAGGACCTGGGAAGAACAAACTGTTAGTTAACTGGAGAGTACAAATTACCTATACCCACTCCGTTGAAGATGCAGTACTCTCATATCTGTAAGGAAGGCTGACTATGTCTTAATATGTTCTGAGGCTTACATAGCGAGATACCGCCCTACAGGGTATTCTTGCAAGAACACACCTATGCGAGCTCCATTGTTAGTCGCAATCTATAAAGAATTGGGAGTTCTTTGATAAGTTCATGAAGTGAGACAGGAGTACGACTTATATGCTCCGCCCGCGGGGTCGGCACCTGGCAGCTAAGTATCAGCTAAGGCCTCAAGTAAAACTTGTTCACACCAAGCTGCCAATTCAAGGCATAGTCTATTGTGCAGCTGTGGATGAGCGTAGCTTGTGGTTCTAGGTGGATGTTCAACCTTAATCGGTCTCCACCGAAACACTGGTATAAAAACAGTACTCTGGTACGTTGAGCAGACTTTGTGAACCTCTGGGATCTGGTGGGGGATTGTTAGAAGATTTGGGCTACAGTTCAAATAATATTCCCAATAAATCCCAAAGGCCCACTCACACATGCATGGCATGGTGGGGAACTTTAGTCCCACATTGCTACTTTAGGAGGAAGGATGACAACTTATATACTAGAGTTGTTTTCACCTAGTTGAAGCTAGTAGAGAGAAGAAGAGGAAACCACACTCGCGCGCTCGCTCGCCTCGCCGGGACGGGGCGGGGCGGGCCTGCGGTTTCCTTTTGCTCCTCTTTATTTTTTCCATGGAGAAGATTGCGCTGGCCACTTATGGTAAGCAATTATTCTCTATTAATGGTCATTAACGCGGTTTCCTAATTGCGGATTAATTACCATAAGTGTGTGGGCCGTGTGTATAAATATGGAGGCGAGACGTCGTCTCCGGTACCCAGTTTTGCTCCTCTCGCCAAACCCTACTGCGCTGCCGTCTAGTCTTCCCCATCCCGCCGCCGGCGTGCTACCGGCGTCGGGAGAGCAGGTCTCCGAAGCCTACGTCTCCTCGTGTCCTTGCACGGGGTAGGGGGCGTATCAGGTTTTTGGGAAGCGCCGTCGCGACTGCTCGCTGTTCGTCTACGTCTCCGATCGTCTACGCTGCTCGTCCCCGATCGTCTACACCGCCCGTCGCCGGATCGCTTCCCTCTAAGTTGTTCCCTCAAACACCATGATGGATGGGTCTTGTAGTTGGGTGTTCCTAGCTGCTATGATCCTAGTAACTGCTGCTAGCGGTTGTTCCTTTTCATTTCGATATGATCTGCTAGAACATGTAATTGAGATAACTGCACGTGTGATGATTTGCATGTCTAGATTACATGTATTTATGTTATTCCTCTTGCTTACTGGAATTAGAATTATCATCACTAAATTGCTCTTATTTCCAACACGATACAGACTTTGGCAAGGCTGCAAGACTATTAGCGAACAGTGCTTTTGCTTGCTACTAGCTTGCTAGAGAAACCATGAGCATGAACGCAGAATGGCAGCAGATCGATCACTGGCCATTCTGTCATGCAGCGTGCTGGCGGGCTATCACCTAATGAAACAGGCCTTTTAACCTTTTACGGCTGTCCAAACTGTGTCACTGTGATACAAAGGTAGCTCCCCCTATATTCAAGATGTGGGATTATGTTCCAATTTTTTAGGGCAACTAATGTAATAGAATGTAAAACACTGCCGACGGCCGATCAGCTTCGATGTAAGAAGCTGAAGCCAATGTCGTCATTCGTCAATGCAGCATTACAAAATTGCCGTTCGCCGTTCTGCGATGCCAGTGTATATCTGCCACATTTAGTGATTGATTCCGGGGAAATCTTATGGTTTACTACACATAAATGAGGTTAGGATTGCATCTTCCGCCGCGTGCTGAAATCAAAACATGTGAAACTGAAGGTGTCCAAAACATAAAGCGATTTTGCCCCCATGCAGGATCGAACTACAGACCTTCAGTTTACAAGACTGACGCTCTAGGGGCTTTGTTGTGCGGTGATTATGGACAGAAAAAATCTGAATCCTCACCAACACCTGAAGCATAGAAAATCATTATACATCAAAGTACTGACCTGATCAATTTGCTCCCACAAGACGACTGTTTCCCTAGGGTATTTACAAATTATTGCTTTTCAGCCATTCCGTAGGAAGAAAAGTGCTCCTGTCCTGTGAAGGTAAACTATAACTTCGTTGCAAACTTGCAAGCATGTGGCTTCAAATATTTTAATCCAGGCAATACAGACATACAGCAAGACAAGCGAAGGATAGTTTCTTTTTAAGTGTTAATAGCTAAATTTGTAAGAATGATATTACATAACGTTAGAAGCAAACAAAAGCGAGTAATAGTCCTGTCCGGAAAGATGAATTTATTCCACATCTTCCTCCTTGTGAACAACAAGCTCGCCTTCAGTGAATTCACATGGCTTGATCGGCACTGCTAACTGCTTGCGCATTTTCCTTACAACAAATCCCTCTGTTTCTTCGCATATTGTGACCACAATCCCTTTCCTCCCGAGACGTCCAGTTCTTCCTGCTCTGTGGGCGTAATGTGTGGAGTCGGTTGGAAGATCCAGATTAACAACAAGGTCACACTCTGGCACATCCAATCCTCTGGCAGCTAGCTCATTTGTAACTAAAACTCTGAATTCTCCATCCTTGAACTGTTTCAGAACTCTAGACCTTGCTAGCTTTCCAATATCTCCATGGAGCTCAGTAGCTTTGATACCACGGGCCTCCAGCTTAAACACAACATCTTTCAGTGGCTTGGAGCAGTTCATAAATGCAATTACTGTCTGTGCTTCCAGAGCATGGATGCATCTCCTTAAAGTGTCAACTTTGTGTTGAGCCTTGGATGTGCAATAGTAATGCTCCAAAGATGGGGGTAGGCTACCAACTGCAGCTTGATTCACTGAGTTTGATGGAGAGCTGGAGTTAGCGTCATTCTGGGATAACACAGGTCTCGGAACAGTGACAGAGTCAAGCGGAACTACACTCTTAGCTCTAACAAGAACCGGATCATGACCCCAACTCCTTGCTGCTCGTATAACTGAGAATGGTATTGTTGCAGATACCAATATAGTCTGACGTTCAGATCGCCTAGCAAGTGGGCCTAGAATATCCCTCGACGAGCCACCTGATTTCCTTCCAACATGCTCCAGAATTCTATGCATATCCTCCCGGTAATTAAACGACAAGAGCTGGTCGACTTCGTCCAATACAAGAAACCGGCAGCTATGGGTATGAAGCTTACCTGCTGCTGAGATTTCAGAAATACGGCCAGGTGTCCCCACAACAATAATTGGCTTGTTCTTCTTTAATGCTTCTTCTTGCCTGGAATGATTAGCACCGCCAACAAGTTGCTGAACAAGTCTCTTATCATTAGGACCCAAAATCTTCTCCACCTCTCTCACAATCTGCATTCCTAATTCCCTGGAAGGAGCAACAATAACTGCTTCTACACCTGATCTTTTCTCAGAGTTACCTTGTTCCATAGCCTGCTTCAGGGGGTCTATTTCAGATAGGATTGAGAGAATGTAAGCGAGTGTTTTCCCTGAACCAGTATATGATTGGATCACCACATCGTGCTTTTGTGCTATTATAGGAATAGCAGCGGATTGGACCTCAGTTGGAGCAGTCAGACCTTCCTTGTTCAAACGATCAACAAGCAAAGGTGCAAACCAAGCTCTTCAAATGATGTTGCGGAAAACAGAGCTTCATCTACCTTCAGTGCCTTCTTTATCCCAGGTGACCTTGGTAAGGCACTCTTCGTCGGTCGGACATTTAGGGAAGAAACTTTTGGTTTCAAATTGACGGAAGACATTCTTGAACTTGATCTCGGGCCACCAGTTCGTGCCATTTTTTCCTTCTTCCCATATTCAACTTTTCTTTGCACTTCTAGGCTAGCCAGAGTTAGCGGCCCACCTCTATCTTCTACAATTTGACTACTGCACCAAGCAGTCTGATGAAATCCAGCTGCTCGTGGTAAGGAAAGCATCCGGAATGGAAGATTGTCTCCAAGAACAAAGCATGACTGCAACGATGCCAATGCAAGAACATTTCGGTGGATCTGCCCGAGCCGCATTTGCAGCACTCTGTAGTGACCGCTGCAGAAATCTTTCTTTCAAACTTCGTACAAGTTTACAGCAAATTGCTCTTGGCCTGAGGTAAAAAGATTAGGTAAGTTGGAAATATTACTAATGCAAATTAAATAAGACTTAGAAAATATTTCTAATGCAAATTAAAAAGATAGTCTAATGTAAGTTGGAAATATTACTAATGCAAATTAATAAGATTGTCTGGGCCGTGCCGTGCACTGTAATATTTAATTTGCCCGGCCCAGACAGAAAATATGTATATACTAGAGCACCGATCTGGTGGATATCAGGATGTTCCTAATATAAATTTGATAAATACTGTATTGCAATTAGAGACGAGATTTACCAAGCAAAACCTCAATTCCATCATTAATACAGTACAATAGCAGCATACAACATCCTTACAAAATGTGAATCATAGAAAGATAAGACTAACAATATGGGAAATGGTAGTACTAAGTAGTCAATGGGGCAAAACACACAAACTAAGTCCCAGCAAACGACAATGGAAATTCTTTACTGAACTCCAATAGGCGAGTCAAGATTGACATTTTCTCCCTTCTTATTGCAACATCTATCAAGTGTGGCATAGGAACTGACACTATGCAGACTTAAATACCTGTGCTGTTATTCTTCAAAAGGCTCTATCTGCTTCTCGGAGGTCAAAGGCCATTCCGTTCTTCCTGCAAGACCCATAAAAAAAGATCAGATGTGATATATAATTGCTCAAGGCACTTCAGAAGAACCTAAATTGTGCATTTTTCCTCGTTCCCCGTAGACAGGATGCACGCAACTTAAATAAGAGTGACAATCCAACGCCAGTGAATTGTCAAAGGCGAGCAGCAACAATAGCACACAGCCTCTCATCCGGCGGCCGGACTATTAGGGAAACCAGAGGCGGACCGAACGGCGAGGTAGGGCCGCCGCCCTACCTAACGCCAGCGGAGAAGAGAAACCCCTCTCCTTCGAGAGATGAAAATTCCCCTCCCAATCCCCATATCATCCCTGATTGGTATGAAATCTTCGAGATCGATCCATCACCACTACGTCCAGCCTAAATGTCAACTACAAAAGGAAGGGGGAGGATTTTCTAGAGGATGGCGAGGGAGATCTCGTTTCTCACCTTGGGTGTGGAAGCCGCCGGCGTGCTGGTCACGCTCGACCCCTCCTCGACCAAGAGGGAGAAAGAACGAGCTGCCCCTGTTGTGGATGGAAAAAGGACAAGGGATAAGGAGGTCTCGATCTCGGCCTGGGCGGCTCGGCCTGATTGTGTTTGCTCTGGGCACGGACCGGAACCGGGATGGAATCACGAGAATTGTTTTAGTCTGATGAAATATTACAAAGGAGAGACATTTTAGTTTGATGAAAGAAATAAGATAGACAATATTCCACAAATTTTAGATAAGGTTTATTTTGTAAACACGCTTTGAATGTGTTGTTAACCCACGAGCAGGCTGCAAACATCACGCCACATAATTGAGCAGTTGTGGTGCAGCCGTGAAACAAAACATGACAAAGAGATGCTCTGATGCGCAATAAATATAGAGCAAAATAGTAAACATGGTTCTAACACATGATTACTTTGAAGCGAAAAAATTAGTTGTTTGTCTACATATGTTTGATTCTACTTACAATTTGGATGTAAGATGTGTTCATGAGAGAAAAAATAATATAAAATTGTAATTACGAGCTTTTGAGAAATTGAGATTGTGATATTGGTATCACAAAAAAATATTGAAATGAACTCGCCTATCGTCCAAAGTCCAAACCCTAACCAAACGCATTTTTTAATATGTACCGTGCGCGATACTTTAAGACCATCGTGTGTTTATAAAAATATATATTGGAGTTGACTTTTTTTTGTCCATGCCACCCGCCATGTTCTTAATTTTTTTTTACATTTGAATAATTTTGAACTTACCCAATATATAAATTTACCCCCAAAGCACGTTACTACAAATGAAAAATAATCTAGAGCGTTAACAGCTCAGAATAATTTATAATTTTTTTAACAATACAATAGATATTTATAGACAAGATATTTATGTAAAAAGTCTTTATATCTTCTAGGATAGTTATATATATAACTTGTCATAAATTACTCCTTGTACAACTTTTTATATGGTCTCAGACTAAATCTACACTACGGCTGGGGACCTAGCCGTCCAACTAGTTCAATTGATTAACAAATCAATGTTCAAGGGCTAAGGCTTGCTCTGGTTGGACGACTCTGTCCAACAGACGAGCCATAATCATTCAAAATGTCATAAGTTTAAAGTCATATTATATCTATGATATTTTGTTGTTCAAAATGTAAACATTAGAAATCAAAGTTGCCATGTATTATCAAATATAGGCATGTAGAGTGTCATAAAATAAAAATAATATATATTAGAATAAACGATATATAAAACTTAATCGCTCATCTAAAATTATAGGGTAGGTCCGCCAATAAGTGAAACAGTAAAGAACCAAATTTCTTATTGTCAGACACCAGACCGCACTTGTGGAGATATATGCATATTGACCTTTCTCAACTGTTCCTCATTTATATTGGCGCGAAGAGTTCCTACATACATCTTCCTTGTGTGGTCCAACATACATCTGGAAGTCAGCTGGCTGTTGGATTCCTAAATTGCATCACCGGTCATGATCCATAATTAATGGTACACAAACAGCTAAAATTCAGATTGTAGTAACAATGTGTTATCATAATGGCAACAAAAGTTGCATAATTAGCATTGTTCTGACATGAACCAAACTACCAAACTGGGAGAAAATACATCAAGCAAGTTGAAAAATCCTATGGTGTTGCAGTGTAGCATACAAAACACTAAGTAAATGAGCCAAAATGCCAACATCTGTTCAATTTACAAACAAGGAAATGACATGTTACATTCTGCAAAGAACAATATTTTTTGGGAATAAACAGGAACCAGAGAGGAAATAAAAGAGGGAGAGGCCAAGTAGTAACCTGTAATCCCTTGTGGAAAATTGAACTAAACTTGGAGGACATAAGCAGAGGCCTGTGTATCACACGGAAAACTCCGATTCAATGGTGCAGATGTGCCTTGATTTCAAGTAAAGAGACTGCAGAATAGTAAGATCCAACCTGTACATATAAGTTTAATATATAAGTTTAATCATTCTCCATGACACATCAGGACAATAAATTGTTTTGGTCCTTCCAAATTAGGCAACAAATAACATTCTTCAATTCAATAGAGATGAGCACAAATCTAGAGTATGTAACACACGAATCCAGGAAATCAGCTCCCCAAAGTTCTGGAAGATTTAATGGGACGTAAATACTGGAAGACCAAACATACCGTATGAGTATTGTAGATGAATGGGGATGGAGATTCTGCACTCTAATCCGGCCTGCCCCTCGACGAACGTATTATTATTGAGGAGGAAATTCTGCACGGCGATGGAGCAGATCCCGGCATCGAGCTAGAGCTCCCAGTTCATGGAGAGGAAGCTAGAACGCGATGAAGCAGATGCTGGCGTTGAGTGAGGTCCTCTATGTTGATGAGGTGAGCGAGCTGAAGCACGCCGTGCCGCGTGAGACGATCGAGGACCCAGCAATCCATGGCCCATGCCATTGAATCCCCGCCGTCTAGCTGCACGAGCTAAGGAACCCCCTGCCGCGATGTACATGCAGCACTACCGGAAACCTCGTATTTGCCGAGTGCCCAAAACACTCGGCAAAAGCCAAAACACACCCGGCAAAAGATTTATCGAGTGTTACACTCGACAAACAGCACATGGCAAACATTGATCGGCAAAGAGCTCTTCGCCGAGAGTTTTCTGTCGGACAGTCGGCAAAGAGTTTGCCGAGAGCCAAAACCAACACTCCGCAAATATTTCTGAAAATAAAAAAAAAAACACCCGCCGCTGCCGCGGCCCCACCACGCCACCACCGCCTCCCGCCACCCTGTCCAGGCAGCCGGCGCCACACGCCGGCCGAGGGAGCGCCGCGGACCTTGCTGCGCGTCGCGGCCACAGCGCCTCGCCGCGCCGCTCCAAGCAGGGGATGGTCTCCCGGACCTCGTCTTGCAGGGCCTCAAAGCCGCGGAGTCAGGCGTGGAAGAGCGGGAACACGTTGGCATCCACGAGGCGCATGCCGGTGACCTCCTCAGCACCCCAGCACGACGTCGAGGAAGCCCGCCTCGTCGCCGGGAAGAAGCAACGGCCCTGGAACGCGCCGTCGCGGAGCTCCGCCTTGACCAGCGCTAGGTTCTCGTGCACCTGACGCACTGCCGCCTCCTGCTCGTCACCCGTCGAGCCGGGCCGGGGCTGTCGCCTCCGCCGCACCTCGCCGGCTTGGGAGCCTCTGGTAGAGTTGAGGGAGAGAGATGCATGAGAGTGAGGTGGCAGAAGGGAGAGAGAAATGAGGGAGAGAGTCCTGTGCAGGAGAGAGAGATAAGAGAGAGAGGTGGAAGACGGTGGAGATGAGAGAGAGATGAGAGGGATCCGGGTGGTTTGGATTGAGCCAATGAGAAGCCACGATTTGGAATGGACGGGTCGCTGGCGTGGCTATTTGTGTTTTCTTATTTTTTTGTGTGTTTATTTTGAAATATTAAACAATCTCCAATATAAAAGTCGTCATCTACAAAGTTTTAGATCTCGTGGAGGTCTACAAATTTCATTTTGATAATTTCTTCAACCGAGGTCGTTTACAAAATTTGAATTTCAAATTTGAGAAATTCAATTAGTTTTCATTGACAAGATGATTTCAAATAAAAATGTCATCAACTACAAAGTTTCATAACTTATTGTGATTTAGAACTCTCATCTTGGTTGTTACTCCATACAAGGTCATTTGAAATAAAAAATTCAAATTCCAAATTTGGGAAACTTCAAGTGTATTTTTCATTAGCAAAATAAATTTAAATTAAAAAATGTTGAACTACAAAGTTGTATAACATCTGAGGATACACAACTTTTATTTTGGTTAGTTGGTCATCCAACATAGTGGTAGTAACATTGTTCACAAATCTTATATATGTGTCTTATAGTTTCATGAAACAATATTGTAGATGTAGATTTTATGAACAACTTTGCTATCACTTTGTTGAATCAAGAAATGATCCAAATAAGAGTTGTATATCCTGAGAAGTTATACAACTTTGTAGTTTAACACTTTTTACTTTGAATTTGTTTAAGGCTTCAAAATATAGTTTGAATTTTGCTTTGCCGAGAGTCACAAATAATACACTCGGCAAAAAGCACCTTTGCCGAGTGCCAAAAAAAACACTCGGCCGAGTTTTTTTGTGGCACTCGGTAAAGATGGTGTTTGCCGAGTGTTTTTATTTTACCGAGTGTTTTTTTACACACTCGGCAAATACGTTGTTTGCAGAGTGCCCGAAAGAATACGCTCCGCAAAGTTTCAAACACTCGGCAGACATAGGTTTTCCCGTAGTGCAGGACGCCGCTCGAGCTCGGGGAGAGGGAAAGGGCGCGGCACCACCGGGCCCGGGGGCCCAACCCCCTCGCATGCGCGAGCCGAGCGCGTGTCTCGCGCACCTCCCGCCCCTCCCTCGCGCGCGGGCTGTCAACTCCTCCTTCTACTGGGCTTCATTTGTTTGTCGGACGTCCAGGCGGGACCAGTGGTGCATTCAGCCCACCAACGGCCCAACACGCAAAATCAGCTCAGTTTTGGTAGTTCTTTGCCGATATTGTTCCAGACGACGAAGGTATTTGTTCCAGATGAATAAACAACTTGTTCCACGAAAAGATACAATTTGTTCAAGAAGAATAAAAGATTTGTTCCAAAGGAAGAAACAATTTGGTCCACGTGAAGAAACAATTTGTTCCAGGCCAATGAACGATTTGTCTCAGAGGAAGAAACAATTTGTTCCAGATGAACAAACGGATTTGTTCCAGACAAACAAACAATTTGTTCCACACGAATAATCCATTTGTTCCGGAGGAAGGAACAATTTGTTCCAGAAGAATAAAGGATTTGTTCCACATGAAAAAAAGATTTGTTCACGAAACGAAATGGAAAGGAGCAGGCCGTCGGAGCATCGCAGCGGGACAGTCGGGGCGGCGCGGGACGACCGGAGCGAGGCAGGGACCAGCGCGCGTGGCGGCGGCGGCTCGGCTCGCGGCGCGTCGGCGCTTGGCGGCGGCGACGCAAGTTGCCGGCGCAGGGAGCTGCAGCCTGCAGCGGCGGTGCAGCAGCTCGCGGGCAGCCGCGCATGGCCGGGTGCGGCGGCTCACTCGCGCGCGAGAGGCGGGGCCGCAGCGGCGAACTTGCTTGCGGCTGGATGGTTCCGCCTGACGTCACGGGGTGTGCGAGACGTGTTTTGTCGTAGCGTATGCGAGTGCGATGGATCGCGACCGGGCCCTGCTGTCGTCGAGGAACTCCAGCCGCGCTACGCGAGTCGAGGATGCACGCGCCGACTGGAGGACGCCACACCCGCGTCATCGACCTGACCTGAAGACGCCGCGTCCGTCTAGTCTGCCGCAGAGCCCGTCGCTCCACGCCAAGCCGAGCGTCCGTCTTCATCGCCCACTTAGTTCTCACCCGCGCTCGCTCTCCGCTGGCCCAATCGATGAGGGGCATGGCCGCGGCGAGCTCGAATCGCTGCGCCACCGCTTCGCTGCCACGGTCTTCGCCGCCTTGCACGCTCGTCCGCTGTGCCGTGCCAAACTGCCGCATGCCGGCCCGTCGCGCCTCGCCCACCTGCCACATGCAGGCCCGCCGCGCCTCGCCCACACGTAAGCCGTGCTCCAGCCTGCTCGCCGCACCACCTGCAGCCGCGTGAGCCTGCACGGTAGCTCGCAGACTCGCAGGACGCCGCTCGAGCCCGGGGAGAGAGAGGCGGCGCGGGAAGAGGATAGGCCTGATAAATTGAGCAAACGACAAATAATAAAATTTTAATTTTGGCATGTTGGCAGCTTAGGCGGTGTGCTTTTTACAATTTTTCATTCTATTAGTGAGATGCAGTTTAGAAAACAAAAAAAAAGCTGAGCACGATTTGGGATATATATTAAATAAATGAGGCAGATCCTTTGATCTCATCTCCCGGGCACACTTACATGGAATACTATATTGTCAAACAATATACCATGTTCTATACATTCCGGCAGAAGGTAAAAAAATAAAGAGATTGTTCAATATTCTATTCTTGGATCTTAAAAAGAGTTACAGCGATTGCAGAACTTAAATGAAAGAACTGGTGTGTTGCTAGATAATTCCATAGCATTTTAAATATACCTATATTGTCTATTACAAGGTTGTTAATCATAAAATTTAACCCTCTCAAAAAAAATCATAAAATTTAAAACAAATATTATACATATGGTTGTATTAAAACAAATAAAAGAAAAAAAAATTCGGCTAGCCCGTGGCAACGCACGAGCACTTTAGCTTTTTTTTTTCTTTTGCGAGGGGCACGAGCACTTTAGCTAGTTTACTTTAAGCATGAAATTGTACGATTTTGATTCCTACCAAAATTCGTAATAGCCTTATGCCTCCTTGATTTTCAAACTAGTTTCCCTCATCCAATAGGGCAAGGATTTTTTTTGTTTTTGAAAATAAATTAAGCCAACGATCTCACTATATAGGACTTCTAGAACATAAGGTACGACTTAGTACAAATGTAAATTTATTTGTACTTTGGTTAAGAGGGAGTGGTCAATCCGCCCAAATATTTGTAAAATTTAGGCGCCTCTAAGATTCAGTTGCTCTCAATAACAATACCAACCAAAATATCATTTTTGGAATTTAATACTTCCCCCGGCAATTCAAACTTTGAAATTTATTGACCTCTAACTATGCTTTGGAACTTTTCTTAGATTAAGAAAATTTGAAATTCAAAATTGTTCCTTTTTGTTCGAAATAAGACATATATTAATCGTGATTCGATTCTTTGCATGGACGAGGAAGGTAAACAAAGTTTTGAAACGCATAAAACAAGGTCCATACGCGCAAAAATAAGGTTCGTATGCTGTTTCCGCATGTGCCTCTGCTTCCCCTGCATCTCGCACTCTGCTTCCTCTGTTTTGGAAACCCGAAACAGAGCACTTCCTCTGTTTTTGAAACCTGAAACAGAGCACTAGAAGCCACATCGCTTTGGTCGTGAACGCTTAAAAAAAGGGAAAGAAGAAATCCTCGTATGATTACACCAAAGCTCTAATAATGACACTAACGAGTTCCAACGCATGCTCATGACAGAAAGCTAGCTAAAATTACCAAACGAACAAGCAAGCATCACGCACACGCAGCAGCTCGAGCTCGACATGTCCAAGCCGGCGTCTCGCTCGGCTGCCGCCGTCCTGTTGCTCGCCGTGCTGCTCCTGGCACCGTCGCCGGAGGCCGGCGCGGCAGCTCCGGTGCGACCCGCTGCGCTACGTGGTGGTGAGCGCCAGACGGACGGGACGAAGCAGTACGACGTGACGGTGACCAACACCGCGCGCGTCACCGTGTGGGACGTCCACCTCGACTGCGGCTACCGGTTCCGCTACGTGCGGGCCGTGGACCCGGACCTGCTCATCCAGGTGGGGCCCGGCGACTGCCAGCTCATCGACGGCGGCGGCACAGTCTCCTTCTCCTACGCCAACTACGTCCGCTACAGCATGGCCGTCGTCAACGCCTCCCGCCTGGCCTGCACCGCCGGTGATCGATGCGCGCGTGCTGGCGTTTACAGAGCTGATTATGGCATTTAAGTTGGAGAGCTGTTTCCGTTGATTTAAGTAGTACTAGGACAGATGACTCGTATTAGGATTTCGTAACTCCACGGTACTTGCTTTTAGTTTTTTTTTTCTTTTTCAGTTCAGTGTTGTTGTGAAGAGCACTTAGTTATTCATGTAATTTTCGATTAAATTCATCACGGGCTGTTGAACTTCCATTCTTACGAGAGAGGTTTTAGTTTTCTGTGCACCTTTGTCTTTGTGCCAACAAATTGAGCTTTTGCCTGTTCAACACCTGTTGTGACCGCAACCAGAACT
Source organism: Eragrostis curvula (assembly GCA_007726485.1). Lineage (NCBI taxonomy): Eukaryota > Viridiplantae > Streptophyta > Magnoliopsida > Poales > Poaceae > Eragrostis > Eragrostis curvula. Next base: position 29,378,517 of record CM017440.1, on the reverse strand, counting down.
TAATAGAGCAAATTTTTTATTTGCCATCGAAACTTTAACTCTTCCCTTATTTGCCATCGAAATTATGCATTTCCTTTACTTGCCATCGGATTAAAATTTACCTCCCTTATATGCCACTCTAATCACTTTGATGGTTAGATTATCTTGCTTTCGTGCTGCGTTATTCGTGCTGCAAATGGAGTCGTCGCGGTGTATAACATATGCAAAGAAAAATTCAAGATTTTCGGATGAATATTAGAGGCAATATTTTATTTTTATGCAAAATCACCTTAAATTTTCATCCGAAAAATTTGAAACGTTTTTTTGGCATAAAGTACACATTGAGACAAACCTATTTTTGTACTATAGCATGAACACTGTTATGGCGCGAGCAAAATTTTCTATTAGCCAAAGTGACATGAGTGGCAAATAGAGGAAATGAATTTTGATCCGATGGAAAATAAGGGAATGACATAATTTCGATGGCAAATAAGGGAAGAGTTAAAATTTTGATGGCAAAAAAGGAATTTGCTCAACTTAATATGCACCTCAAAGGCACAGCACAGATTTTGTGCTGCCAAGTGCCACTTCATCGGTTTCGAAGCTAAACGGAGATGAACCTAGAACACCCCTAGAGCAGTTCCTACTGTTACGATAAGATCTGTTATGATTAGACAATGTAATGCCTTACCAAATCCTAGCCGTGTTAGTTCTGATTTTTTGTTGTAAAGATAGATACGGCTATAGTTGTTCTGAAGCATCCGGACTCCATGTATATTGCATATATATATTAACACGCAACTGACCTATCGTAGATCATTCCAACCCATCTATTTTACATGGTATCAGATCCAACAAGATCCTAAACCACGAAACCCTAAACCACTATGTCTATCACTTCTGGTTCCACCTTCTCTTCCTCTTCATCTTCTACGGCGACCTCCATCTCCTTCTCGGCGACACACTTTGATACCATGAACCTTAGGAGAGACAACTACATGCTGTGGCGGGCTCAATTCATCTCGTACCTCCGAAGTACGGGCCTCATGGGCTACATTGATGGCACCATTGAGGAACTAGAAGCACATGTTGTGGCCACGACCGACACTGGCGCCACTCAGGTGCTGAACCTGGCGTGGAACACATGGTATACCCAGGATCAGGCGGTGCTCGCGAGCATCCTCTCCTCCACGAATAAAGACATGATGTCCATGTGATGGCGTGCGCCAAGACGCGTGAAGCTTGGAAGGTGCTGAAGAATCTGATCGTGTCACGTTCGCGGGCTCGTGTGCTCAACATTCGCATATAGCTCGTGAACATAAAGAAGAAGGACATGACCTCCATGGTGTACCAAAGGCAGGTCAAGTCCCTCGTCGACACGCTTGCTGCCATCGGCAAGCTCCTCAAGGAAGATGAAGTCGTCTCCTACATGTTGACAGGTCTTGGACCTGAATATGACTCTCTGGTAACCTCGCTCACTACTCTTTTGGGTGATTTCTCTCTTGAAGGATTATACTCTCACCTCATGAACTTTGAGCTGCATCACGAGCATCATCAAGCCCAAGGAAAGATCCATATGGGCGCGTCCGGTTCTTCCGCGAACTTTGTCGAGTGCGGTTAGGGACGAGGAGGCCAGGCCCGCGGTGGCGGCGTTCAGCGTTGCCGCCGGTCGTGGACCCGGTGGCCGCCACAACAATAGCAAGAACAACAGCGGTCAAGGCTTTGGTCGCGCATCTGGCCCTCCATGCCACGTGTGCGGCAAAACCGGCCACTCTGCTATCAAGTGTTGGCACTGGTTTGACGAGGGCTACAACGAGGAGCCGACCGCTCTCACTGCTTCAACGGCACCCAGTAGATCCGTACTGGCACTTGGACACGGGGGAAACATATCACAATACGAGTGATCTTGATTGTCTCACCATGCGTGAGAAATATCAAGGTAACCACCAAATTCAAGTTGCCAACGGTGCAAGTCTGGGCATATCTCAAATTGGTCATTGCTCTATTATACTGCTACTGCTAAACTTGCTCTCAAATTGCAAAGAATCTTTTTTATGTTCATAAATCACTCTGTTTCCTCTGTTTTGGAAACCTGAAACAGAGCAAGGAACATCGGTTCGATCGTGAACGCTAGAAAAAAGGAAAGAAGAAATAGTCGTATGATTTACTCCAATCACCAATGGCACTAGCTCATGAGTTCGAACACGAGCTCATGACTAACTATAATTACCACAAATATACGCGAACGTTGTCGGAATAGCTTTGGTGCCAAATTTATGGCAACAAGTGACTGACCCTCGCGCGCGCGTCCTCCATGCTTTCCATACGTCAAGCATAGTTTCCATGCCGCCGACCTCCGACTCCATATCACACACGCTGCCTCCACCACCTTATATGCGCACGTCCACCGCTCGCCTCGCCGCCGTGAAGTCCTCCTCGCTCGCTCGTCGTCGCAGTCCTCGCCCACCTCCGCCGCGTCCTCGACGTCGACAAACGAACAAGCTAGAATCGCAGCAGGTCGAGCTCGACATGTCCAAGCCGGCGCCTCGCTCGACAGCCGCCGCCGCCTTCCTGTTGCTCGCCGTCCTGCTCCTGTCGGCGGCGCCGACGTCCGCCGCCCGCGCCGGCCGCCGCGGCCAGCTCCGGTGCGACCCGCTTCGCGACGTGGTGGTGAGCCAGACGGCCGGGGCGCCGCAGCCGGACGGGACGAAGCAGTACGACGTGACGGTGACCAACAACGCGCGCGTCACCGTGTGGGACGTCCACCTCGACTGCGGCTACCGGTTCCGCTACGTCGGCCACGTGGACCCGGACCTGCTCCTCCAGGTGGGGCCCGGCGACTGCCAGCTCATCGACGGCGGAGCCATCGCCGCCGGCGGCAGCGTCTCCTTCTCCTACGCCAACTACGTGCGCTACAGCATGGCCGTCGTCAACGCATCCTGCCCACACCGACGCTGACGACGACAGACGGCGCGCAAGTGCTAGACGTTTACAAGAGCATGCGTACTCGGATTTTGTAATTCTAAGGGGGCTTCGTTTAGTTTTTATTTTCAGTTCGGTGTTGTTGCCTGCCAAGAGCAGTTAGTTATTCATGTAACAGACTGTTGAACTTCCATACTTACGCAACAAATTCATCATGTGCTGCCCGCTTCACTGGCTTCCAAGCTAAACCGAGTTCAACTTTGAACATCCATATAGAGCAGGTCGGATCCTACACGCTGGAAACAGAGATTGGGGAAGTATTTTTCAGGCACGAAGTAAGCTTGGATGCTTGGAGGTTAGCAACGCTAAAAACAACAACACCACCACGAAATAGGCTAGGCTTGCTCCTCAGATTTGTGGCGGGTTAAGATACCAACCGATTAATACAGTTTATCTGTATTTAGCTTGATTGTTTGTTGCCACCAACACATTCGACAGAAACTCATAAATTGATTATCAATAAACTACTCAATTTCGTGGTGGTGTTGTTGTTTTTAGCGTTGCTAACCTTGTGGTGGTGACGCGGACGTCTTTGAAATTGAGTAGTTTATATTGACAAACCAATCAAGGTAAAAACAGATAAACTAGTACTAGCTTTCCGGCCCATGCACAATCCTTCGACTTTGAAATTCGCCGAGATCCCCGACGTCTCCGTCACGGCGGCGCTCTACGGCGACCAGCAGCTGGTGTGCCGCTCCTTCTGCTTCGACCCTGACCGGCTGGAACGCGTGCGCGGCCTGGCATTCGCCGACGGGACGCTCGACCACTGCACCACTTCCGAGGCGCTCTCCGGCCTGGTCTGGCGCGCGCGCACCCGCGCGCTGGGGCTCGACCCGGAGCATCGCACCAAGCTGCTGTTCGCCGTCGACGGCCGGCGCCGCTGCCCAGGGGCTACTTCGGCAACGGCATCAGGCTCATGAACGCCATTGCCACAGCCGACGAGCTAGTGTCCGCGCCTGTGTTGCGCGCGGTGGCCATGGTGCAGGAGGCCGTTGGCGACGGTGACCGACGAGTACTTGCGCTCGGCGGTGGACTACTTCGAGGTGACGCGCACGCGGCCATCGCTGGCGTCCACGCTGCTGATAAGCACGTGGTCGCGGATCGCTTTCCACGGCGCCGACTTCGGATGGGGCGAGCCTGTCATGTCCGGCCCCGTCACGCTGCCGGAGAAGGAGGTCATCCTCTTCCTCGCGCACGGCAAGGAGAGGAAGAGCATCAATGCGCTGCTGGGCCGGCCTGCTGCCGTCCGCCATGGACGCGTTCCAAGAACTGATGGACGAGATATGAGCAACCCACAATGAAGAGCTCGTTGGTAGTTAAAGGGAGAGAAATTGGCGTTATACATGCAGTGCATTGTGATATAATTCGGTTATAAACTTTTGAACTATGTTGTGTGTGTTTGATGTTTGCTGGTTGGTTAATTTCACAGTTTGCTTGTGGATGTAATAACTATATGGATTGGTTGATGCAGAGGTGGAAACATTTAAATATATATTCTCTTTTCTAAAAGGAAATGCAATGCATCAAAAATATTTGCATTCAGTCCGAAGTATTCTCGACCACTCTACACTTCCCCCTCTATCTTCATTGTGTGCTGACTAAATATTTCCATTATGAAACTATTTGTCACAAATGAATCCAAAAGCATAATTATGAGATATTGTTACGCTATAGTATATATGATGTTTTTCAAAGTCATGGTTTAAAGTGGGTCGTCAGCCTATGAGATTTCAACCTCGGATTTAAGATTTCAGACATGTGCCGTATAAATTCGTGTCGAATTAACATTTAAATTGAGTTTGAATCAAATTCGATCAGTCTTATATGGGTCAAATCGTTCATATTGGCAAACTTTGAAGTGCTCCAGTGTTGAGCCATGTGTGCAATAAGCAGGGTTCGAACCCCAGCAGGCACCATCATTTTTGTTTCCTTTTTTTCTTTCTTTTGTGGATAGCATAGGGCCGGGGTAGAGTGGGCCAACCAATCAACAACCCACACAAATGCACATAAAAGGCGAGCCAATTCGCTTGTGGACCTAATAAATGTACTGGATCAGCAGCCCACTCACACAAAAGGTGCAATTCTCTTTCATTTTGTTTTCAGAATTAACCCAATAGCAACGCACGGCAAATGTCTAGTAATTTAACTACTGGTAACTGATATTACTAGTTTCATCTAAAATATATAGTCGTTTCATGCCTTTTATTTGTACACTTTCTTTATAAGTAACACTGAAATTAGGGGTCAAAGATTTGATGGATTATTTTTCCAAACCAGATAATACTAAAAAAAGTCACTATTTCGTGATGGGAAGGAGTGACCTCAAATACACTAACCCAATATTATAGATAAGATTAAACCTTTCAGAGAACTCATATTTGTTCTCAGGTAGCTTCATCATATATTCTGCCATAGAACGTCACTTGTAGGCTTCGACTCTCACAAACCCATCACATGCACAATGCGAACGCTGATCCCAACTCTCAGCTTTATGCAACTCCCGTCCTGCATCAGATGGAGACCTGACATAGAGCAAGTCATTCTAGATCATCCTTTTCGGCCTTGAAAACGGGCGGGGCTAATTACCCCCCCCCCCCCCCCCCCCCCCCCCCCCCCCCCCACAAAAAGAAAAGAAGAAGAAGAAGAAAGAAACAAAAGCTATTTGAACTTGCGCCATATATAGCACTAATGGAGGCAGGGGAGCTGTTTTGCGTCAAGTGTGAATGACTAGTTCACATTTACAACAAATACAACCTCAGTCGACTAAAAATTGAAACCTTTGACTTTACTGTTACAGAGTTGATCCATACAACATATAACAAAATATTCTCTTCCAATGCACTGCACAACATACCTTCATGTGGTCTTATGCTTGAGCCACCACACATAAATGTCAAACTAGTACAATACTGAAACATAACTTTATCAGTAATTCAACAATACATATATACTCTCTAACCAGTATATATCTTTGATGTACCTCCTCCTTACTTAGGAACCAAGAAATAAGTGAACCACACAAGCATGTATGCGAAACAGAGAAACCTATTTGTTGCCTTCTTAATTTCCACTGGTCGACTCTCCTGCTGACCCTCTTGACCGTGAGCTACCGTAGCTCATCAGCACCGCCACGCCGAGGCGGCGATGATGGCGCGGTCCTGCCACCCAAGGAGGAGGCATCCCTTGTCCTCATTGAGCCGGTACCCGTCGCCGGCGCCGTAGAGCCCAGCAGCACCTGGCTCTGGCCGACGGCGGCCGGGCTAAGCGGGACGGGCTCGAAGCCGCGGCCCTTCCATGATGCGGCGCCACCGGTCCAGCCGCTCGTGCCGCGCCACCCGCTCGGCGCCCTCGCACGCCACCACGTTCCGGATCTCCGGCGCCAGCAGGCACTGCTCCACCTTCATCCGCGGCGCCGAGTCCGCCGGGAACGTCGCGTCCAGCGAGTCGAAGATCGCCGAGTAGTAGTGCAGCGCCTCCAAGAACCTGCATTTACATCCAAGAGTGCAACGTGGTTAACTTCTCGTTTGTAACCTCATTTCAATGCGAAAACTTGTCAATTCAAATAGAACAATGCTTTGAAGAACACACACAACTTGAACAGTATTATAATGAAGAGAAAAAATCAAGACAAATTTAGTAAAGAAGAAGAATTCAGAAGGTTTGTTACTTACCTGCCCAAGAAGTATGGGCCGTTGTGTCCGGCCTCCTGCTCGACGACCGTCATGATCTTGGGCGCCAGGTCTCGGATCATGGAAAGCAAGGGGCCGAGGTGCGCGCCGGGGACGCGGTGCAGCCTGTTGACGGCGTTGACGGCGAGGGCCTCGCCGACGCGGCGCTGCAGCACGGCGGGGCGCAGCGCTCGAGCCGGTCGGCGACGGCGGCGTGGAACTCGAACGGCACGCGCAGCGACGCCGCGAGCGAAGCGAGGTGGCGGCCCGTCTCCCTCACGGCCGCGGCGGGGTGGCCCACGCCGGTGAGCCGCAGCGTGGGCGGGCCGCCGGGCCGGGCCGCCAGGGCCTGGAGGAAGGCCGGCCACTGGTAGCCCTGCAGGATGTCGAGGTCCACGACGTGGACGCGGTCCTCGCCGTGGAACGCCTCGAAGATGGCCTGGTTCGCCGTGAAGTGGGCGAACTTGATGTAGGGGCAGGCCTGGTACAGGATCTGGTAGATCTTCAGCGTCTCCGGCGACGGCGGGAACGGGAAGGGGAAGACGCCGGCGGCGGCGGCGGCGGCACCGCCGCCGCGTGGGGTGGTGGCGGAGGAGGAGGAGAGGGTGGTGAGGCGGGCGGCGAGGGCGTCGGCGAAGTAGGAGGCGACGCGCTGCATGGAGTCACCGAGGGGGGAGGCCACGCGGCGGAGGAGGTGGAGGTGGCGCAGCGCCGACGGCTGGTCGCCCTTGGAAACGAAGTCGGCGCAGGCGAGGAGGAGGTGCACCAGCTGGAGCCCGCTGTCCTGCTCCTGCAACCATGCATGAACGCCGATCGAGTTAGCGTTGCCAATTACCTGTACACATTTTTTAACTAATTTTTTACATATTTTTGGCTAACACCTTCCATGCACCTGGACAAATATGTTTTCTAGATGAATGTAAGCACACTGGATCAGAAACAAGGCCAGAAATGCATAGTTTTTGGAACGGATGTAGTAGGAATTAGGAGTACTAGCTAGCAACTGGATAAAGAAACTTTGAAAAAAATGGAAAAAGATATATTAAACCTTACAAACATTCATCAACCTAGCTCAAATTTTCAGAAAAGCCTAGAACAATATTGTACAAACTGTTAAACAAAATTTGAAACCTACTCAAGCAATTCGTTCAAGGAAACATATTTTCCAATCTAGCTGAGCTGTTCAGCATTTTGGAGAATTAAACTTAATATTTTTTTAGTGTTTATATGATATAATAATGATCGAATGAATGTTCTCTAGTTTGCAATATACCACTGGGAAAATAAATCAACAACCGCTGGGTTGAGGTCATCTCAAGAACGACACGTACGTGTTATTGAGAAACACGCTAATTTTTGGATCGCGTCCTTGTCTCTTTCGCACCTTCTGATGGTGACCCCAAGCAAAAATATCTCTTAAGCATCTAGATATTGGCTCCGGTCAATTTCGTCTGCTATGGTTTGAGCCTAGGTGCCAATCAGAAGCACCACGGCTACTCTAATTCAGCATGTTAGTTAACACCTACGACAAAACAGCAATCGTATTTGGAGAACAATATACTATACCGCCACACGTACGGATCATCTTGGTGCAAACATTCTGTGTGCATGGACGGCGACCATATGGCCAATCCAGGCAGGCAACAACAGATGCAGAAACTTTCAGTCAAGATAACAGTATACAAAAGAAGCATATAATGACAGTTAATATCCCGTTTCGAACGCGGGAATTCTCGCCGAATCTTCCATGGATTCCTCCATTTCATAGTGATTATCATGCACGCATGCATATACGAAAGTAAAACAGTTTTGCAAAAAGGGAGAAAGAATTGAAGTAAAATATATAGTTTCGCAGACAAAGAAAAAGAATTGAAGTAAAACAGTTGCTAATTACCTGCTCGGCCTCTGCCTGGATTACTGAGCCCAGCATGCTGTGTAGGGATGAATCTGTTGCCCATTGGTCAGACTTCGCCATCTGGTGCTGCAGCGGCAAGCCTTCTCCTCCACCAAACTGTCCATCGAAGAACATGTCATGCTGCAAGCCACCTCCCATCTGAAGCCCTCCAGCTGCCGCCATAGTCGCTGCCGTGACCGCTTCCTCACCGCCTCCGTAAGCCGGCTCCGGCATGGCCAGGCACTCGGAGAGTGTGGGAAGCTGGGACGACGAAGGCGCCACAGTTGTAACTGTGGCTGAGGTAGCACCGGTAACCGTGCCAGGCTTAACCGGTATCTGATACCCAAGGTACCCTCCTTCCTTGTAGTCGTCAAGGAAGGGGTCCATGGAAGGCAAGGAGAGGTTCTCCCCATGGCCGTAGGACGATGAACACGAGAGAGTGGACGGGCCGTGACTCTTATCGCTGTTGCTATGGCTGTTGTTGATGTACACCTTGTGCAGCGGGCTCATCGACTTGCCCTTGCCATTGTTGGCAAGGTTGCCGAACTGCTGCTGGAGAGCGCCACCTCCCTCTGCTCCCTGCATGCCATGCAAGTAGCCTTGTTGGTGGTTTCCATGGCTGCCGGCGGTGCTGGTGTTGTAGAGGTTGGAGAAGGTTGATCTTCTTGGAGAAGAGACCATATCTCTTCTAGGAGAGGTCACCATGTACTCCCTCTTGGGGGAGGAGACCATGTAATCTCTCTTCGGTGAGGAGATCATGTAGTCTCTCTTTGGTGATGACACCATGTAATCTCTCTTGGGGGAGGAGACCATGAAGTCTCTCCTAGGGCTGCCGGTGGCCATGAAGTCCCTCCTAGGAGAGAACATTAAGAACTCTGCCCCTGAGGCGCCCATCTGGTCGGCGAAGAGCGACTCCCACATGGCAAGGTCCGGCGACTGGATCTCGTCGATATCCCCGTCGAACTTGAGTGCTTGTAGGCCTGCTAGGGCGTCGTTGGCGTCGGGGTCAGTTGAGGACACGACGATGTTTGACTCCGAAACCGATGCTGTAGGCGATGTTGGTGCTTGCTGCTGCTGTATTTTCACGCCGGAGTTGGCGTCGGCGCAGTTGAGCATTCCCATGCTTGAGCACATGATGATCACCCTCTCCCTACTGCAGGAGTAAGGAGCATATAACAAGAGCACACTCTGTTTTCTCTCTTTTCTAAGGAATATAAGAACGTAATACTACTTATGTCATCAACATAGAGAAAGCTTGAAACATCAATGAGTTCGACCTTATAAGGAATGTTTGTGAGAGGAGGAAACCGAGAACAAGCTTGCAATGTGTCTTGCTTGTTGTCCTGCTTGATTGCAGGTGTTGGAGGTGGATAAAGAGGTGGAGCATGCTATGAGAATAGACATGCTTGGAAGCATTGCCTTGGCCTGTGCACACCATGTCAAAATGGTGTTTTGGTCGGTTGCTGAGGTAATATTTTTGCCAGTTCTCTTTGTACTCTACTAGTGCTGGCTATCGGCTATTGGTTGAGGGCACTTTTTGACGAAATGATAGCATGTCTCACAAGAAACCAGATCCTCCAAAGAACTAGGGACAACGGACTCACTTGGGAGGAAACTCTAGGACATAATTGATAGAACAAAATGCGCAAGACACACTTCTTATATATGGACCTCATGAGAGAACTAAAGGAACCATTAACCAAGCGTCTTTCATACAGGAAAGTTGCAGTTACTGAAAACACATTTAGAGAATACAAACTTCTGCATATGATTTTGATGACACAGGACGATAGTCCATGGCTGTTGGAGCATAACTTTTTCTCTCATTTATTACTTAATTATCTTTAGTATAGTTATTCAGGTGAAGCCAATTGATCTAGTATAAACCCCTAACACCCAACTCCTATGATAGGTATGAGCTAGTTCTTCATACATCAAAAGAAGCATTTTTTCTTTTTCCGAAGTTACGTCACCATTTAATTATCACGTGAAGTATTCCATTCCAAAATAGAAATTAAACAAGGGTGCTGAGCTTTATGTCATGATGAACAGAAGTGCAGTTTAAACCCATCTGGATGACCCACGGAAACTTAGTAACGTAACATTATGGAGGCTTTTTTCATATACTGATATATTATTTTGCTGTGTGGACGAGAAATTAAGCTAGGACACCATCGTCCATATATGGGCATTGACAATGTCGTCCGCCTCGGCCTTGGATTTCCCAAAGGCACAGAGTGGTTGGAGCTGTCCCCCTAGGTGTGTTCTCTTGGGAAGCATCCTAACGGACTTAATTCCCTTGTGCTTTTCTACTATGTCTCCTTTCTATAACATATAACAACATGGAATATTACATACATATCTCCTTTGGACTTTGTATACATGCAAAGGACAAAATGTATGCTCTCGCTATCTCTCTACCTCTACAAAGGCGAGCAATATTGTACGAAAAGTACACCAATGCATGCAGAGTTCTTTTTCACTATACTTTGTAGTATTGTTTTCTTTTTATTAGGAGGACCGGTGTCCCTTATTTTTCTGCACTAGAGAACAAAGGATGTCAATATCATGTGGGTCCTCCAGGGAGCCCAATTGCATGCTACAAGCTGGACACACGTGAGCCAGGACGACAGCTTCATATCTTCGGTTTGGATACTTTCTCAGGTGTCAATATTTGTCTGCTGTTCGGATGGTAAATGGAACTAGTGGTATCAACTTTAATGATAAATTATTCAAATTATGTACCGTCCAGCAGCGATAACACCTATTGTTGTTAGAATACGATTGGGTGACAAATAATAGAAACTAACAATTGTACAGAAGGACAGCTGTATGGCTAGCTTGCAGAAACTAACTTCTACTTCAGAGACAAAAAAGAAAAAAGAAAACCTTAGCTGTGAAACGCATTCTATCGTACTATATATTCTGTGTACCAATGGAATTGATAACCAACAATGAGTGACTCTATGTACTTATATATATACTAATAAGGAGCTGAGCCTTCCACATAGTCCGTAATAGATTAAGATCCAGCATCGTTCAAGAATATCTTTCTTCACCAATATTATTATTGATGTTTCCTTCACTGCGGATTCTCATATATATGTTTTATGCAGTTCTTCAGTACATCACCATGTTCTAAGGCAACATGAATATCTAATAAAGTTTATGTTTCAAGCTCGCCATTTTCACCACTCATTTTGTTGTGCTAGCTTAACTGTTTCAAGCAGAACAATCTAATGGAAACGACAAGACAAAACTTTCCATTCCTTATACGGAGTACATGCTAATATACCATCGCTTCGTATACGTAATTCATTTTTGTCATAAAATATCCGATATGGACAAGCGCATGTAGATTGAAGTGATTTGGATTGCATGATTGTCAAGGAATGGTGATTGCCCCATACTTTACTGATAAAAACTTGACTTGCAGCAAGTTACTGCCAACTGATTCATATACCAGTCTGATTTTTACCCAAGTGCCAACTTAGATATTTGTTCATCCTTTGTGTTTGTATGCGATTAACACCATCCACAAAACACGGTGAGGCTATCTTGTAGAATTTTGTAGTTTTATTATGTGCACCGACATTAATGTTGTGTCAATGATGTTTTCTCTTTGTTTGCATTTTGCGACCGTTTGACCAATCAGAGCATGGAAATCGTGTCGTGCCAATGTTAACTGTCTATATTGCTCAAGGGGTTCAGAACATGTAAGCACTACATTTGAAAGAGTGTTGGCCACAAGTCCACGTATCCTATTTTGCTTTCTTGAAAACAGTTTCACATTATTTAGAACAAGTACTTTCTACAAGGCTTAATTGCAAAAACCACTCCATAAACAGCATCTCCTGATATGGAAGTTGATGTACCCACTCAGTCTGAAGTTCAAGACACAGTAATGCAAGCACTAGAGTTAACAGGCCATGAAGCAATTATCAGTGATGTTCAAGTCAAAGAATCAGCACATGAAGTACTTACTAGTACTATGCAGGTGCAGACATCAATTTTTCCTCCACCAAGGCCTGCAAAAACTCCTAGAAAAGGCATTCTGATGGATGCTTCAGTAATCAACCCAGCAGCCACCACGCCAGAAAAGATGGTCAGACGAAGCCCCAGGTTGGACAAGCTAACCAGCAGTGGTTTTAAACATGTCAGGCTTGAAGACACCCCGAGAAAGAGGAGAAAGAAAACTGTCAAGATACAGGATCAGGCTAGCTTGGTTTCAACACTGGATAATATAGTGCAGGCTATCTCAGACAATCCTGAAGCTGAAATAACAATGCAAGTTATGCAAGACCTCTGTGATCATTACTGCCAGTTAGCTTCTGAGGAGCTTACTGTGGAGAGACTTCAACAGCCAAAGGTTTCCAATGGGGAGCAAGCCAACAAGAAATAAATGTGTGGACTGTCATAGTCCTTATCAGTGCTGTTTTATGTTATTTTTTTCTGAACTAGTTCTGTGGTTATTTTGTCTCTATCTGAAGAACATGTGTGGCCTTTTATATCCTCTAGTAGAAAGTGTGAACTATGGGTTTGATTATACTATAAAGGTTGTCTGCATTATGATTTACATATGGCCTCATGAGTCTGGTCTCTCCAGCAACTGGTTTTCTTTTGATTTATTTGATGGAAAGTCTGGTTCTTCCAGCAAAATCTATATACTACATGCCTGCACTTATATAACAGATCTTTTCAGTTTTGAGATTACCTGTTACTATCATATGAATGACGCCATGTGGTTGCCAAAAATAAATAACAGATCATGCTGTGCTATCTGTTCCTCATCTGTTTTTCACTCAGTTATTTATGGATACATCACATAGAAACTGGAATATTTTGTGCTGGAATATTAGGGGCATAAATGATGACTCTAAGTGGAATTCAATCAGGGAGAAAATAGAAGAAAGCAACAGTTCCATTGTCTGTCTGCAAGAAACTAAAAGAGAATTTTTTGATATTGGTTACATTCATCGATTTGCACCTAGAAGATTTGATAAGTTTGATTTCTGTCCCTCTGTGGGTGCATCTGGAGGTATTCTTGTTATATGGAATAGTGCTATTTTCACTGGCTTAACAACTGATAAACAGAGTTTCTCGCTAAGCATCAATTTCACATCAAGGCACAATATGGACACTTGGAAGCTTATCACTGTATATGGGCCGAGTCATGGACCTGAACGTGGTATGTTTGTGAACTGGATGTTAAATCTGGACGCAAATACTGATGAGAATTGTCTCTTGCTTGGAGACTTCAATTTCTATAGATCACTAGAAAGCAGAAACAGGCCAGGTGGAAATATCAATGACATTGCTACATTTAATAATATCATCAGTCACTTGGGTCTTATTGAATTGCCTCTCAAGGGTAGGTCATACACATGGAGCAACATGCAGAGAAATCCTCTTCTGCAACAAATAGACTGGTTCTTTACAACTCCTCATTGGACATTACAGTATCCAAAGACAATGGTTCTTCCCTTGGCAAGGATAATTTCAGATCATGTGCCGTGTCAGGTCAAAATAGGAACTCATATCCCAAAAGCAAACATCTTTCGATTTGAAAATTTCTGGACTCTGCATGAAGGCTTTTCTGAAATAGTTCATCAATTCTGGAATGTAGACCATCACAGGAATAATAGTGCTGCTACGCTTACAGCAAAATTCAAGCACTTAAGAAGGGGGTTAAAGGAATGGAGCAAGCAATTTTCTCAGATGAACAAGATCATAACAAATTGCAATCTAATAGTAGCAGCTCTGGACAAGATTGAAGAAATCAGAGTGCTAACATTACAAGAGTGGAATTTCAGAGAAATAATCAAAGCACATATGCTTAAAATATTACACTACAGGCAGATCTATTGGAAGAAGAGATTCACAATGAGGTATGTTAAAATGGGTGACGAGAATACAAAGTTTTTTCGTGCTATGGCCACAGAATCTTATAGAAGAAATGCAATACCTCAAATACAAGCAACTGATGGAAGAATGGTTTCTGATCATGGGGAGAAAGCTGCCCTGTTCTGGAATGCTTTCAAGAACTGAATGGGTGTATCTCAAGAAACCACTATGCATTTCAATCTCCAAGAAATTTTAGAACATTATGCAGATTTGGATGCTTTATGTGCCCCTTTTACAACAGATGAAATTGATGAAATTGTCAGACACTTACCCATAGACAAATCTCCGGGACCTGATGGCTTTAATGGAAAGTTCATGAAGCATTGCTGGCAGGAAATTAAAGAAGACGTTTACAAATTGTGTGAAGATTTCTACAATCATGAAGTCAGTTTGGAAAGTATCAACTCGTCATATATTACATTAGTGCCAAAAAAGGACAATCCTGAGACAGTCAATGACTTTAGGCCAATATCACTTCTGAATTCTTCTCTGAAATTGCTCACAAAAATCCTTCCAACAGGCTACAAGCAGTTATCATGGCACTAATTCACAAGAACCAATATGGCTTCATAAAGTCTAGAACAATTCAAGATTGTCTAGCATGGTTATTTGAATATCTACATCAGTGCCATCACTTCAAGAGAAAAATCATATTGCTCAAGTTAGATTTTGAAAAGGCCTTTGACACAGTAGAGCACAAGACAATCATACATATTATGCAGGCAAAGGGCTTCCCTGAGAAATGGAATAAATGGATCATGGAAATTCTATCTAGTGGATCATCCTCTATTCTTCTTAATAGTGTGCCTGGGAAAAAGTTTCACTGCAAGAGAGGGGTCAGACAGGGTGACCCTCTATCACCTTTACTCTTTGTGCTTGCTGCGTATTTTTTACAAAGTATCATTAACAAAGCATATAGACAAGGTTTATTGGGGGCACCAATACCACAAAGCCCAGAAATTGATTTTCCTATAATACAGTATGCGGATGATACTCTTATGGTAATGCAAGCAAGTGCTAGGCAGCTGCTATTCCTGAAAAGCATACTTAACATGTTTGCAGAAGCCACTGGACTTAGAGTTAATTATGGCAAGTCTTGCATGATTCCAATTAATGTGACACAAGACAGGGTACAACAGTTGGCTGGGACATTTGGATGCCAAGTGGGTTCATTACCGTTTACATATCTGGGATTGCCGCTAGGAACAACAAAGCCAAGGGTGAAACACTATGAGCCAATCATAAGCAGAATTGACAAGAAACTCTCAGCAAGCTCCAGATTTCTTCACCATGCTGGAAGATTACAGTTAATAAAATCTGTTATAACCTCTATCCCTATGTATATAATGTGCACATTAAAAGTTCCTGAAGAGGTATTTGAATACATAATCAGAGCTATAAAAGACTGTCTGTGGAGAGGTTATGACAAAGAGAAGAAAAGTGCAAATCTGGTCGCCTGGGATCAAGTGCAAATGCCAAAGGATAAAGGGGGTTGTGGAATTTTAAACCTTCGGCTGCAGAACAAGGCTCTTTTACTTAAGCATCTAGATAAATTCTATAACAGGAGAGATATACCCTGGGTTAATTTGATCTGGTCGACCTATTATACTGACGATGTTCCACATCACACAAGAGAGGTTGGATCCTTCTGGTGGAAGGACATTTTCAGATTAACAACAGAGTTCAGAGGTATTGCCACTTGTAACATTGGTAGAGGTGACACCATTTCACTATGGAATGATATGATACATGGAACTATTTTCTCTACCAAATACCCTCATTTGTATTCATTCTCAAAGGATAAATTTGGGTCAGTTCGGAAGGCATTAATTGCTGAAGAATTTCAGGAGCTCTTTTACTTACCCCTGTCCTCAATAGCTTATGATGAACTTATTAACATGCAGCAAGATATCGTCAACATGGACATTGTATCTGAAAATGGTGATCAATGGATATACATGTGGGGCACAGCCATATACTCATCCAGTAGATTTTACAGGCATCAATTCAATGGAATAATTTGTTCTCCTCCGTTGCAATGGAATTGGAAAAGCAAATGTATGCCCAAGCTTAAGTTTTTCAATTGGCTGCTTCTGAAAGACAGAGTAAATACAAGAAACATGCTTAGAAGGAGAAATCACTTCTTGGAAAGTGGATATAATTGTGTGTTATGCAACAGAAACCAGGAAGAAACTCTGATGCACCTCTTCTTTACGTGTCCTTTCAGTGTCAATTGCTGGTTCAGTATTGGTATATTATGGGATACAGATCTTGAAATCCATGACATGATAAGAAGAGCTAAGTAGGATTTTCAATATCAATTTTTTGTGGAACTTTTTTCAATGGCTACCTGGACGATTTGGAAGCAGAGAAATGGAAAAATATTTGATGACTTGCAACCTAGCATGGCGAGTTGGAAGAGAGCCTTCAAGGACGAAGTCATTCTTCATCTGTACAGAATCAATGAGAGTCATCACCACGCTATTCGATCATGGCTAGAACTCATCTAGTCCTTTGTGTTGTAACCCTCTGTTGTAAAATAGTTAGTAAGGTTAGGTAGCTGTTAGCGTAGAATAGTTTAGTCTCTCCCCTGCCTTTTTTCCTTCTTGCTTCTTGTACATATACTCTGATAAATTGAAAATGGCATGCATTGTGGGGAACTCCCCTACAGTTTTTCGTCAAAAAACCACTCCATAAATCACTTGAAGTTTGAGATTCCCAACTATAAGTGTTTTTGTTGCAAATTATCTCCACCAACCTACTAGTTTTTGTTGCAAAAACCACTCCATTTTGCACATGTTTAATGGATTAAATTCATTTTCGTTCATTTGGAGTGTAGTTCATGGTGTTCTTATGAAACTTACAAAATTTTGTGAATACAATCTCTATATCTGAGATTTGCAAACAAAAAAAAAAAGGAAGAAGAAGAAGAAGAAGAAGAAGAAGAAGAAGAAGAAGAAGAAGAAGAAGAAGAAGAGAACCAATTATAGTATAAATTGTGTCCCACAAAGTTTTTTATTTTGATACACATTGAATGAAAATAAGATGAATAAGTCTCATTCAAACACATTAACAATATTAAATAACTTAACTTACTTTTTTTGGATTTATATTGGCGAATACATACGAAATTGATGAAATATGTGCGCACTGGGGTGGTTTTTTTATCAAAACCTAGTAGGTGGGTAGGGATTTGTAACAAAATGACTTTTGGGTGGGAATCTCAAACTCCAAGTGACTTAAGGGGGTGAGTTTTGCAATTATCTCTTTCTACAATGAGAAATTTTGTCCGCACCACTGTCCGACCCCAGCTGTACGACCATGCGAATCAAGGTAAACTGCTGGTGCTATTAGCCAATTTCAGTTAGTCGTTCTCTCGCGCCAGACAACCTAGTAGTACTTATTATAGTGGTGCTCTTCTTCAATGACTATTACATATTTACATAAAAAAATATTAAATTTATATTATTAGTAATTTATTATGAACCATGTTGTGACTGGCTGGAAAGAACTACGGAGAGATTAAAGGTACCGGGTGTTCCTCTCTTCATACCCAGTGGCGGAGCTGGAGCTCTTAGGAAGGTGTTCCGATGTTGCTTGGGGCTGCTCAGGCTTGTGCTTTTTTTCATTATACGTGCGTAATTAGGTACTCAAAGGGTGCATATAAATGGTGAAAATAGTATGAACATCATTGAAATTTTCATTTGTTTTGGGCGGGGCGGCACCCACAGCCAATACAAGCAAATAAAATGAAGTAAATACAAGTTGATTATGTGGAAATATAAACATTGAGCAGACTTTTTTCGTTGCAAAACAATGATCTTGATATCTTACAGGTAGTCTCAAATAAAATAGCTCCTTCGACCATTCATTAATAGTTAAGCAAAATAATGATCTCGTTTGAGAAGGAAAGAGGAAGAACCGAGGAATGAAGAGAAAGGAACCTTAGCAGACTATTGACAATCATCTAATCATCAATTAGCATTTGTGTCATCACACGGAACCGTGGAACTTAAATATAACATTTTGTAAGGTGCTGATTGATATGCCATATCAAGAAAAAAAACACCTTGGAATATGTTGAGCTTGTAAAGTGAACTGTTTTGAGTACTCATGATAGTAAAGTAAACGGTTTTGTAGTTCATAGAGTTAAAAAATTAATCAGAGTTTTAATATGGCCTAATTCAAAACTTCTTTTGCAGTTCAGTTAAATTCTTGTGCTCCGATCGAGCCCAAAGATCAACCGAAGGACAGAACAGTTACAAGTACACTCGCCTGTCCGGGAAGACATTTCTATTGCTTTGTCTGACATTTAAAATCAGAACGACACAGCTAACACCAAGATAGCTAGCATGCTGTCTATCCCAAAGTGGCGAATACACACGCTCTGTCACGTGAAACAAAAGACGACGAAGCTGTCTTTTCTTTCTACGCTGGTGCTCAACAGCTGAGGAACAACTCTCCATGACACTACGCGGTGCAGCTCATGCAACAAGGAGCTGTTTGAAAGAGATTTTTTTAAAAAAATCTCAAGCTATAAATGCATATGAAGTGTTGGGTGATGATGTTTGGGACTTTCCTGTCCTGGTGAAACATATATTAGCCCGTTAATGTCTCAGCACTTGTTTATTGTGTCACCAAACCTGACTTATGCGGGCCATTGTCTTGTGCTGATGCTGCTTACTCACATGGCGGAAAGATGTACTACTTTGTAAATCATATAATCTCTTAGAAGCTGATAAATTACATATATTACTTTTTTAGCCTACAGTATGACTCAACATTCTGAATGTACAATGTAATATCGAGGTTGTTGATACAAGTTTCGCGAAATTCCAAATGAAATTATTTCGCGCGGTTGGTCACCGCAATGCACGGTTGGTTAATACGCCAAACATATAATCTTTTGTGGACTGATCTGCCATCTTGACTCTTCATTCTTATTGGTCACCACCCTACCCATCAGGGTGTCCTTCTGCGGCGGCTAGCCTCTACCAATAACATCATAGCATGATGCCTCGTGTCAGTACTCACGCCACGGCGACCTTCTCGACCTTAGGCACCTCAACAGGGAACTGGTGGATCTCATCCATCCACGGGTTGCCACCCTTCTCCTTGGCCGGATCGATGGTCCGCAGCGCGCGCCACACCGCGCTGTTGCACTTGAACCCGGACCCGAACGCTATCTGCCACGCGCGGTCGCCGCGGCGCACGCGGCCCTTGGCCTCCGTGTAGGCGAGCTCGTACCACAGCGAGCTGCTCGACGTATTGCCCCACCGGTACAGCGTCATCCGCGACGGCTCCATGTGCCATTCGCTCAGCTCCAGGTTCTTCTCGATGGTGTCCAGCACGGCGCGGCCCCCCGCGTGGATGCAGAAGTGCTCGAACGCCGTCTTGAAGTCCGGGATGTACGGCTTGATGTTCTTGAGCTTGAGGACCTTGACGGCGATGAGCGACGCGAGGAAGAGGAGCTGCTCGGAGATGGGGAGGACGAGGGGACCCAGCGTCGTGATGTTGGTCTTGAGGGCGTCGCCGGCGACGGCCATGAGGTCCTTGGAGAGCGCGACGCCGACGTAGCCGGCGTCGTCCTCCTCCTGGATCACGCACCGGTACGCGCGGTCGTCGGCGCCGCGGTGCGTGCGCACCGTGTGCACCAGCTGGTACTTGGCGCGGCGGCGGTCGGCGCCGCGGTTGGAGAGCAGCACGGCGGCGCCGCCCATCCGGAAGAGGCAGCTGGTCATCAGCATCGACCGGTTGTTGCCCCGGTACCAGTTCATCGTCATGATCTCCATGCTCACCACCAGTGCGTACGTGTTCCGGTGCACCTGCATCAACGAGCATCAGTTGGAGGTTAGGTGGCACGTGATTCCGTTCCAGATCGATTGCCTTTAGGATTATTTATTGAGATGTTCATTTCCACAATCTATTATAAAATACCAGTCGATTGGAAAGCATATTGACTTATTTTTTTAGGGCCCATTTGACACAACTCCACCGAGCTGATTCTCAAGCAGAATATGTGAAGGCACATCAATGTTATTTTTCAGAAAAAAATAATTCTGTGAAATGAACTAAGAAGGTAGGTATAAAAGTTAGCTTCTCATGATTCTATATATGAACTAATTCTCAGTTTTGATTCTAAGAGTTTATACTAGTGAATCATTTTCAGCCAGCCAATCACATCCCTGTAGAGAATTAGCTTCTCATGAAAATCAATTTTAGAGAAGGATTTTAGAACGCCCTTATTTCCTACAGAAAGATTTTCCAATGGAAGTGTTTTTGTGTTCCATTGTCAAATCTGGTGTGGGGACCCATAGGACTAGGGATGGCAATTCCACCCGCTGGTGCGGGCACCCGATGGGTCCCGCACCCGACGGGTGCGGGCGCGGGTGATATTTTTCACCCGCGGGTGGCACCCGCCCCGACCCGCGAAGATTCGGGCGCGGGCGCGGGTTTCTTTTTTCACCCGCGGGTAACCCGTCGGGCGCCCGAAACAGCCCAGCTTCAAAATGTCAGCCCAGTCCACTACTTCAACAGTCTCACCTCCCCCACGCCACGAGCAGCACAGGTGGCCCAACTTTGAAACACAAGCAGCCCATTAGGCCAGCGTAATCAGCAGCCAGGCAACCTCATTTCTTTTCCTCAATAAAAAGAAGGCAACGTCGTCTTCTTCACGGCTTCTCCCAGCGAACCCCCAATCCCCTTCCGCCTCCACTCGCCTAGCCTCGAGGAGCAAGCAGAAGGGGCGGACGGACTTGAATCGATGCCGAATGGATTCAATCCGGCGGCAACTGGAGTCCCTAGTGCGTCGCCCTCTACATTTGCCCGCCGTCAGGCCCTCTCACGCTGCAGCCCATGCCTCTGAGATCTCCGACGAGGGCGACACGCGTCGCAGCCGGGCGTGGCGGGACACAGAGGGGCAGGGCGTGGCACGTCGTGGCGGGATGCGACGGGGCCGGCGCGGTGGAGCGGCTCGACATCAGCGAGGGCGCGTCGATGCCGGCGAACCCGACGGGCGCCCGAGACCCGCCCGAGACCCGTCGGGCGCGGGCGCGGGTGCCAGATTTGACCCGCGGTGCGGGTGCGGGTGTCATTCTTCACCCGCGACCTCTCGCGTCGCGGGTGGGTGTTTGCTCCACCCGATCCGAACCCGACCCGTTGCCATCCCTACATAGGACATATGACCCTCGGCTTGCTCGAGTGCAATTTTGCATCGTGCATACGACTTTATTGTCCGTAGGGTTTTGCAAATTTCTAACCCACATATACGCCCTCATTGTACGACGAGAGGTCCAATGGTTCTAAAACCGCTTGATTTCTGTTGGTCACGTTCATGTGGTCCTATAAATGAGTCTTATGCGAAACATTTTTTTTTTGGCAAGGCCTATCCGAAACCTGAGCAGTTGCCATATCTAGTCTAGTGTTATAAAACCAGTCTAATTGATTTTAAAAAATATATATCGTTGCTGCTCTTTGTAATGGTAACTAGCTAGTCTGGGGATTTATCAAGTACTAGTATAAACCTACATTAATAGGTTGAGGACCGATGTGTCCATAAATGTTCCTAAATTATATTGTTTTAACCATTCCAATGTATCAAAAATAATTCTCGACAGTTAAAGTGCACATGACTGGCTGAATGTATCGTTCTATTTACTCCTATTGTCATATAAAAAAATGCTTTGCACTTAAAGTTTCTTCTGTACTCAAATAATAAAACTGTTGTAGTTACCTGGAGGAGCTGCTTGGCGAGGTCGATGGAGATGAGCCCGGCGCTGCATCCCATCCCACCAAGGTTATAGCTAGCAACGTCCTTCCGCATCTTGTAATGGTTCACTATCGTCGCGGAATGCGACGGCGTCGGGTTGAACAGGCTGCAGTTCACCACGACAATCCCAATGTCCCTCGCCTTGACCCCGGTCTTGGCGAGCACCCCGTCGATGGCGCCGAACATGACGGCCTCCGCCTCGGCGCGCGCCTCCGTCATCGAAGACGGGGTGGGCGGCGACCGGAGCATCGATTTCGGCGAGTACGTGCACTGGCCCAGCCCGCTCCGCTCCAGGATTCGCCGCTGGAATTCGAGGTTCTCGTCGGTGAACACGCCGGTCGCCGCCGACTGCCGCATGAACGTCTCCCGGGTCACCACGTGCTCCGGCCCCGGCTTGTAGCACGCGAAGTCCACGAGGTAGACGGCGCGCGGGCGGCGCGCGAGGGAGGCGGTGGCGAGCACGGAGGCGGCGCCGAGGACGGTGATGGCCAGCGTGAGGTTGGCGGCGACGGCGGCGCGCGCAGCGGCGAGGTCGGATGCCGTGGTGTCGTGGTAGCGGAGGGCTAGTGCTACTGTCACGGCAAAGAGGAGGAGGTACGGTGCGTTGGAGATGGCATGGTGGTATACTAGTTTGATCAAGCGGCGCCGCGGGCGGTGGCGGCCCTTGTCGTCCCCAGCGGCGGCGGTAGCGGGGGAGGTAGTAGTGGTTTCTTGGCTGCTCATGGTGGCCTAGTGTCAAGTACGATCTTGGTGTGGAGCGTGTGTGTGTGTGTGTTGTGGTGGGTTGGGGGGTGTGACATGCATATATAGGATCATAGGGCAGGACTAAGAATAGAGGGGTGGCCCGGGTGGGCGCAACCACCGGTACGTACAACGACCACTGAGACGGTGGCACAGGTGCGGCGCTTTGCGAACGTGTGTTGGAATTTTGGTACCTGGTATGCTTTGCAAGCGCTACCTGACATTTTGGTTGGGTTATCTAACGAGTGGGCAGGTTTTGCCGTGCACTTTATGGTCACTGGCCTGTCAAAAACTCTGTGGGCGCACGGACTGGAAACTAGCTAGTATTACACGTGATACCAAACTATCGCAGATTTTTTTTTTTTTGGCATATAATGTTTGCTCTGTTTTTCTCTCTTGTATGTGTACCGTTTTAGATTTTGGCTCTCTAGCCTGAACACATCTTGTGTGCGTCAATTTTTACATAACACATAGTATTTGCACATTTGACACCTTTTGTACGTTGTAAATGTGGTGCAAATTAAGATTTTTCAACTCAAAACCTTGATTTCTGTTCTGATTCCAAGATCCGTTGGCTCATTTGACACTACCGAGTAAAGTGTGCATCGCATACACCTTTATTTGCCCTATATTGCTCAAGAGACGAATATTATGGTTCCGTTTGATACTGCAGTGGCCTTGAAAAAAGTGCCCTTTTATTTCAGTTTGAGTCATTGTTAGTTGGAAGCGTCTTTTGATATTTGTACTAGCGAAAATCACAATAGGAATCAGAAATATTTCTATCAAACTGGATTCAATAGCACAACACAACAACCGTAGATAGAGTGTTAACCCTGTTTACTACACGGCTTTTCTTATGGACCTGGCAATCATAATGCAATCGCACTCCATGAATATTAAGGCTCCGTTTGATAAATAAATGTCCTTTCAAAATTTCTCTTTTATTTCTGTTTGAGCCCTTTGTTAGTTGGGAGCATCTTTTGATATTTGTAATAGCGAAAATCACAATCAGAAATATATATAACTAACTAGTTTCAATAGTAGAACACAGCAATCGTAGCAATCATACACCTTCTGACACTACGTACATTATGCTTTGCCTTCATTATTGAGCTGACACTTATTCATGGAGGGTGGCTAAGGTCCCTGTTATTTCACTTTTCAGTTGCATTTTTATAAACTAGTATATATTATATTAGAGAATTCGATCCCGTTACATTTTAAAATTTATTAAGAATTGTGTGCTTAGAGCATCTCTAAGAGAGCCCCATAAACTTCTCTTAAATTAAATTTTTGGGATTAAGCAAAAAACCTATCTCCAACAGGGCCCTAAAACAACTCCTAACTTTTTCGTAGCCCCTAAACTTTCCTCTTTTGTAGCTACAAATAGGGGAATAATTAGGGGCCACATTCCTTCATTTTCCGATAAAATTAATGTTTTTTGTACCCTTCAAATACTGATGTGACCCAATCAAAAATGTTTTGATCCACTTTTAGGGAGGGATTTGAAGGGAAGAAATTGCCCTTCTTAATTTTTTCATTGCCCCCGGAAACAAGTTTATGAGACCAAATTTTAAGGGGTTCTCTTAGAGATGCTTTTATATTCAACTATTTTTTTACATTAGTAAACTTAACTAAACATAACTTTTCCTATATTGATATCACTTAAATGGATCATACAGAAGTCTGATGGAGTGGATGAATGGCTTGTAAGTTTCCTTTCCTCTTCCTTCTACTTTTCCCCCACTTTTCCTTGTCAGAAGTAGTTCATACCTTTTGTTTTCTTTTTCTTGGCTCAGTTCCAGATTCTAGGTAGATGTTCCTGTTTCCTTATTGTTGCTTTTAGTTATGCAATAAAATATTTTCATACCATGGGGACTCATTTATATCTACTACAAGAAATATGTGTATATGTGACGAAAATGCCCATAACGAAATTTCAGGCTGTCACTGAATTTTAGTTTTTTGGTGACAATTTGCTCAAATTAGTCATGATGAGGCAGTTTCTTGAGGTTTGTTGCTAAAGAACAATTTTACTTTAATGTCCATGATGGGTAATGTTTTACTTAAAAAAATAAAAATTACCCATCATTGCCATTATAAAAAAATATGTTCAAAGTACCCTTCACATGTTTTCAAAGTTACCCCCCATTGACATTAAAAAAAATAGCCGATTTTAACCAATGGAGTTATTTCCTTCATTAGCTCCAATCACAAAGCATGGCTGACCCGGATGCTGTTTGTACTCCGGTACCTGTTTCGGCAACGGTTCTTTTTTCTATTCGTTCCAAAATAGTTGGTGGTCCCAATATCACGGTGTATCCCAACTTCTGGTTGTTAGTCATTTTTCTCGAGCCATATGGCCTTAGCCAAATCTTCAAATTAAGATTCCCCCGTTGGTTAATCTCATGAATGGGAATAACGGAGCTGCTTACAATACAACAATAAAGAATCACCCACCATTAAGATTAAAAATAGCTTAAAATAACTATTTTAGCCGTAGCTCGAATCAGAAAGCATGGCTGACCTGGATGCTGTTTGACCTGCTCCTGCCACGTTTCTTTTTCGATTCATTCCTAAATTTGGTGGCCCCAATATCCCGGAGTATCTCAACGTCCAGCGTAATGTAGTTAGCCATTTTTTCGAGCGATACGGCATCAGCCAAATCTTCAAATTAAAGATGACTCCGTTGCCTAATCTCATGGATGGGGACAAAGGTGCTTCTTACAATACAACAATAGCATTTTTTTTAGAACGTGCTAAGCACGTATTCATTAAGAAGGAAAAAGTTGTCACTGCGTGGTCAGGGCTAAGCCCCCTAGGGGACTCAGCAAAATTCAACCACGAAGCATATACACGACATCAAGTGATACATATAGTAGGTACCACAGACCCTCACTAACGAAAGCTACAAGGGGAACAGGCTCCCAACCAAGAGAAGAAAGGAAACTAAGAAACAACAGCTAGGCATGTTTAGGGAGGAGCAGCTTCTGCAACTTGGAGAACCCTGCCGCGGCCCAGAGATTAGCCTCGTCGATGATCTCCTGCGATAAACCGACTGGCTGAAAGACGACACATCTTTCGAACACCCTGTTGTTCCTCTCTTTTCATATCCTCCAAGCGACCAAAATAAGAAAGGTGTCGAAGCCTGTTGGAAGTCCAATTACGACCAAGCAGTATTAGTCAGAAGAAAAAGCGTCAGTTGTTGGGAGCTCGAGTTTTCCATATTAGACGAGCTCTTAGGACCTCTGATTGACCGATGAAGAAAGCATTGTAGGCACTTGAAGATGAAAATCGACCACCAGCCGTGGAAGCGATTCGACTCGTTAGTCAGGACTACTTCTGAGGTCAGCATGAGTACTGTAGCTCTAACTGGAGTGACAGATGGCCATAGGAGCGACCAAGAGCGAGACGCGACGTTCAAGGGATCCAGCGGTCTAGGTCCTTCCTCACAGCACCCTCCCGCCCAGGAGACTAGCCAGGGGCAGTTATGATCCGCATCGGAGGCAGTGCGATGGGGATTGTTAATGGAACCCAATGGTCCGGGTGCGCCATGGAGAGGGAAGTCGACGACCCGTTGCAGAGAGATAATTCCAGCGGCGGTGGCGACCACAACCACGGGTTCCGCGTCCATACGACGACAACGACGACCGCATGTTCCGCGTCCATACAACAGCGACCACGACCATGTGTTCCACGTCCAGGTGGCGTTGACCACAACCACTTGTTCCGCGTCCAAACGACAACGGTGGCAACCACGACCACGTTTTCCACATCTACACATCGACGACCACGACCACGTGATCCGTATCCAGGCATCGACGTCGACGACCATGTGTTCCACGTCCACATGGCGGCAGTGACGACCACGACCAAGCCTCCATGACCACTATCAAGCGACCACGACCACGACGACCAAGCGACCATGACCACGACCAAGCGACCACGACCACAACCAAGCGACCACAACCACGTGTTCCGTGCCCAGATGACCACGACCGTGCCCACAACGAAGTGACCATGACCAAGAGAAAATATTTACAACAAGTCCTGCTAAATCCCGTAAGGAACTTCGCCAAGAGCCGACCACAAAGTGGATGAGTTACAAATACAAGAGTGAAGGGCAAAACAAACCCTTACAATCCACAAAAATAATTAGAAGAGAAGCGGGAACATGCCCTCAAAAACAGAGAAAGAAACACTAAGAACGCCTAGGGAGGGGCAGCTTCCGTAGTTTGGAGAACCCTGCAACTATCTAAATGTGAGCCTCGTCGATGATTTCCTGTGACAATGCGACCGGTTGGAGTGCTTGGAATTCGAAGATCCTGTTATTCCGTTCCTTCTAAAGCCTCCATGCGACCAAGATTAGCAAAGTATCAAAGCCGGGGCGTAGCAGCACAGGTACTCTTTTACGCGACCCAAGTGACCAATCAACCAAAGCGACCAAGTTGAGTGAAACAGGTTGGAAACCCAAACCAGGTTCTTCGTAAGTCACGGCTTCGGGTGGGAAGAATTCTCAATGGAGACCCCTTGATCACCTCCACCGCTTGTTACTTAGAACAACAATGATTAGGAGAGTCCATTGCTAGCACAGAAATCGACAACAACACAAGGGAGAGAAGAGGGGAGGCGAGCCAAGTACGCCGTTTTGGCCAACAAAGAGGTGCTCTGAGTATCACGACCAAGAGGGGAGCGAAGGGAGAGGGGAGGTGAGGAATGCTGAGGCAATTCGGACAGCGACCACGACCAGGCGACAACAACCACGATAAAGCGACAACGACCACGAGTTTTGCGTTCAAGCGGCGGCGACCACGACAAAGTGATAGCGACCACGACCCGACGACGACTATGAGTTCCGCATCCATGCGACCGTGACCACGACCCGGCGACGACAACCACGAGTTCCGCATCCAAACGACCGCGACAACGACCACGAGTTCCGCATCCACATGGTGGCGACCATGACCAAGACCAAGCAACAACGACCACGAGTTTCGAATCAAGGCGTCGGCGACCACGACCAAGCGAAAACGACCATGACCATGAGTTTTGCATCCAGACGACAGCGACCAAGCGACAGCGACCATGACCCAGCGACCAAGACCACGAGTTCCACATCCAGGCGACCGTGAGTCCGTGACCACGACCCTGAGTTCTGCATCTAGGCAGTGGCGACCATGACGATGAACATGAGTTTCGTATCCAGACGGCGACGACGTCCACATGTTCCGCGTCCAGGCGGCGATGAGCGATCCCAACCATACGAATCTGGCGTTCCGTCCTAGAGGCCCGACCTAGAGGCGGTTGCGACCACCAGCACGTGATTCCGGAATTCCGTTGACGATGACCACTAGTTCATTGCCAAAAGCCTCCACCACCTGGATCCATTGCCCCTTGCATGGGTCCAACCAACAATAGGACCAAACATGCTGATTTGGCCGACAGGGCTGGTGTGATTCCGACGGCGGGAGTTACCATGACCAAGCGGTGACGACCACGACCATATGCTACCAAGCGATGGCGACCACGACCACCTCCAAGCGGTGGCAACCACGACCACATGCGACCAAGCGACGGTGACCACGCGTTCCGCGTCCAGACGGCGGGGACCACAACCACATGCAACCAAGCGACGGCGACCACGATCACGCGTTCCGCGTCCAGGCGGTGACAACCACGACCACATGCGCCCAAGCTACAACGATCAAACAAGAGTGACCACGACCATGTGAGACCAAGTTACGATAACCACGACCACATGTTTCACAGCAAGACGGCATCGACGATGACCACGTGTTCCGCATCCAGGCGACGGCGACCACGACCACAAGATTTCAGATCTCACGCAACAAAATCATAATAAGCTCCATGCGAGAGTGCAGATAACAAGAACACCAGGGATGAAGACCCTCCGGCGGAGCTGCGCGCTGTGCGTGCTCGCGCAGAGTCGACGACCAAGAAGAACTAGAAGAACCCCTGAGGGTTGTTTGGTGGGATTTTCCACTGCGACCAAAGGAGAAAGGACGACCATGAGGGACCTCAGATACCTTCAGCGACCAATTAATGGACCAACGACCTTCACGTGGAACACCTTCACCTTCAACGATCATCGGCATTGCAGCCAGACATGAACAAACCAAGCTTCGGTGCCCATTACGACCAAGCGACCACACGACCATGCGACCATGCGACCAATGTGCCAACCACACACCACACGCTATCAACACGCGCCGCACTCGAGCTGATGTACGACCTTTGTATGGATCCATGCCACACACCAAGAAGTAGAAATTTACCAAGCGGCAAATGGAACAAGTGCATTGCAATGTTTGCATTGTATCCAGTCACAAATGAACTATGCCCGTGTGAATTTTGCGACCACGACACGAACTACCAGCCAGATGCCACCATGCGACCATGCCTACGGAGGCAGCCCAACGCCGACCAACTCCGCAGCCCCTCGGCAGCCATTGGCCACTACATCCGCCGACCAGATCCCCGCGCCTCGACAGCCATACCCAACCGGAATGGGGCGCATCCATGGTCTAGAGTGTCGGCGAGCACGGCCGCCACCCAAAATCCGGCCGTGGGGAGAGGGGGGCCGACGCCAATTCCGGCCATGGACGGGCCGAACAAGCTTCGTCGTCGTCTCGCAGCCGCCTTGCCGTCATCGTCGTCCCGCAGTGGAAGCCGCCGTCGAGTGTCAGATCGCGAGTGACCTGATCGCACCATCAAAACGTTGTCGAGGAGGG
Organism: Eragrostis curvula; assembly: GCA_007726485.1. Taxonomy (NCBI): domain Eukaryota; kingdom Viridiplantae; phylum Streptophyta; class Magnoliopsida; order Poales; family Poaceae; genus Eragrostis; species Eragrostis curvula. The sequence continues at coordinate 29,348,829 of CM017440.1, read as the reverse complement.
GCGCCGCCGCCGGGCCTCACAGAGGAGGGGGCACCGTCGTTGAGACGTCGTCGAGGAAGGGGCACCGTCACCGGATCTGGCCGAGGAGGGAGCGCCGCCGCCGGATCCGGCTGAGGAGAGCGCCGTCTCCTCGTGCGCGCCGTGTAGTACGCCGCCTAGAATGGGGGCGCGCGGCGTCGCCGGGGCCGCGCGCGCTGCCTCTTCGCACACGCCGTCGACTCCTAGTGCCATTCTTCAGGTGGAGCCCGCACTGCTCGCCGTCCTCAGGCGGTGCGGCCACGAGATCCGCCGCCCTGTCCCCGCGGCGTCGAGGTAGGAGAAGGGAGGCGTCGGCGAGGGACTGGGGAGGGGAGGGCAGCGACGGCGGTGAGGGAGGGGGGAGGCGAGGGCGGCGGCGGCGGTGAGGGAGGGGAGAGGTGAGGGCGGCGGCAGCGGCTAGGGTTTGGCCACTACTCCACTTTTGACTATGCTGATAATACAACAATAGCATCAAACATTCAAAATTGAATATCAAGTTGGCTGACCATCAGAAGTGCTCTAATTATGCTCCAGTAGTTACAGTGCTCCAAAATAAATATTGCATTGGTTCAGTATGTGCTTGATAAGCAGTATTCGCTTGCGCGAAAACTAGCACCAGAGGGCGCGAGCAGCTGACGAGAGTGCAGGAGGCGAGCGTGTTGTGATGGCAGCATGCCAGCTGATGCACTTGGAGCAAGCGAGCTGCGCTGGAGGACCTGCTGGTAGTGATAGAGTATATGAAGGATTTGGGCGGATGAACTCTCAAATCGTTAGTGGAGAAGATGATCGAACGAGGGAAAGCCATCATATAGGATGCTTCCACGTAGAGGGAACACCGATGGTAGAAGCAAACGAGAGCAGACAAGCCTCATCCGCCTGACCCTAGCCGATCTAGACGTCGGAGCATTGATATTTATTACCCTTCTAGCAAATCCCATGATCCATATTTACCAACACCATTGATTACTCAACGATGGCTTCTATCCTAGGAGGACGACGGCCTCTTGCGTGAGGGTGGTGTTGGTGGATCCATGCCTGCACTCGGCACCATCGCTAGTTTGCCGGCGGAGCAGGTTTGCAACCCGATGACGTGTTTCCTGTACCTGCGCCACTGCAAGGATGTGAGCTTCGGCCTCCAGTTGTTCGACTCATTGGCGACCTAGAGAATCAGACCTCGCGACGATACATTGTCCCTCGATCCGCATGCGGCAGCAACATAGATCTACCGGGATGAACAATGCAAGATCATAGACAGTTGTACCGGAGACATGATGTTTGCTGATGAGGTTCAGCTGAAGCGTACATCCCCAAGGCATTGTTATGGGTGCTTCTCCCAATAGCTGCAACACTGGCTGCCTGAGCGACGGCACAAGCCTCCGTCGACCCCCGCGAGCCTATTACATTATGTCATCATAGGTTACAATAGCAGCCCTTCATTCATATTTATGTGGAGGCCGGGTTACAAGAGTCTGCCACCGACGACTCCACCTTTATACCAGTAGTAGAAGTCCAAATCCTATACATAACCTTCCTTGTATACAATATTCCACACATATTCCAACAATCTCCACAACAGTTGTTTCCTCATAGAGTTGACATGTCTAGCAGTAGCATGCTGCTATATGGCAGCTCTTCAGCTATAAGGGCCAGTTAGGGATGCAACTGGGTTTCCAGCAGGTCCTTGGCGGTGAAACATCTAGTTGTTTTCTCTACTAGATTGATTGAAAACAAGTTGTCTTAAGTTCATTTGATTGTTTTGGGTTGACCCGACTCATTCTGATATTACAGAAACAATGTAGGTCTAGATCACCACTGGAGCTGGGGGGAGACGACGAGAAAGAACACCGATGACAACAGTAACAAAATCCCCATACAGATCAAGTCATGTGGCACCAGCATTGGAACACCGCAAGAGGCAGTGCTTCCAGTAGTGTCCCTTGAAGGCCCTTCAAGGCGAATGTAATCATATATGACCCCAGCGATCTTGCTTGGACCTCCAAGTCCTGCCAGGGTCAGTTTTATGTGAATGGTGTTATCACCTTGGAGCAGCAGGTACCCCCTGATCGCAAAGTCAAGGGTCCACTGTAAACCATGTATCCCATGGCGTGCGATTGCATTGTCATCGCCCATCTCTGGTGTTGTAAAAACCGCATCTCTACTCATGCCCCCATTCACTTGCACCTGCAATCTGCATGTTTCAGAAGCTGCAAGGGCAATCCGCAGCGTGTATATGTCATCTGCTCCAACATGGTCCAAATTGAACCTTATCTGCCATGTCGTTGGAAAATTATCTTGCCCCACATTTCTGCAAATCAAATGTCATAAGTGAGCAATGTGAGAGGGGGGACACAATTCAAAATTATTAGACTCTTTTATTTTTGTTTCTAATTTAACTTGTTTGCTTAGGTATTTGAAACACCGAATAATAGTAGAATTACCAACATTCGTGTACCAAAACAACGTCACTACATGTTTACTGTTATTCCAATTTTATGAAATGTAGAGCTGTAACGAAATGATGATGTATTACCTTGTGACTTGTGCAAAGAACCAGTCCTTTGATTGGTCGCTTTTACCAACTGTGAACACAAGATCATTCTCTGGGTACAAAGCGGCATATCTCTCCCATAAACCGTACTGCCTATACCTGTTAACATCAAAATCAACGAACATTCAAGAAGAGCACCCCAGTGCCATAATTATTTCATCCTGTGAACGACATACGCGACCTGTCTTTGTTGACAAAGAGCCTGTTGATATACTTGGGGTCAGGGTCAGGGACGTAGAATTCTGCCGCTGTCCGATCTGGGAAACCAATCTCCCACAGCGTCGGGCCTGACCTCGGAGGCTCAAACACAAGATCACCAACGCTAGTGGCTTGACCTGCTCCAATCAGTTCAACCTAGGTAAAGCACTAGGTAGTTGTGTTTTCATTGTACCCACAAATTAATTAAAGTACCAATGCTGAGAGATAGGGTAGCTCATACCTGGTGCTATGGTTAGAGGTGAAGTGTAGATGTAGTCTCCAAGAAACCCGGGAACCCATGCATACAGATTGTACACTCCTTCCCGAATATTTGCAATGTTGAAGGTGCCATCGGATGTGGCCCTTGTCCAAAACTGATAGCCTTTGCCCTCTGTGGCCCAGGAGCCAAGTTGCCCAGGCGAGGCGAGCCCAACATACGCCATTCCAGCAGGCATGTCTTTCTTGCTCACAAACCTGTCTCTGACAGAGAGCCTCCCAGTAATAGAGCCTCTGTCGTCTGCCTTTGGGAAGTCTGGTGACTCAAGAAAGTTGTAGGGCCATTTTCTCGCCTCCGCTTGCGCCTGCGCTTTGGCGTTCTCCCAAAGAGCCCGTAGGTCACCTTTTACGGGGCTCGAATTGAGGTAGATGAGCACCGGGCCTAAGACTTTCTTCCAGTACTCGCCATCGTCAACCTTAAGCACCATGTCCTTACCAACATAATGCGTCCCAAGAAACATCTGATATATATATCAACAAAGAGATCACAAAGGTTTTCAGTTTATTGCCACAGATTAAATTCTACGATAAGATGATGTCAATCGGTTGGGATGGTGGTTGAATGCTAACCGTGAGGGAAGTCGGGCCAACATGAGAGGTGAGCTCCCGTTTGACGGGTCCACCACTCTTGAACTCATTGCTGGGAGTGATCACCCAGAAACCTATGGAGTTCATATAACTTCCGCTGATCCATCCGTGCACAGCGTTGTCCATGTTATCCAGAGAGTACTGGTACTTGTCATCAACCTGAAAACAGTATGACAAGTTCCATGCTCATGGATGGTTCTCAAAATTGTATCTTAATTTGGATTTTCCATTTTTACTCCAGTTCATGGATTTTCATGCTGAAAACGTAATTCTTTGAGGTCTTAATTGTATTGATTTTGCTAAAGCAAATTTACCTCTCCTCGAAATCGGGGTTCCACGGGGTCAACGAGTAGAACAGCCTCCTTGTACGCCAGAGGGACAGCACGGGGTGCATCTCTGTCTGCTGCACTCGGCATGTACCTCTGTATATCATCTGTAATGGCCATATAATTGAACCTACCACATATTTTTAATGTAGGCATAGACTCGGCTTTCGGTCATGAGTAAAGAGAATTCGAGAAAGTGCATGGGGATTATTAACATCTTCCCACTAGAAACGGAATACTCACATTTCCGAGTTAAGCTTGAAGACAAGCCGAGCCTCAGTGATGTTCAGAGCAGGATACTCCCTACCGTGCTCAAAGATGGAATAGCAGTAGAACCCAGAGCTACCTCTTTGCATCACAAGTCTGAAACAGTGCCAACACAAAAGGGATAATTTGGTACTATTTTACATGAGTAGCAATAAGTTCAATGAAAAATTGAACAATCTGAATAATATGAATACAGCACTACCTTTTGTCGATGCTTAGTCGAATGCTATTTTGAAGTGATGGGTTGTAGGTACTCCTGAAGGAGAGCTCCACTTGGTCATCACTCGATGATATCACCTTGAATTCTGTAGTAGCCAACCTGTACAAATGAAGTCAATATCGAATTTTAAGGCTGCATAGCAAGGTACCTGTAGGATGTAGCTCTTTCTCCTAGAACGATTTAGAATTCAGAGAGATGCACCCTAATCCATGGAAATATGTTTGATAAGTTTGTTCATTAGATATTAAGTAGTGTACATCTCTGTTTATTTAGCAATTGTTTCTCAATCAAAGCTGAAACATACTCAAAAGCCGCTGTGGTCATGATGGAGAAGGGCCATGGATCACCTTGCATCCCCAAATGGTTATCCTCGAATTGATTGAACTGGATTATTGATTCAAGCTAGAGCATATAACATTTCGTCGGCACATAGAGCCATTTACATTCCAAACACCATAAGTTTCGGTTCTATAGACAGAACATCTAAGCTCATAAGTGCAGGGTCTTTTCATGTGCACACCCTTTTTTGGATGCTCTATCTTTCCTGGTTTGCCTATTCAGTCCTCTTTAGAAGTATTCAGTATGAGTTCATTTTCAATTTGATGGCAATTTTTAATTCTTTTATTCAGACAATATGAGATCATGTAACTATTCAGTATGAATCTGGTATAATGGGTTGTAGTACACTCAACATACTGATGCAGAATTGGCTGAACTACAACAGGTTCTTAAAAGAAGGTTAGGTTACATGATGTATTTGGGGACACTATCGTCAGTAATGCTTTGACAAGTATACACAATCTAGATTTGCTGATATCTGTCTTCAGGTAATGCACAATTTACATTACTATACTTCTGTAAGCTAGTTGTCACACAATTTTAGCGCAATGACTTGAATTTTCGATCAGATAATGGTATTCCATATCTCGATATATAATTGATCAATACACTATTGGTATCAGTAAAAAGAAAATATCAATCAGGTTAGCACTCACGTATTGTACAGGCCTTCTCGGAGATCAGAGCCGGGATAATTCCACACCGCATCCCAGTACCTGCAAGTTGGACGAATCCACACGTCATTGATATTGCCGCTGCCGATAGACAGATATCCAATGGGTAATAAGTAACCCTTCTTTTTTTTTTTTGCGGGAGGGAAATAAGTAACCAGCACAAGTACAATAAGCCATCACAAGTACAATATGCAGAAGCTAGTTACCCTCCGGAGCTTCCCTCGGTGGGATCATAGCCCAGCAGGTTGGGCTCGCCGTTGTAGCTGACGCCGGTGATGTGGCCCTCCGGCGTCGACAGTGTCACCTGCACCACACCATTGTCCACGACCACCTGCAAATTTAATAATCAGTTGATCGCATAAAAGGAAGGTAGTTAAGGTCCAGATGAACACAACAGATTTGATCGTTTGATGCTGGCACGTCTGATAACATACCTGATGATTTTCGACGAGCAAGGTAACACCCGAGGCTGCTGCTTCCGGCCGGGCGGCAGCGGCGAGGTGCAGCAGCAGTGACACCGCCCCAACGGCGACGAGCAGGACAACGAGGAACGGCCTACGACTCGCACCAGCAGCCGCCATGCCCACACGATACGTCTTACTGATGTCGTAGCTACGTTGCGATGCGAGCACCGAGACAGGTATGACCGGCCGGCGAGGAAGCGTGCACTAGTGATCTGGCCGGAACAGAGAGGCAAGCATTGTCGTCCATGTGATCGAGTTGCGAGCACAGGTCACCGGAATTGCTATGAAGTAGTAAATAATAATAACAGGGAGGAGTTAGTGGCATTTCCACTGCAAGAAAACGAAGCAATGAAACCGCAGTGGGTTGCCAAGGGATCTCTGCTGCGGGCAGCAAGAGGAAACGCATTTGGGAGGGAGACGTGTTGTGGGGGAACAAGAATTTCGAACCTTTTTTTTTTTTACTGAGATTAGACTGAGTGGAGGAGACTGGATTCCATCTATTCTCTCCGGGCGCACGCCAAGTCCCAGAGGTGAGGCAGGTGAGCGACTTTACAGTGTAAACAAAGCACTGGGCCGCCGGCCACGAATCAGTCTACGTGCACCTTGCTTGCAGAGAACATATTTGCAAAATGTTGTACCCCAGTAGACTAGACATTCTTGGCAAGGAAAAGTTTTATTCAGATTGTTTAGTTGAGAACAGTTATGTCCAATGAGTCAGCATGAAAGCATCCATTTTGATGGTTCGTTCGTAGTGTTAAAATCTTTTAAGAGGACATGATTTTTACTCTAGCCGCACTTACAGTGTTGCCACAATACTGCAGCAGGTTCAAAATGCAACAGTTCTGCAGAAATTCTCAAATACTCTTTTGTTTCATAAATCCTCGAAACTTATCCTACAAGACACATGACTTCCTCATGTGCCCAGGACTGCGTGTTTACCATTATCTATACATTCTATCAATAACTATGCCGCATGGTGTTTTTCCTATCTGTTTCAGGGATATGAAATTATTAGTTTCCAACCCTGAAAGTATCTTATATAAGAAAATGCAGGCAGAAGAACGTTTCCTGATGACAAGAAGTGACCATTATTGAAAATTATTTGCACTCAAACACGGTTGCGGAAGCAACCTTCAAATGCAAAATTTGTTGAATTGAAAATGGTTGTTGAAACATCCTTCAAATATAATGTATGTATTGTTTGAACAATGACGGTGGAAATTATATGAATTAAAGCACGGATGTGGAAAAGTACTTCAAATTCAAAACATAACCCTGGAACATATTGAGTTCAAAACATAATTGCAGAAAGCTCCATTCAAATATTAATTGAATTAAAAACATAACAATTGCTATTTTTTTAATTCTATAAAGGAATGATGGGAATGTTTGATGCAACCATGACTGTTGAAAGTTGTTTGTACTTTCTTAGTTCAAAACATAATCATTGAAAAATGATTCAACATGAAACGGGGAAGAATTAGTCGACTTCAGTTAAGGATCTGGAAAGGCACTTCAAATTCGAAAGAAACCCTGGAAAACTCAAATTCAAAACATGATTGCAGAAAGCTTCACTCAATAATTAATTGAGTTAAAAAAATCTCAATAGTTATGTTTTGAATTTTGGAAATGAATGATGGAAGTGCTTGATGCAACCATGACTGCTGAAAAATATTTTTACTTCTTTAGTTCAAAAAATAATCTTGAAAATGATTAAGCAGGAAACAAGGAAGAATTTTTTATTCGAAGCATACTGTAAAAACTATTTGTTGCAAATGGGATACTTTATACTTTTTTCAGTCCATGAATGATACTGGAAACTGGTCAATAATGAAGAATTTTTAATTAAGGTGATCAGAGTTCTGAATCCACAGAATATGATGGAATTTCAATATTTATTGTGATGAGAAAAAAACTCTTGATTCAATGAGGGACTGAGGAATTTTTTTTGATTTTTAAGAAAAAGTAATAATGTCACAAAAACTTATAACTCAAAAATTGTATCACTTAAATATTTTTTGGATTGGTTCTATAAAATGTTTTATAGGTTTGTGATGTAGAGTTTTTGCTTGTGAAGACTTGGCCTGTCAAGGGAGAAGAGAGGAGAGGGGAGTAAACTCAAACGACCAATTTCTCCTTGCGTGGGTCTCCATCGGTGTCTCTGTTACATGGAGGGCGTCTGTTTGATCTCCTGGGCCGGGCCTATTAAAATTTTTGACAGAAAGGCAAACAACAAGCTGTCTGTTTCCGTTTGCATGCGTTCCCCACAATGATGCTTAACCATAAGGGGATGTATCATTCTCAACTGACTAAGACTTTACTAATCCCTCAGTCACCTTTTTTAGTCATTGGATAGTGATCCAACTACCCGGATTTGTCTATCACTTGTTCCAAAAAAAATGTTCTATAAAAAAACAAAAATATTCTACCTAAGAACCAATTCTTCCAGCAGTACAATGTCATTGTTCTAGCAGTATATTTTGGCTCCAAAAATGTGACAGAGACTTACTCAGTCTCTAGAGAACTAGCAAATCTCTAACCATAATCGCGTAGCACAAACGTGACGCCAAAACACAAGATACTACATATGAGAGGGAAAACGAAGCTTGGTGATTATCAAATCATCAGGTCGGCTATTCAATTATATTGACAAATTCCTTCATCCGATTAAATGTGGCTATAGTGAGATGGAGAGCGAAAAATATAAGAAGGAATGGATGCATTTGTCAATTAACAATTGTTCCCCAAGTTATGTATTGATCATTTCCGTTGTTTCTATCAAAACTTGATAATAATTTCTTCTGTGCCATAGAAAATATAGCGTCCTTGCATACCACGGTTTTTATCTCTCATAAGTTGCCTACCACTGCTGTTAAGTTTATGAGAAAACACCAGTCTTAACATACTGTATAGTTGTATATCGCCAGGTTCTCAACATACTGCCAATCGTACATGTTGGACGTAACCTAATAAATTAATCCTTCTGTGCCATAGAAAACACCTTGCATAGTTGTATATCGCCAGGTTCTCAACATACTGCCAATCGTACTTGCTGGACGCAGCCTAGTAACTTAATTCTTTTGGCTCCATCAGTACTGCTGTTCCAACAAATTAGACTAAGTATATAATCGGTGCCGCGACCTGATGGTGCTGCTTCTTTACCCCTGGTTGAAACCAGCTTACGATGAGCATTTGGCTCCAATAAAGATACAAATATTCTGTCATCTTGAGCTCACACTACTACTACTACTCCTCCTCCTACTACTACTACTGCTGCTACTGCTGCTGCTACTACTGCTGCTACTACTACTGCTACTACTACTACTATAATTTTTTTTGTTTTGCGAGGGAAAAGCGAGGTTTCATTAGCTCAGAACAGGGGTTACAATCGGCATCATATAGATGTGATACAAAGGGAGGGATATGTCTTAACCAGACAGCGCATAATCCCTCGACACAAGCATAAGAAGTTAAGCTATGAGCAACCCTATTTTGAACTCTAACACAGTGTTTAACCTCGATTTCCTTGAGCTCATCAACGAGCGACTTGACTTCCGGTAAAAGCAGCGAGAGCCGGGTATAGCTGTCGGGATTTTAGTGCATTAACTACCGACAGGCAGTCCGATTCCAATATGATCGGTGGCGCGATCCACTGCACCGCCAATTGGAGCGCTTCCAAACATGCCATCAACTCCCCTTCTTCAGCATCAGCACAATTAAATAGAACCCGACCTGACGAGACCCAACGAGTCTCTTGCCACAATTCCTACTGCCGCCGCACCGGATGATTCATGAAAGGCAGCATCAACATTTATCTTTGTTGTACCTGATGGAGGAGGGCACCAACGAGTGGGCGGCGCATTTACATTGGACGGTCTCGGGTCGAACCTGTCAAGTTTCAGTTGCTTTCCCTTTGGATGAAGTGCCAGGACACGATCATGAACCGAACTGACCGATATATGATAAGCATTCAAGAACCTTCTCGAACCTTCAATGGATGGCCGCACAAACTCATGCACTTGTTGGTTTCTGTCATACCAGATCCTCCAGAACATCAGCAGAATCAGCTCGATGCCGCATATCGTACATTGCCTAGTAACTTCCAGCCGTCTAGCCTTTTTATTCTTCTTAGTTGCTAGAGCACCACTTGCCACCTTCCAAGCAAAGTGTTGCTACTACTATAATTAAATGAACTCTTATCCTCAATCAATACTTCAATAGTAGAAAGGAAGCTACGGACACATAGTTGACTTCAGAAACTGTACAGAAATATCAAATCGACCTTTCCAGGATCCAATGCAGCTGCAGCTAAAATGATGCCATTACACATAGTTTACACAAGAAACTGTACAGAAATATGAAATTAGTTGCCCTTTCGGGAATCCAAATGCGCCTGCACTAAAACGATGCCAGGTTTTATTCGGATTAGAAATCTGACACTGGAATGGAGAAATTTGATGTCATTGCAGACTTATATAATAAGTTGTATGCCCTAATACTGTCAAGTATAGAAAGTTATTTGTCCTTCTCCTTGAAATGTTACTTTCTGTTTATATAAATAAATATTTCTAATTGTTCTAACTGGTTGGACGGAGGCAAGCTTCTAACAGTCAGCTTTAGTAAACTCAACAGCTTTCAAATACTATATCATTATTATCCATGCATTTGAAGCAAAGTCCAATTCTTTGGGAAAATAAAATATTTCAATATACGTATTACTACTTCCATAAGATGCAGGAAGTGGATCTATCGGTTTGTCAACTTATACATATCTATCAATTAAATTTAAAATGGAAAAAATGCATTCCCCTTCCAGTATCTTCTCAAAATGCAACCGTTCTACTTTCGTAAATTTAGCATAAGAAACATTTAGTGAAGAGTTGCAAAAGAAAGCTAATATATCAATGCAACTCCATCCATTATCCTTTCTTCCATTTTCACTTGCGAGGACTTTTTGTTTGGACTCAGTCAAGCTCTTTGTAAAATAAAGTCAACTTAGAACAGAGTGTGCATGTGACACCAACTCCAACTTACTTGGTAACCATATTTATATGCTTTTCCCTTCAGAACGCAACAAGGTGAACATGTCATCGTTTCTGTGTTAGCTTCTGCAAGATTCCCTACTTATGTATTAAGTACAGGATGCATTAGGGGCCTATAAATAGTACCGAATGGCTCATCATAAGAGCACAATCAAACTCCTCATCCTAGCTAGTTCTGTGAACCAGAAAGAACATATACAATGGCTTTCAGTACCTCTGCTATTCAGGGCACCACTGCTGCCATTTGCATCGTTCTGGTCCTATCTCGGTGGGGAAGCCTGCATCAGGGAAATGCATTCAATCTTGCATCTCAGAATGTCCTTCCAATTGCCATGCATATGCTGAAAGAAGTTGCCAGGGTTACAAGAATCAAGATAATGCAAGGTGTGTGTCCAATTGCGACATGTACTGCCCTAGCCCTTGCGGGGAAAGCCCCGAGCAGTGCAAAAAAAACATCTGTAGTAACTATGTGGGGCCTCTACACCAGGCTTGTATGGGAGGAGTCTTCAACCAGTGCAAGGACAACTGTGAGAAAGACTGCAAAGGCAACAAAGTGAATAATTAAAATCGCCATGACCCAATGGTAGGTTGCTGGAAGTGTCGGTTCATATGTTTCTTTTGTACTGCATATTTTGCACTTTATTAATAGAAATCGCACAATATTGTTTACATGCATCAAATTCATATAGGAGTCAATCATGTTTAGTTTGCTACATGTTGGATTTCAGTTGTTAGCTTGCCATATTACCCATGGCATGCGGCATTTTGGGATGTATTAAACGGCATATTACACAACGGTGTAGGAGTGATTGCCAAGTCGTTGTAAGTTTGCATTTTCGTTTTCATATCAGAATAAATGTAACAGAAAACGATGCACACCAAAATGGTTAGCGTCACAAGACTTTTCCATTTGCAACAATAGTTCGTCTGTGTTATTCGCTATGACACCTTGCTTACAAGGGCAATGGGAAATCAGCAAAGAGACGTTCCTTATGGTCAACTCTATGATGCACTAGTATTGCTTCAGCAATTGCGAATGCTACATCCTCAGACTGCATATTAGTGTTGGGCCAGACAGTGATAGACGATGACGATGCGGCGGCGCTAACATACTGTACAGGCCTTATCGTGAGATAGTTCCAAACCGCATCCCAGTACCTGCAAGATGAATAAATCCACGAGTCCTTTCAGATTGTCGCCGCCGCTAAGAAGATATTCAATGTGCAAAATGTAATGGCCGGTACAATTATAACATGCAGTAGTTAAGTTAGTGACCCTCCAGAGCTTCCCTCGCTGGAATGGCACCCCAGCAGGTTGGCCTCGCCATTGGCCTGTTGTCGACAGCGCCACCTGCACCACACTATTGTCCAAGAAGTCGACCACCTGCAAATTTTACAAAATCAGTTAATCTGTTATAGTTTGACGCTAGCGCCCGGTGCCTGCGTAAGCTCGCACGTACATGCCTGATGATCTTAGACACGCCGGGCTGCTGCTTCCGGCCAGGCGGCGGCGAGGCCCAGCAGCAGCAACACCGCCCCCGACGGCGACGAGCAGGACGAGAACTCGAAACAGAGGCCTCCATGCCTGCGTGATTCGTCTTACTGATGTAGCTACTTCGCGCGCGGCGAGGCAGCGTGCACTAGTCCAGCAGCCGGAACAGAATGGTGAGCTTCGTCCAGGATAGCTTCACCAAGTAGTAAATAATAACAAGGAGGAGTTAGTGGCATTTCCACTGCAAGAAAACGAAGCAAAGAAATCGCAGAGAGTTGCCAAGGGATCTCCGCTGCGGGCGGCAGAGGAAACGCATTTGGGCTGAAGACGTGTGGTTGGGGGACAAGAATCTTGATTTTTTTTCTTCACTGGGAGAACTGGATTTGACTCTGAGTTGAGCCTGAATCCCATCTATTCTCTCACGGCACACAACAAGTCCCAAATGTGAGCAAATTCCAGTGTTAATAGAGCACTGGGCTGCCAGCCACGAATCAGTTTACGTGCACCTTGCTTGCAGAGGCTAGAAACCCTTTCATTATATTTGGAAGGGAAAGTCTATTTTATTCCTCTGAATAATTCATTTTGTCCATTTCACTCCCATAAAGCTCACTTTACTTTCTAAACAATTCCAAATGTGCAATATACAACCTATTGAAGCTTGCTTTTTATTTATTTATTTCTCGGTCCACAAGTGAATTATAGTATAAAAAGGATCATAATTATTTTAACATAGATAGTCATGTGAGTTGCCTTCATGCAAAAGTTGAGCTTCAAATTCTACTTGTAGTCCAACAAACAAAAACGAAAAAATATTAATAGAGTGTATGTTGCACCGAAATGAAAATGTTTGGCGAAGTAAAGTGAGCCATCAATTTATTTAGGGGTGTAATGACTAAGTGAATTGTTTGGATAGTAAAAAAATTTAAGGTTTAAAAGATTTAAGTGTTCCACAGTTTTGATTCATATTTTGCTAATCTTGCTCCTTCCTCTTTCGGGACTAAGAAAACAGCAAAGTTTTTCCAGCAATATGTTACAGCTGTCATGCCAACGGAGAGACACAGGAAAAGGAAAATGTCACTATTCAGTCCCTCGATGCTTTCCCCAAGAATATTTGATGTCATAAATGTTGATATTATACTCTATAAATTTGTCAAAAGTTGAGATAGTTTGATTTAGGACAAAGCTAGAATGTCATTTATTTTCGGATGGAGGGAGTATCAAATAAATTAACCTTTTCAAGATCCAATGCGCCTGCAGCTACAACGATGCCAGTTTTATTAGACAAGAGATCTACTCATACACATAGTTTACTCAAAGAAACTGTACAGAAATATCAAATTAGTTACCCTTTCCAGGATCCAATGTGCCTACAGCTAAAACGATACCAGTTTTATTAGGACTAGAGATCTACTGACACACTAAGTAGTTTGGAATGGCGAAATATTAGCTCATTGCAGACTTATATAATAACTTGTCGACCCTAATAATGTCAAGCATAGAAAGTTATTTGTCATTCCCCTTGAAATGTTTTTGTATAATATATAAATAAATAGTTCTAATTGTTCTAACTGGTTGGTGGGAAGCAAGCTTTTACCAGTCTTCTTTAGTAAACTCAAATGCATTGAAATACTTACTATCCATTGTCCATGCATTTGAAGCAGAGTCCATTTGTAAAAAGATAACATATGTCAATACACGTAGTACTATTTCCATAAGATGTAGAAAGTGGATCTATCACATTCTCAACTTACACATATCTACCCAATTAAAGATAAAATGGAAAGATTGCATTCCCCTTCCGATATCTCCTCTAAATGCAACCATTCTACTTTCCTAAATCTAGCATAATAAACATTGTGCGAATAGTGTCATAAGAAACATGCTGGGATTGCGAAATCTTTTCGCTCTGTACGCCTAGAGGTACCAATGCCGACACATGGTCTGCCGTCCATAGCTACGCCGACATATTCAGTTGCTTACCAACGCCGACACTTTATTTGCCGGCCAACGTCACCATTGTGGACACTTCGTATGTGGCTGAATGTATTTACTTTTACCTACAGATTATAGATGGTGATGGATTTGCTTTCCCTACACTTCACAGTAGCGAAAGGTCTGCAATGGTGTAGTGCTAATATAATAATGTATAACTCCATCCATTCTCCTTTCATCTAGCTTGGAATCAGTCAAAGCTCTTTGTAAAATAATAAAGTCTACTTAGAACAGTGTGTGCAAGTGGCACCGACTCTAATTTACCTGGTAATGTGCATATGTTTTCCCCTTCAGAACGCAACAAGGTGAATATGTCATTGTTATTGTGCTAGCTTCAGAAAGATTCCCACTTATGTATTAATCACAGCATGCATTCGCAGGGAAAAGTGCCGTAAGAAAGCTAATATAATAATGTAACTTCATCGATTCTTGTCATACCCCATTTCTGGAATATGTTGTGCATCCTGTATCAGTCCCTGGATCAGTAGCTGATACGCACAAGAACACATATATGATAATCAAAAGCATACTTCGAATTGGTAAATAAGTATATTACCTGAGATATAGGACCTTTAGTAGCGGTACGACCCGGATTAATAACTATCCACGTCCATCCGACCGACTAAAGATGAAGCAGACAGCGGAAACCTTGGCCCAAAGCCACAAGCACACTTGAGATGCAGAACCGAAAACCCAACGTCGTCGTCTTCTACGAAGTCTTCTCCTACTAAACCAACAATCGCAAACGCGTGAGTACATAAGGTACTCAGCAAGCCCTACACTACACAAGGGTATATATACATGCATACTTGGTCTTAGCAAGGAGGAGGCTATATGGTTTATTTGCAGCAAAGCAAGCTTTATGCAGGGTTCACTAAAGCAGCACAAGGGTTCACAGATAAAACAGAGAATTGATTGATAATATTTTAGTAGGTTGGCCCTGGGGGAGTATGGAGCCTTCCCGCCAGTTCCCAAGTTTAGGTTGGGCCTTCTGACCTCAAGGATCATACCGACCCGGCACACTTGCCATCACTTCCAAAAACACGGGCTGGCTACAACCCACTCACACGCCAAGGAAAGAGAGAAGTGGCCAATCCATACGTGCGCAACAATAATGTGTCATATGCCGTGACAACGTCCATCCGGATGAATTTTTCACTCTGCAGAGGTTGTACATCTTTTCCCACGAGCTATGCACCCTTTGCAAGGGGGTACATAACGCCTAGTCCATATCCTCCGAGTAGTCTCACAATTCCACCACGAAATCACACTCAGGGGCTTGTGACATGAAAGGTCACACACTGGTACTGTACACCTGTAAAAGGGTACGTCATGCTCCTGTAACATATAGCAGGATCCTGTAACACATACCAGGACGGGCGGCACTCCCGTAACCTATAGCGGGTTCCGCGAGCCGGATCATAGGTACGTTTCCTATGTTCTTTTCCTGAGCTTTCGTTGCCTCGACTGGCCTCCAGATGGCATTTGCAAGAATACCAAGAAGATAGGGTAGATCCTTCCCATAGGGGTTCCGTGGTTGTACGAGAATCATTATGTTTACGGGCGTCAGAACCGGTCCTTACATGGCCGGGCAAGCACCATATCCCACACTAGGGGCCTCTAACACCAACATTCATTCACTAGTGGTCTTGCCCGCAATCCAACCCATCCCAACATCACCGCCACCATCAACATCATCACCTAACACAGTTGTGCTACTCCCAAACCCAATATATCACACACACACCACCAAACTCATTTAACACAGTTGTAAAACATATATGTGTGTAAAGTGTAGCAATGTAGATACATTGCAGGGGTCATAAGCGTTCTAGTAGCAAGGTAAAAGTGCCATCATAGAATTGATGGAACTATCCTAGGGTTATCAAGGTGACAGGTAAACAAAGGGGTAAACAAGGATTCAGATATTAACGCCTAAGTAACAGACATCAATATCAATAAGCAAGTAGGACTATAGCTACACAAGCAGTAAAATAACAAGTGATGCATAATACTAGAGTAGGCTCTATAGGTGCATTGCGAAAACAGTAGGTTCAATCATGATCAAGGAGATGTAGAGCTTGCCTTCACTAATTAGTCTTCTTCTTCACGTCCTCGTAATCCGGGTCCTCAGATCCTTCCTAGAAGCTCGTATCTTGACTCTTATGTCGGGGTCGATGTCTTCAAGTCCTTCGTCTAAGCTCGTCCTTGAAGCTTGGGTCTTCTGAATCTTCCTTCAGTTCTTCCTCGAATCTCGCGTAAGATAGCGTATAAAAAGATACCGTATAAACAAACTACCGCAGAGGAAAATAAAGATCGAGAAGAACCAGATAAGATCCAATTAACTTCGATAAGAACCGATAGAACACTAAAGAAGGCAAAAGGCACAAATCATGCATGATGCATTAGGTTTTACTTTAGGAAGATCTTATTATCTTAAGAGAGGCTATTAGAGGTGATGCATCGAGCACTAGGGCTTTTGGTGTAAATGAGAGATGCCAAACCATGATAAATGCATGCGGGTATGTGCAGGCAGAAACGGCGTGTGAACGTGTTAGATGTACATTGGCAGCATTACGGCTTTATATAGGTCGTAACCTATATAAAGGTTCATGCAACAAACGTACAAGTGCAAAGTGTGTTACTTTAATTACCTATTTAGGTTAGGGTATTAACTAATGGTGATTAGCTATTAATTACTTACTAAATTGATTAATTACTAAGATTAAGTTATTGATTATTTGTCATGAGCTAAGCGCATGACAGTGGTACGTGCACGTGATTATGCATGACATGAATGCATGGTTGCGAATAAAAGACAAGGATCAATCGATAAGGCCAACGAGCAATTAAAATACAATGAACAATAAGTCCAATACCCTCCAATGAAGGACCACATAAATACGAGAATAGTAATAAATAACAGGGCTCGGTAAGGATTGGTGGTGATCAATAGGTTAAGGCTGATTGAGCGATGGTTGAGATAGGTTAGATTTGCGGTTAAGTTGCAATAAAAAGATATTAGGTTTTGGTGTGAAATGGTACAACGGGATTGGTTACACTCACGCTAGAGGGTGAATGAACATTGGCGACAAGCGATATCGACGCCACATGATTTGCCGTCATAGTAAATAGGGTACTAGATTTTGGAGCGATACATCACGAAAGATTGGGTAGGTTTATTGTTAGCGAGTGAGGGCGTATATGTGGCATACAAAGTTAAGGCGGAAAGATGTATTGCGATGAGGGGGTATTAGGATGTGAGGCGAAGAGATATTGAATGATTGGTTAGGTTCGACGCTAAACGATAAAGCTGGTAGCTACAACATGCAAGATTTACGTTGCATAACTTGGTGATATGGAAGAACATCAAAAGAGGGAATATTATATGGTATTGACGGCTTGCTGGTCCATTCTAGAGCTCCAAGAGTAGTACCAAAGGGTACTATGCGTTTCTACGAACGCGTGGGCGCAGGAATAGCTCAAAACGGAGCTATGGTTGAAAAGTTATAAGGATTTAAAGGTTCTAGGGGCTTACATGCAATTACGGAAACATATCGAGGGCATATCTGTAATTACCAAAAGGATTTAGGGACTGAAAAGTAATTACAGAAAGTTTTGGGGACCAATCTGTAATTATGGAAAAGTTTAGGGGCTTTAGTGCAAAAAGGACAGGGGCTAAAATATAATTACAGAAAAGTATAAGGTTGTTTCTGTAAAAAGACAGGACCTGAATATAAATAGAATGAAGATCAGGGGCTTATCTGCAAGAATACAGGGGTTGGGATTTTCTGGAATTTTTGGATTTATTTTTCTATTGAAAAAGCTCATGGACCGAGTCCACGGCTCTGTGGACCAAGGCAGAGGACGTGGTCCACGGGTCCACCATGGACCGGTTACACAGATTGAAGGGGTACGCGATCTGGGCCGTTGGATGGGGATTGAACGGTCGACGCTTCTCCGGCGAGATGGGCGGCGGCCGGAGAGCGCGGGGGCGGTGGCGCCATGCGCAGGCTCGCCGGAGCTCGGCGTTTGGGCGCTTCGGTGGGCCAAATTCGATGCGGCTTGGACTAGGAGAGAGAGAAGAAGACAAGGAGCTCACCGCGAGGGTCGCGCGAGGTCGAGGAGTGGCAGAAGAGGCTGTCGGCGATGAGGTGCGGCGAGGGAAGGCGGCGCTTGACGCGGGATGGTCTCCGGTGGCCAAACTTTGCGAGGAAGGGGTGCGGGAGATGCAGCGCGGTGCCGCGAGGCTTGGCGTCGTGCTGTCGCCGACGGAGGAGGCGGAGACGCGCTCGGCGTGGACGGGCGCACAGTGCGGCGACGGCGCTCGGTGGCGGCTCGAGGTGAGGAGGACGAAGCTACGCCGCGCGTCATCTTCGCGCGGGTCGTGGAGGCGCGCGGCGACGCGGCGAGGTTGGAGCGCGCGCGGGGCGAGCGAGACGAGGCGGGGGCTGGCGTCGAGCTCGCGCGGCGGCGTGCGGCGACGAGGGAGATAGCCGGAACCCTAGCTCGCGTCGACCCGCGCGTCCGGGGCGCGGCTGCGCGAACGAGAGGGATGTCGGGGAGGTGCACAGCTCGGTGGAGCTCGACACAGAGGAAAGGAAGGGAGGCGCGCTTCTGTGCTGCGGGAAAGGAAGCCGGAGGCTCGCTGGAGAAGAAGAGAGGAAAAGATTGTAGAGCTCTCGGGCGACGAGGAGAGCTCGAAGAGAGCGAGGGGGTGTACACACTTCCCTCCGTTTTATAGACAGCGGAGGGAGAGGTTGCGTCGAGGCGAAGGAAGGTCGCCGGTGTTAAATGGTGGCCGTGTTCCGCGGCGTCCGTGCAGCACGCGGCGTGGTGTGTGGGACCGAGTGCAGGGACGGTGGCGAATGGGAGTGTAGGAGCGGTCGTGCGTGCACTCGACGGCGAATGGGAGCGGGGGAAACAGCTGCGCGTGCGTACGGCGGCGAGGCATCGCTTGTTCCGGCGGTCCGACGACGGGGATGACAGGAGGGCCCCATGTGTCGGTGAGAGAGGGAAGGGGAAAGAGGAGGCGGGCTGGCTGGGCTGTGTTGTTGGGCTTGGGGAGTAGATGCGGCCCATTAACAATTTCTGGAGAAAAGGAAAATGGGAATGGGGGAAGCAGGCTGGGCCGAGGTGAAAGGGGAATGGGGTTTTCGGCCCGAGATGATTTGGGGAAAGGAAAGGTTTTATTCTTTTCAAGATTAACATGAATTCAAATTTGAATTGGGGAATTCAAATTTGACCGAGCTCAAAATAAAACCAACTCTCAAAAATGCATATGATGAAGTTTGTGCAAGTTTTCAAATATTCTTTTAAAATTCAAGGTGAGTTAGCTAGAGTTTAATCAAACAATTATCTAGTTGGTTGCAAATTCAAAAGTTCAAGCTTTTAGTAAAATTTTAAATGAAAGCAAACACTTGAGCACAAGTTTTAATATTCAGAAAATTTCATATTCTAACTAGGTTTCAATTTATTTAGTGCATTTTGTTTTGAAAAATCATGGAAAGGTAAGAACGAGACAAAATTTAAATTTTGAGTGATTTTTATTCCTTTTTGTTTTGCTTTGAAAATTTTGGGGTGTTACAATTCTCCTTTCCTCTAGTTTCACTTATGAGGACTCCTCGTTTAGACTCAGTCAAAGCTCTTTGTAAAATAAAGTCAACTTAGAACAGTGTTTCCATGTGACACCAACTCTAATTTACATGCTAACCATATGCTTCTGTTCCCCTTTCAGAAAACAACAAGGTGAACATGTCATTGTTATTGCGTGTTAGCATCTGAAAGATTCCCACTTATGTATTAGTTACAGCATGCATTCGGGGCCTATAAATAGCACCAAATGGCTCATCATAAAAGCACAAGATCAAACTCCTCTTCCTAGCTAGTTCTGTGAATCTCAAAACACCATATATAATGGTTTTCAGTACCACTGCTCTTCAGGGCACCGCTGCTGCCATTTGCATGGTTCTGGTCCCAGCCTCGGTGGGAAAGCCAGCATCAGGGAAATGCATTCAATCTTGCATCTCAGAGTGTCCATCCAAGTGCAATGCATATGCTGAAAGTACTTGCCAGCATTACAAGGATGAAGACAATTCCAGGTGCGTGTACGCTTGCGACACGTACTGCCCTAGTTCCTGTGGGGGAACCAGCCCCGAGCAGTGCAAAATCAACCAATGCAGTAGTAACATTAAGGGGCCTAAATACGGGGATTGCCTGGGATCAATGTTCATGGAGTGCAAGAACAACTGCGAGAAAGACTGCGAAAGCAACAAAGTGAATAATTAAATTCAATTACTCGCCATGCCTGAATGGATAGATTGATGGAAGTTTCAGTTGTTAAGCTATACTTTTGTACTGCATATTTTGCACTTTAATAGCAATCGCACAATACTATTTAGGTGCATCAAAGTCATATAGGAGTCAATAATGTATAGTTTGCTACATGTTGGATTCCAGTTAGCTTGTTATTTGAGTCACCCATGGCCTGCGGCATTTTGGGATGTTATGTTAAAAGGCATATCACGCAATGGTGTGGAAGTGATTGCCTTAGTCGTTGTAAGTTTGTATTTTTGTTTTCATATCAGAATAAATGTAATAAAAACGATGCATATCATGATGGTTAGCGTCATAAAAACTGCCGGCATTTTTTTATTTGCAACACAGTAGTTGCGAGCGCGTGTGTGTAAAGGTACGTATTCGCTATGACACCTTGCTACAGATTGATGCGAAATCAGCAAAGAGATTATCCTTCTCGTATAACAATGTGGTGCAGTAGCCCTTGTGAAGGACTCCTATTTTTATGTTGCTGAAGGAATCCTTCAGCAACATAAAAATAGGAGGTGACGGTGCCAGTCTCCACTCCTTCATCAACATAAAAATAGGAGGCGACTGTGGTGCCAGTCTACAACAAGCGGGATGAACGACATGAGTGGACAGAGTAGCCCGAGCGGTAGTGATGGTTCCAAAATGATGTTCACCACTAAACAATTGTGTGGATAACGAAGGGCTGAGAATGTTGCGCAAGTGCGAGTTGGCTTCTCATTTTTTTGTCATGGTTGTGTAAGTGTGCTACATATAGACTAAACCTAATTCAGTTTTAGCTGTAAGTGGACACTATAACAGTGGATAATGATATATTAATATTTTTATCTCAATGCACAAGATACATTATAACTTTGAATTTTTTGCAAAAATATTTTGTAGAATTAATTGTTAAGGATTTTTCTATTATTTGCATATTTTTTCAATGATTGTCACTATAAATTTTCAACTAATATTAAGGAATATAGCCATTTTCACAGATTCACAACGTGGTATGTCTGGGAGAAACAAGTGAAACAATTCCATGTCTTGGTTGAACCTCAAGTTAACTACTTGATATACTAGCTTGACTGAATTGGGGTAAATTTTACTTCATTTAAGAATTTTGGGCCAACCCATTTACTCATTAAACTGGGTATATATCACAGATTGAACTGGACATGCATGATGAGGAAGAGAACCGAAGACAATAATAAAATCTCCATACAAGTCCAGTCAATTAGCACCAAACTGCAAGAGTCCAGACAATAATAACCAGCCTAGTGTCCCTCGGATGTATGACCAATGTTCAGCATTATAAGTTTCTTTTGGGATTCTAATTTCTTTGGTTAGGTATTTTTTAACGTTTACTAGTAGAATTACATGTTTAGTTTCCAATCATATAGTGATGTAACATAGTGATGCTGTTTTACCTTGTGACTTATGTAAATAACCAGTCCTTGGATTGATTGCATTTACCAATTGTGAAGACATGATCATTCTCTGGGTACAAAGCGGCATATCTCCCCCATAAACCGTACTGCTACCTGAGCAGGACGATGAGGAGCAGCCTAGGACTCGCAGTGGCGGTAGCCATGCTTGCACGATTCGTCATACTGATGTAGCTACTTCGTGAGCGGGCCGGGCGGCAAGGCAGCGCGTGTGGCAGGTGTTCTGCCCTTCCATTAGAGAAGGAATCCTTGCGAGCTTCACTGGCAATTTCCACTGTGAGAAAATGAAGCAAGCAAACCGCAGAGGGTTGCCAAGGGATCGACGTGTGATGGGGGGACAATAATTTTGACTTCTTTTTTTACCCCATTCAGTTGGGACTTGGGAGAACGGGGATTTTACTAAGTGGAGACTGGATATTTTGGATCCCATCTATTTTGTCGCGACGCACGCCAAGTCCCAGAAGTGAGCAAATTCCAGTGTAAACAGAGCACTGGGCTGTCGGCCACGAATCCGGTTTTGTGGACCTTATTTGCCGAGGGTAGAAAATTTTTCATCATATATTTGAGAAAAGTTCTACCTGGGTAGACTAGGCATGATAGCTGAAGTGTAGCGGACATATCTTCCCAGTGAAAGGTTATTCAGATAATAATGATGAACCGAGACAGGCAGACATGTCCAATGAGTCCGCATGAAGCGTCCATTTTCATAGCTCGTTCACTCCGCCGGAATGGAGAGCGCTGCCAAGGAGGCAAACCAAGAGAGAGGAAAATACCGCCCATAAAAGAAAGTTTAGAAAAAAAACAAACTGGCATCAATACGTGAGGCAAACCAAGAGAGAGGAAAATGAACATTGCAATAATGGAGAGAGCTCCCAAGGAAAGCTTCTGAAAACGAAAAGGGAGGCGTGAGCAGTAAGGAAAGTAAAGAAATTACAGCGCCTGATATCAGGGATATACACGGGAAGAATGTCGCCTCCTGATGACAGCGTGATCAATATCCTGCATGTTGCCTTATCGCATACTGTAATGCAAATATACTGCATGTTTCCACGCCTGGACGCAAGACTAACAATCATCGGTACGTGAAACAGCAGAACCCACCCATCAACATCTCCCTGAGGTTGGAGTTTGTAGATCGACCTGCAAACTACGAGGAGACGAGCTCATCTACAATAAGCAAGACATGGTGAAGCCAGATAGGAGCTGCTCTTGGTCCTCTATCTCTCTCAATCATCGATGCAAAGTTGGTAGCTACGGCAATCTGGGAGGGCAATTGCAATGGTGCACGCGGTTAGGGATAGGGACTGTCCAGGAGTATCCGCCAGCTTTCAACAACGAGCACGACCGATAGAGGCGATCAGCACGCCGACCTGATGAGATTATTGCGGAGCTGCATTGCCATCCAGTTTGTGCATCTAACGCCCACGCTGAGAAGCAGGTCAACGAACACGACAACTGCAGTCCTGCACTAACCTTTGATGGCTTTCGAGCTGATCTTGCCGGTCTCTCCGCTGGGTGTGAGATTGGTAGTGAGCTACTAACATTGATCGGCAATATGCTTGGCTGTGATTTTGGTGACGAAGCTTGGAGTGGAAGCCGACCCTTGCTTGCATCTGGACATAGATAACGATGGCTGCTGGATCAAACGTCCCCAGTAGCCTAACGATCTGTTCTGGAACCCATGGAGCTAAAAGAGAAAGGAAAATTACATCGGGTCAATGGAAACTGATTAAAGATGCACCATCGTATCTCCCTCAAACACTACAGGCATATGGCCGATTGTACCAAAGCATAGTACAAAGAGAGAAATACATCGTCTCCAAGAAAAGTCAGTACATGATTTCAGCTGAAGAGAAATACATCGTCTCCAAGGAAATAATTATTTTGGAAATGGAAAGGTACGGTGCTGAATATTTGCAGAAGAAGCTTTAACAAGAAAACTATATATAAAATCCCCTTTATGTTGAAATACTTGCGATATAATAGATAGATTATCAATCTATGGAGCTCTAACTAATGGTTTTTATTTGCATGTATGAAGACTAAGATATGAACCCCTTATGGTCCAGAAAAATACAAAATCACAAATAGGGGTACACTATGGTAAAGGCTCTCTTCTTTTCTTTTTCTTTTTGTGAATCTATAGTAAAGGCTCACCAAGAGTAGTACAATGTAACTAGCACATGTCATATATAAAACACTCCAAAATCATTCACATATAACATATGAAAATTACGCCATCCTTACTAATATTTGTAAGAAAATTAGGAAAACAATAGAAGCTCTAAAGTTTATCCATATATTAAACCACATGTATGATCAGGTTTAGAGATTTAGGTATTGTAAGCTATCTATCTAACTTCATTTTGTTGAGAAATGTAAGAAATGTACGAAATGCCAGAGCGTGGAGCCTCACAAGTTAATAAAGTACTAAAAAGGTTTGTGCCTCAATATTTGGTTGCAATATATGAGGTGACGAGAGATTTTGAATCATTTGAAGGTTGTCCTATCATATTAAATGTGTTTGTATCATGGAGGCTACACAACTACGCTAACCACGAAAACAAATGGTTTACAACATATAGATGTTTAATAGTTTCTAATGCTGATCATACATGTGGTTTAGTACATGAAAAAACATTAATTAGAATGTTATATATAATTTTGCACATTGAAAATGATGACCCATTGGAAAAAAAGTCCAATTCGTACGAAACAAATTTTAAGTACATAGTATAACTCAGACGCCCACAACACACGCACACTCACCCCTATGAACACACGTACGCAAACCCTATCCCTATGAGCATCTTCGAAGACTGTGCCGGCACATCCTAGATATTGACGAAGTCACCACTGGAGCCTCGCTGTCGACGGGAGCGTCGCTTACTACTGAAAGCACAATGCCGTTAAATCCTAGAAAATTCGCTCCCACGGGGAGTCGAACCCAGAACCTGAGGTGCTACTGATGCTCTTGTAACCGTTAGGCTACAGGCCCTTTCGCGGGCAACCTTACTAGTTGTTATATATCCGAATACGCATGCAGACATTCAGAAAAAAAAAGTGCCAGAAAGAACGTTCGCAGCAATATTTTCAACAAAAATGAAGTTTCTGACGATAAGAGGTGACCTGGAAAATTATTTGCATTCAAAGATGGTTGCTGAATATCATCCTTCAAATTCCAAATAAAATATTTTCTAGTTAACCTATTATAGTTTGACGCTCGCACCCGGTGCCTGCGTAAGCTCGCACGTACATGCCTGATGATTTGAGACACGCCGGGCTGCTGCTTCCGGCCAGGCGGCGGCGAGGCACAGCAGCAGCGACCCCGCCCCAACGGCGACGAGCAGGACGAGGACTCGAAACACAGGCCGCCATGCCTGCGTGATTCGTCTTACTGATGTAGCTACTTCGCGCGCGGCGAGGCTGCGTGCACCAGTCCAGCAGCCGGAACAGAATGGTGAGCTTCGTCCATGTTAGCTTCACCGAGTAGTAAATAATATCACAGAGGATTTAGTGGCATTTCCACTGCAAGAAAACGAAGCAAAGACATCGCAGAGGGTTGCCAAGGGATCTCTGCTGCTGGCGGCAGAAGAAACACATTTGGGCTGAAGACGTGTGGTTACTTGGGGGACAAGAATTTTGATTTTTTTTTTCCTTAACTGGGAGAAATGGATTCTGACTGTGAGTTGGATCCTAACTATTCTCTCGCGGCAGACAACAAGTCCCAAATCTCGAGGATTTTCTAAGATTTAACGGCATTGTACTTTTAATGGTAGGGGACGCTACCGTCGACAGCGAGACGCCAGTGGCAACTTCGTCAACTCGATGATTTGACAGCTCAGTCTTCGAAGATGGTTCATAGGCGTGGCGGAGCTGGACGAGAATCTCAGGAGTGGGGGCGGGGGGGGGGGGGGGGGGGGCGATCGGCGTGCCCGGCTGTCTACCCCGCTGCGCTGACCCGTCGCTGTCAAGTTCTCCCACCCCAAAACTGGCGCAATCGCCATCTCTCGCCGTCCGTGAGGTGGCACCCCGCCGCCTCTGCCTTAGTCGTCTCTCTCGCTTCTCCCGAACCCTTTTTCTAGGTCCGGCGGCCATAGAACCCCCAATCTCCCAACTCTAACCTCGCTAGGAATTCAACGTCGGCTGAGAGATTGCTCAATCTTAGACGAATGCATAGAAGTAAATCCGTTCCAATAATTCATGAAATAACAATTAAGAATTACGTATTTGATTTTAGAAAAACAAAAATAGTAAATGGGGATAAAGACAGTTAAAGTCTTCATTTTGTATCAATGTTTTCAAACAAAATCGATATTTGGGGACGAGCAAATTGATCGATTTGGTAGCGGTGCGGTACCGAGTAGCAGTAGAATTAGCGACGAATATAGAATTAATCATGGATAAATCAGGAGACAAACGGACATGGCACAAGCTCAAGAAATTCAGCTCAAGATAAGAGAAACGTACGTCATAAATTTATGATCAGCAATCTCACAGCACATAAACAGGTAATGTAAGGGTAACTGGAATGCAGGAAGGAATAAAAACAAAATCAGGCAAATATAAATCTTGTGCAAGCAACTAATCCAATCAAAGCTATTTGCAGCCTGCAGCCGTGAGAACTGAAACGATATCAGCTAGCTAGACGCCATTCCACTGTGAGGTCGGCCCTTCTTCTTCCTCTGGAGTCTAGACAGAGGCAGTTTTCTCAGCCCCTTGGCCATGGCGCACTGCAGAGCTGAACCTGGATCTCTAGAGGAGGGGCCAGAGGGTACATCCTCTGAGAAATTTCGGAAGTTAGGGGGACAATGGCCCCTGCCGCCAACCCCTCCCCCCCCCCCCCCCCCCCCAGCTCCGCCACTGTTCATAGGGGTGGGTGTGCGCACGTTGTGAGTGTCTGAGTTATACTGTGTAATCGAAAAAAATTCATTTTTTCTGTTTCAGTCCCCTAAAGCTCACTTACTTCCTAAATAATTCCAATCGGTGCAATATACAACCTATTGAAGCTTGCCTTTTTTTTATTTCTCGCTGTACAAGTCAATTATAGTATAAAAAGTATCATAATTATTTTACCACATGTTGTCATGTGAGTTGTCTTCATGCAAAAGTTGATCTTGAAATTCTAATTGCTGTCCAAGAAACAAAAAAGAAAATATCAATAGAGTGTATGTTGGACCGAAGCGGGATGAATCTTTTAACACTCTCGTGCTTTGCAAAAATGTAAGAACGCCTAGGCGTTAAGACTTGTCCTGCACAAAAAAGAAAAATAAATCTTTTATCTGAATCTAAAAGCACAGGACCACATGGCAGAGCCCCAACTGGTGCTGCAGGATAGCACGTGCCGGCCGCACACTAATCTGCCATGTTGCAGGTCTGCATATGAATTAACAAGTAAGCGCATCGAGTACTGATGCCAAGAACCCCAATTGAAAATGTGATCTGAACCACTAATTACTAGTTTGGACCAACGTTAGTTGGTTGCCACAGGTTCCGTGTGGGCGCCATGGACGTCGGAGAGCTTGATCCACCGGAGGCGGCCGAGAGACGCCGGGCGCGTGGCGGTCCACGCACTGGGGCGGCCATCTTCTTGCTCGCGCTGCCACCGCTGCTTCTTGCTTCTTCCCTCCTCTTAGGCGACCGAGCCGCCGACTTGCTGGTTTGGTCGCGCGTCAAACTGCAAGGTACGAATTTATACAAAGATAAGAAACACATCAAATTAATGGTCTCATGGTGAACGTACGGCTCGTGTCCTGTTCCAGGGACATGCATGCATGTACGGTCTAGTTTGCTGACCTGAACCCCGTCCCGTGCAGCGCCGACCGGCTCCTCGGCGGCCTCCTGTCTCCGGAGTTCGGCGACGAGACAACGACATGCCTGAGCCGGTACGCGGTCTCCAAGCGCTGGGTGACTCCGTCTCCCTTCCCGGTGTCCCCCTACCTGGTCCGGAAGCTGCGGCGGTACGAGGCGAGGCACCGGCGCTGCGGCCCGGGCACGACCAAAAACAACTCCAGCGGCGGTGAGTGCAGGTACGCTAGGAAAACAATTTCAGCGAAATATCATCGAAATATTCAACATTTCGCTTTTTCCGATGGGGTCCGAAATAAGGTCGAAATGAACAATAACAACGAAATCACGTCTTTGACCATCCTCATGAGTCTAAATTATCTCGTTTCATATATGCAACTATGATGTTTTGTATATTTGAGATACTTTCTTGTGAGATCATGTCAAATTTTGTTTGTCGAAATTCCTGAAATTTCATGTTTAGCGGTGACCTTCGAATTTTGTTTTTCTGAAAATATTTTCTCTGGCAGGTACATGGCGTGGCTGCCCCCTGCCGAGGGCCTCGGCAACCGGATGCGGAGCCTCGTGTCGGCGTTCCTGTACGCGCTGCTGACGGACCGCGTGCTCCTGGTCCGCGAGACCCCCGAGATGCAGGGCCTCTTCTGCGAGCCGTTCCCGGGCACCTCGTGGCTGCTCCCGCCGGACGTCCCCTACGCAGACGACGATGGATTACACTTGTCAGCCGGTTCCAAGGAGAGCTATGTCACCATGCTGGAGAACGGCGTCGTGCGCTACGACGACGACGAGGCCGTTCGTGTACCTCCATCTCAAGACTATGCCCGAGCATATTATCAGGCGCCGGGGCAACAACACGTCGTCGTCCTACATCGACATGGAGAGGTCGAAGTACCGTCTCCAGGACCACCGTGTTCTCGACAGGCTCCGGTCGGAAAGCTACTTCGCCGTGGCGCTGTTCCTGGTGCCCATGTACCGCGCCGAGCTGGACCGGATGTTCCCGAGCGGCAATAAGGGCGCCGTGTTCCACCACCTCGGCAGGTACCACCTCCGCCCGGGGAACAGGGCGTGGGCAATCGTCGAGCGGTTCTACGACGACCACCTCGCCGGCGCCGACGAGCTCCTCGGCATCCAGGTCCGCGTCATGGACGACATCTTGCCCGTCACGTTCGACCTCATGTACGAGAAAAATCATCCGGTGCACTACGCGGGAGCACGGCCTCCTGCCGGTGTCGAAGAAGAAGAAGGCCGTGCTCGTCGCGTCGCTGAAGCGGGAGTACTACGACAAGCTGCGCGCCGTGTACCATGACGACGACACGGCCGTGCACCAGGCGAGCCACGACGGGGAGCAGCGGTCGGGGGACCGGGCGCACAACGAGCGCGCCCTCGCCGAGATCTTCCTGCTCAGCTACTGCGACCGGGTGGTGACCACGGCCATGTCCACGTTCGGGTACGCCGAGCACGCGCTGGCCGGGCTGCGGCCGTGGATGCTCAGGGCGCTGGACTGGACCAACAAGCAGGACGACGACGACGACGGCGCCGCTTGCGTGAGGGCGGCATCGGTGGAGCCGTGCCTGCACTCGGCGCCATCGCTAGAATGCTGCCGGGCGTTTCCCGAGCAGGTTCGCGACCCGGTGGCGCGTTTCCCCCCGTTCCTGCGCCACTGCGAGGATGTCAGCTTCGGTCTCAAGTTGTTCCATGATTAGCAGATGCTTTATATAATTTGCTCCCTTGGTTGTGTTGATCTCCACACTATATATCTACCACGACAAACGGTAGCACAAACGGCGCTCGTGATGGAGAATAGATTTCACGGGGTTACTGATTCAAACTAGAGTATACTAGTATAATATTTACTCGGCACAAAGACCCATTTACATTCCAAACGCCATCAGTTTCCGTTCTATAACATTGGTTCCAATGATTGACATAACATCTAGCTAGGCTCATAGGAGTGTAGAGCCTTTACATCTGAACACCCTTTTTGAATCAAATCTTTGCTTCAGGCGTTTATAACAGCGGTGGCAAGCAGCACATCCGTCGCAAAGCTGCGGCACGACCCAAATAATGAAGACTCGCCGTCGATGATGAAACTACATGACTCAACGGCGGCACGCATGGCATCGCAGCATGGGACAGATGCGGGACGACTACCCGAAGAGACGGACGACGATGGTGTTGCCATAAAAGAATTTATGCCGTGACCCCGGCCCGGCCCTGGCCATGAAGGCATTCAGATGCCGGGGAATCCACTACCCCATGCATGTTATAAGCGAAAGAGATCAGGGCTGTTACATGCATGCATAGGAACCACGCAGTTGGCGAAAGCACACCTTCCGTATGAACGTACCTTATAAGATCGTGGATCAGGCAAGGTTACACGATGCTTATCTCAACAAAATTGTCAGATGCCCAGCCCAAGACTTGCAAGAGTAATTAGATAATTCTACTGAGCACGACACCTCTGCAGCTAGAGAGATGCAACAGGCACCAGCAGGTGTAGGTGTGTCCTGCAGCGGAGGAGAAGCAGGACATCATGCATGCCAACGAATATATGGGATCAACTAACAAATAATAAAGCTTCATTGCTTCAATATTTGTATGTTAATTCTAAGTTATATTATGCCAATCATACACAAATTAATTAACTTGTAGACTTGGCATGGTGTCATACTAACTCAATAAGTCTTGAAATAGCAAAATTCCATGAACATATTAAATTCCCTCATAAAAAAGGACAATGAATTGCACCTAAACAACTTATATTTTGGTGAAGCCGTTGTAACCATGTCTCAGTATTATAATAAAAAATGATAATAAGTATATATTTAATCAGTGCCTCAAGACTTCATTGGAAGGGAACCATTGGTTTACAGTTCAGAACAACGATTTTTGTTTGTCCAAAAATAGTTAGTGTGCTTACGGGCATATGGCAAGATGAACCATTTGCTCGTGTTAAAAATCAAGAAGTACAGTTTAAGTATCATGTTGATTTTCTTTAAAAGAAATTAGACTACAGGTTACTCTATAGATTCACATTTCTTAGTACCTCAAATGGTTAATCATTCATCTTTCTTTAGGTCACACTAATAGATTCACAACCATGTGATATACCTTCCTATAATCTTTTAGTGTTCTACAGTTTTGATTCATATTTTGCTAATATTGCTCCATCCTCTTTCGGGACTAAACAAACAGCAAAGATTTTCCAGCAATTATGTTACAGCCGTCATGCCAACGGAGAGATAAGGGATAAGGGATAAGGGAAAAGCAATGATTCAGCCCTCGATGCTTTCCAGGGCCGTACGGCGCAGTCATGCCACGACATCTTTCTAGTGAACTTCTGGATTAATTTGTCCTGAGTCAGACTATTTGAAGTTTCAGAAAACTTTTACAAAAACATACCGGTATTTATAGTCCCATATAGTATCGTTAGATTTATCATAAAATATATTTTCAAAGTATGAATACTTGGTGTCATTAATGTTGATATTATACTCTATAAGTTTGGGTAAAGTTGAGATAGTTTGACTTAGGACAAAGCTAAGTCATTTATTTTGGGACGTATATATGGAGTATCAAATCAATTGACCTTTCTGGGATCCAATGCGCCGGCCTGCAGCTAAAATGATGCCAGTTTATTAGACAAGAGATACTCATACACATAGTTTACTCAAGAAACTGTACAGAAATATCAAATTAGTCACCCTTTCCGGGATCCAATGCACCTACAGTTAAAAAGATACTCCCTTCGTTTTTAATTATATGACGTCGTTGATTTTTTTGTTGAACTTTGACCAACAATATATGTGAAAATAATTAGTTGCTTAACGTAAAATGTATATTGTTGGATCTATCATCAAAAGCACTTTAAGATTAACTTATACATTTAGCTATTTACATAAATATTTATGAATAAGACGAAGGGTCAAAGTAACAAAAAAAGTCAACGGCGTCATATAATTAAAAACGGAGGGAGTACCAGTTTTTATTCGGACTAGAGATCTATTGACACACCAAGTGGTTTGGAATGCTGAAATATTAGCTCATTGCAGACTTATATAATAAGTTGTCTGCCCTAATAATGTCAAGCATAGAAAGTTATTTGTCCTTTCCCTTGAAATGGTTTTGTTTATATAAATAAATAGCTCCAATTTTTCTAACTGGTTGGTCGGAGGGAAGCTTCCCCCAGTCGGCTTTAGTACACTCAAATGCATCGAAATACTTATTATCTAGTATTGTACATGCATTTAAAGCAAAATCCATTTGTAAAAAAAATAACATATTTCAATACACCTAGTACAACTTCCATAAGATGTACAAAGCGGATCTATCGCGTTCTCAACTTACACAAATCTACCCAATTAAAGATAAAATGGAAACATTGCATTCCCCTTCCGATATCTCATCGAAATGAAACCGTGCTACTTTCCTAAATCTAGCATAATAAACATGGAGGGAAGTGTGTCATAAGAAAATTAATATAATAATTTAAATCCATCGATTCTCCTTTCCTATAGTTTGGACTCAGTCAAAGCTCTTTGTAAAATAACAAAGTCAACTTAGAACAGTGTTTCCATGTGACACCACCTCTAATTTACATGGTAACCATATGCATCTATTCCCCCTTCAGAATGCAACAAGGTGAACATGTCATTGTTATTGTGTGTTAGCTTTGAAAGATTCCCACTTATGTATTAGTTACAGCATGCATTCGGGTCCTATAAACACCACCGAATGGCTCATCATAATAGCACAAGATCAATCTCAACATCCTAGCTAGTTCTGTGATTCTCGAAACACCATATATAATGGCTTTCAGTACCGCTGCTCTTCAGGGCACCGCTGCTGCCATTTGCATGGTTCTGGTCCTAGCCTCGGTGGGAAAGCCTGCATTAGGGAAATGCATTCAATCTTGCATCTCAGAGTGTCCTTCCAAGTGCAATGCATATGCTGAAAGTACTTGCAAGAGTTACAAGGCTGAAGACAATTACAAGTGTGTGTACTCTTGCGACACGTACTGTCCTAGTTTCTGTGGGGGAACCAGCCCCGAGCAGTGCAAAATCGACCAATGCGGTGGTAACATGCAGGGGCCTAAATACCGGGATTGTCTGGGATCAATGTTCATGCAGTGCAAGAACAACTGCGAGAAAGACTGCGAAGGCAACAAAGTGAATAATTAAATTCAATTATTCGCCATGCCTGAATGGATAGATTGCTGGAAGTTTCAGTTGTTAAGCTAATCTTTTGTACTGCATATTTTGCCCTTTAATAGCAATCGCACAATACTATTTAGGTGCATCAAAGTCATATAGGAGTCAATATTGTTTAGTTTGCTACTTGTTGGATTTTAGTTGTTAGCTTGTTATTTGAGTCACCCATGGCCTGCGGCATTTTGGGATGTTGTGTTAAAAGGCATATCACGCACTGGTGTGGAAGTGATTGTCTTATTCGTTGTAAGTTTGTGTTTTCGTTTTCAAATCAGAAAAAATGTAATAAAAACGATGCATACCATGATGGTTTGCGTCACAAAACTCCCAGCAGGTGCTTCTATGTTTTCCAGAAACTAAAAGGCACTTATCTCAAAGCACTTCCCGACTTCCGTTAACTACTCAGTTAAGCACCCTAATTAATCTGTTAAACTTTGAAGAATTCCACCTTCCCGCACCCTGTTGGCTAGACCTCATTGCCAGATATTACCTTCACGAGCGACTGCACCCGTGTCGCCTCGACGTGCTCTACGTACCTGGTCGGCCGGACTCGAGCATCGTTAGCAACCGCGATCTCGATTCGCCTCTCCGCTCCTGGTCTGGCTTCTATACTGTGTGCCAGGTGTTCTCCGTACAAGTCTAGTTTCTTTGGTTATGTATTTCTAACATTTCTTAGTAGACTTAAATGTTTAGTTTCCAATCATATAGCGATGTAACATAGTGATGCTGTTTAT
Organism: Eragrostis curvula; assembly: GCA_007726485.1. Taxonomy (NCBI): domain Eukaryota; kingdom Viridiplantae; phylum Streptophyta; class Magnoliopsida; order Poales; family Poaceae; genus Eragrostis; species Eragrostis curvula. The sequence goes on along the minus strand of CM017440.1, from coordinate 29,314,886 downwards.
CTTGTGACTTGTGTAAAGAACCAGTCCTTGGATTGATTGCATTTACCAATTGTGACGACAAGATCATTCTCTGGGTACAAAGCGGCATATCTCTCCCATAAACCGTACTGCTACCTGAGCAGGACGATGAGGAGCGGCCTAGGACTCGCAGCGGCGGCCGCCATGCTTGGGTGATTCGTCTTAGGAGCATTAAATAAACAAAACTATTTTGCAGATGGGTGCTAATTTACGAGATGAATTTAATGAGTCTAATTAATTTATATTTTGCCACAGTAATGCTACAGTGACCATTGGCAAATCACGGCTTAATTACTCTCATTAGATTTGTCTCGTGAATTAGACCAAAAATTCTGCAATTAGTTTGTAATTTGATTTTATTTAATACTCCTAAATAATAATATTCTTTTTTATGTGACAGCAATGAAGTTTAGACCTAAAAAACGAACACACCCTTAACTAATGTACTAATCACGCGCGGGACGGGCGGCGAGGCAACGTGTGTGGCAGGTGTTCTGCCCTTCCATTAGAGAAGGAATCCATGTGAGCTTCACCGAGGTAAGCAAACAAACAGCAGAGGGTTGACAGGGGATATCTGCTTCAGGCAGCAGAGGAAACGCATTTCAGCGAGAGACGTATGGTGGGGGGACAAGAATTTTGACCTTTTTCCCCCCTTCAGTTGGGAGAACTGGGATTTGACTGAGTGGAGACTGGATACTTTGGATTCCATCTATTTTATCGCGGCGCACGCCAAATCCCAGAAGGGAGCAAATTCCAGTGTAAACAGAGCTGTCGGCCATGAATCTGGATACGTGCACCTTACGTGCAGAGCGTAGAAACTTTTTCATTATATTTGAAAAAAGTTCTACCTGGGTAGACTAGGCATGCTAGCTGAATTGTGGGATACATATCTTCCCAAGGAAAGGTTATTCAGATTGTAATAGCAAGCCCAGAGGCCCCAGACAGGCAGACATGTCTAATGAGTCAGCATGAAGCGTCCATTTTAATAGCTCGTTCACTTCGCCGGAATCTTTAGTTGCTGAAATTTTAGGAGGACGTGATTTTTACTCTGGCTATACCTACAGTGCTGCGGCGGGTAGAAATGCAATCGAAATGCTAGTGTCACATAGAAATTCTCAAATACCCTCTTGTTTCATATATGCAGGAAATATATCCTCTAGGACATGAATTCCACATGTACCCAGTACTAGGTGTTTGCCATGATCCGTAAGTTCTTTCAATAATCATGCCGCATGATGTTCTTTGTTTTGCGTTTCAGGGATCTGATATGATTAGGAAGTTCAACAGTTGAGAAGCTTCAGCTGATTTTGTTTCATTAGCGTAAAACTCCGAAAGTATTGTTATATGTCAGAACGTGCATGCAGAAAGAACGTTTGCAGCAAAATTTTCAACAAAAAATGAAGTTTGTGACGATAATAAGTGACCGTGGAAAATTATTTGCATGCAAAGACGGTTGCAGAATCACCCTTCAAATTCCAAATAAAGAATTTTTTAAGTTAAAAAATGACCAAATGAAAATTTTGACTTGAAAAAGGTTGTTCTAATATATCCCTCAAATTTAAAGTAAAGATTGTTTGAAGAGTGACAGATATGGTTGTAAAAATCCAAAACATAACCATGGAAAATTATCAAATTCAAAAAACATGATTGTGTAAAACTCCTTTGAATAATTGAATTCAAAATAGAACTCTTTGAGGTTTTTGAATTCTCAAAATAAACGTTGAAAATGTTTGATGAAACCGTGACTGTTAAAATATCTTTGTACTTTTTTAGTTTGAAAACATAATCATTCAAAAAAATTGATTCCATAGAAACAAGGAAGATTTTTTTTTATTCAATGCATGCTGTCAAAACTATTTGTTTCGGAATGGGATACTTTAGAGTGACCATAAACAGCTTATTTCTGCACTAAGCTTCTTTAAGCCGTGTTGTCATGATGCCATCTATATTGCATAGAATAGCAATTGATAGATCGAAAAAAGATGAGTAATGACAGTAAGACAGCATCAGTAGCATAGCAGTCTGCAGCGAGGGATGAACATTCAGAGTGCTCATGTACACGGATTTGCTACCCACATTAATTGGCATATTAGACCACTAACTTTGTCAATAATGCTCAGAACAAGCAGAAAGGTCATATACAATGCATCATTCCTGTCTTTAGATTTGCTGTTGGCCTAATGAATGGTAATCACTCATGTCCAGGCTAGGCCTTGCTCAGAAAAAGCAGAACCTACATTAGCTTCGCACACTTACGAATCATTCCTATCTCTAGATTTGCTATCTGCTTTCAGATCACATCTTGTAGCAACGACGGTGATATACAACGCATGATACTACGAGTCCAAAACCGGTGCAACAACTTACCAAAACCGGAACCATTGCACGGCACAAAATTAGTAACATGGCCAATTTAAAAGGTTGACCATTCTATCCTACACTAGTTGTATGTGGCTAGCGCAAAACTGAGCTCTTCAAAAGTGTGATAAGAGTCCTTTGTCATCAACCTCCTATACTCATGCCGAACTCTTATACGGTTGAAGAAGATGGTACCTTTTCACATGATCTTTCCTTGACCTACAGTACGACACAAGGCGCCTCTCATCCACCTCCCCTGTGTTTGATAACCGAACACCATACTCTAGTAATCTCCTCACATCCCTCGGAATGGGGCTTTGCCACGGGCGGTCCCACCAACCAGGTGGCAGTAGTGGGGTCAAGGCACATTGGTGCAGTTGGTGTGGGCAGCTTAAAGTCCCAGCATATCTGTTCCAGATATGACCCCAGCCAACCTGTGTCGATAGCCCATTGACCAGTAAATTACTGTGGATGCTGCTTAAGAATGTAAAGTTTGAGCCTGAAGGATCACGACCTAATGCAAGAAAATTACATGTTTTCAGACAGCAGTTTGATACTGACTACAAAAACAAAGGAAACAGGTAGAAACACAAAGATATTTACCATGTTTGTTAGCTGCAGCCAGTGCTGCAATCAGCTGTGCATAGGTCGTTCCGACACGACGATGTGCTCCAGTGACAACAGCGTATTTAGCACGTGATGCTAGAAAGAAATCAACAAATGCTGCCCACCTTGGAGCTGACCCCCAGTCTCTTGAACGAAATTCCAAAGACTTGCACAGAAAAGAAATTGATTTCAGGGAACTAGATGTGCAAGCCTATCAAGTAAGAGTGTAGAGTACCTTATCATTTCCAATCATCTCTAGATCGGTACTCTTGAGAAACAACTTGTAATCAAAATAAATCACCTGCCGACAAGTAGAGAACAAACACCCAATTTTAACATTTTTCTAGAAATCTGTTCAAGCACAATGGTGTTTAACAAGAAGTATCGAGTTCATCTGATAATATTCAACAAACCAGCAAACCTCTGCAAACTCACTGATGTCTGACTTTATCTCCTTGGCAAATGATGGAGTGTCTGAGACCAATGCCACCCGAGGTGTCCCCTTCACATGGGAATTATGTAGAGCTCTCTTTATACAATTAACTGCAGCTTTTCTTGCTCTCACGGGCCTAAAGTCACAACAGAAGTTAATCTTCGACTGGTCAAATCATATGATGTGGAAGAGTTGATGGTAGACTCAAAACAGCCATTACCATTTGATAAGTTGATAACTCAAAAAAACACCTAAATGTTTGTAAGTTATCGGCTAATATCAATATACATAATGTTGATGAAATATGTGAAGATGTAAGGGACCTAAATGTAAAGTGATGAATATAATGCAGAGTTGGCTGTGTGGGGGTGCAAGTAGCTCCAATTGCCCCCAAAACAACACATGACATGAAATTAGTTGCCAACTTCACTAGATGACATCACATTAAGACAAAAGAATCTAGGTTCCATTGAAAATTTCAGCACAAAGTACCATATTTCAATGCCTAAACAAGCAAGAATAGCTGACAAGTAAACTCTTATAATGTCAGTATTCTATTACATTGCTTACTGTTTAATGAAAATATGGACATGGAGTATACCAACAGCTACAATCAATTGGGTGACATGAAATACAGAGCAGTGTACCTATTCATCATCATGCGCATGTGCAAAACAATATCTGGATCGTGACCCTTCAAAGCCCAACGAACTGCTGCTTGCACTGCCCTAGAAGGTGATATGATAGCCCGCATGAGTTCCCCAAATGTATTAGGCCTAGCATGAATTGAATCTGGCAATCCAAAAAGAGCCGAAGCCGCAGCTTTCATTCCAGGATGAACATTCTTCAGAAAAAATTGGATCCCAACAGCATCTGTTGCGCCATCAAACCTAGTATCATAATAAAGTAAAACAATTGAGTAGGCTTGATTACTCAGCTTTCGTAAGGTCATGCTGTGCTTGGAAACACTGCAAATGTGCAAAATATCATGCCTTTGTGACCGGGGCACAAATAGCTGAAAATGAAGCATACTGGATATAGTAGAAACAAATAATTTCTCCATTGTAATCAGAGCAAATGAAAGCTTGATAAATTGACATCATATGCAGAGTTGCATAAGTAATAATTGGAAAAATGTAATGCAGGCACCAATTAATTTTTGTTCAATCTTTGGCATTAGATAATAATATACATTGCATATTTCGTGAAACTGAAAAGTGACACAATACATTAATAAAGGATAACTCGTGGAACTACTCCAAATTCAGTTGTGCAAAAATAGTTGCCCCAGCACACTCAATTCCATTGAACGAATAAGATTAAGGTTCTATATTCTAATAGCATATGCGGTCTTGTGCAAAAAAGGACCATAGTCCAAGGATCAATGGTGCTTGCATTATTTCACTTTATTCAGCAGATTATCAATGTTATGGACACTCTCAAAAAATTCCATACTCAAAATGGAAAAGATAAAACATCACAAGGGTAGCAGGTTCAACACATCATGCATGCCAAGATTTTCACGGTATCTTGTGGACAAGCAATGGTAAAAGATAATTTAACTACAGAGAGCATTTTACTAATTTATAAAAGCATGTGGATTCATCTAAGCAAAATCTCCTCTCACATTTTTTTACTGATTTTAATTAACCTTAGTATATTGTGAGCAGGTTTAGACAGCTTTCCTTACTGAATTCAATCTTACTGAATACAGCACATCATGCATGCCAGGGGGGAAATGAAGGAAGAACCAGCCCAAACAGTTAGGCTTGAGGAATGATTATAAGTTTGAAAAAACTGAATCAAATGGTTCTTACCTTCTCGTGCTTCTATGAATCTCGATGTTCACCACTAATTTTGTTTGATTACATCTCAAAAGTAACTTTCGAAACAAAAAATTCTCTAGTATTTGAATGTACAGAACCTCGTCTATGGTAGTCTACTCCTTTTCCATTTCTAGACTGAACATACATACACGGTACATCACTGAAGAACTAAGGCAACTTATACATAACTATACGGGTTAACTTATAAATCAACATATAGACCAGGTAGAACTAATGCACTAGCGGGTACTCAACATGTCATGAGGTGCCATTGAGGTCTAAGAACTCTAAAACTGCGTGCTTGTCTCCCTGAGGTTGTTCAATGTGTCATTTAGGTTCATCGATGCCCAGAACATTATTCTAATTTTGACTCGTCAACAAGAATTTTTCCATGCAAGCCATGTCGGCAATCAAACAACGTATTTTGGGGAAGTTGACTTGGATAACACATTTATCAAGTGTAGGGACTAGGGACATCAGTCTTTATTTTCAAAGTTCACACAATCTGTAACGACTTTGGGACAGCCAGTGCATTTTACTCCACTAGTCTTCAACCAAACAGTCTGTTATCACGAAGAGCAACATAACATTTTACAATTCAAGTGAAAGTAAATTTTAAGCAGACTCAGGTCGAAATAGGAAAAATACGTGAAAGATATTGTAACTGTTATACTAACCAGATAATTGGATCCTTCCAGCTATTCCAATCACTACATATAACATTTGTCTCTGAAGGATTATCAAAATTGTCGACTCTCATATTCAGATCTCTACCATATGTTCTATCACAGCGATGTTTCCTCCACAAATGCTTGATTTCTTGAATCGTAAATGAATGATTGGTATAAGAAATGTACTCCTCGAAAGGATATGATCCCCTGTCAATGTGACAAATAGTGGTAAGCGCCTAAGCGAATAACAATCAATCATGTTCATCAAAATATGTTACAGCTTCACCGTTTATGCATAATACAACAAGTTCACACTACACAAGAAAGGCAAGCCTTGAGAATCCTATTGTGCATTAGTTATATGGAAACCTTTCACTGGTTTATCAAATTAAATTCGGAATTAGAAGAATGCTAAGCTGTAACAAAAGGAACTATGCAGTATGATGAAAGTCAATGCTTCCTAACTACCACACTCAAACAAAGGAAAAAAGACGAATGTAGCTGAGTATATATGCCTTGTCTGCCCGATGATCAGAGACCGGTTTAACATAATACTGAGGGCTGCCGCTGTTAAGATCTTGTACATTTCATTGCCAAACCCAGCTTCAAATGATTTCCCCAACACAAAGCCTTGTTTGCAGAACTCATATGCAGGGAGTGTTCGCACTCTTGCGGCTCCTGGCAAGTTAATCAAAGACATAAACATTGGGCGCCTGAACCTTCAATAAACTGCAATCCTACGTGATTTATGATTACCATAAACAGTTGGAAGTTTGTAACAAGTTTTTCAATTTTATTTGAATGATCAGTAACAGTTCCCGAGCAACAGAGTGTATTTTAAGTTATATGCTGTGAAACAATTTTAGACTTTGGCTGCATTCATATATGAATACAGATTGATTAAATAAAATGACAGGACTTGAAGAAGCTCTTTCACTATTCCCAATTACACATTTACTTCAGAATATATTGCCACCAAATTAGATTTTACAGTGTCAATGTCTGAACTGAATCAAACAATTTTGTGGGCTGGGCTGGTGCCTAAGCAATAACAAAATACAAAATAAAGTATCAAGAAAGCAATGGTAGGAAGAGCAACAACATAAAACTATACTTGTGAAGAACTCAGAACATCATATGGATGCTGCAGTCTAATACCAATGCTTAGAATTCTGAGAATAATAAGTGAAATACCATGCAACTGTAATATAAATCAAAAGAGATAGCCCTACAGCAGCACACTTGCATTGTGACTTGGTTATTATGCAAAATGCAATGCTAGAACAGTACGTATCAGATAACGGAGGAGCTGCTCAAATGTAGCACAATGTTGCTGTAGTAATAACCAAGGTATGTTTCAAATGATTCAGGCCTTAATAGCTCTTCTGTGCACGACAATCTTCAAGTTGATCAAAGCCCAATCAACTAGAAAACTGCATCCCAGTGTAGCAAGGTAAAGACAACAGCAAACTCAACAATACACTATTTATACTACATTTCATCAATGATGCAGTCTAATGACCCGTGGCTACTGTCAGGCACTTCTTCCCTCGATTCCTACACTAGTCCATCAAACCATTGCTGAATAAAAGGGGCCTGTTACTGCTCCCCATGAACAAGCATGATAATCAATGCCCCATTAGGTCATCTGGTCAGAAAATTTAATTAGTCGTTAACTGCCCCCCTGCAGACGATAAGCAGCTAGCGAACCACACTAGTGACAATCTCGCGGGATCACGCGTGTCATTTTCTGGGAAAAATCGAAGGGAGCCTACTACTCATCGGAACGCACCGTGGAGTTCGAAGTGGCGCCGGATCAGCTCGCGGACCCGCAGGCTGGCCTGCTCCGGGGAGCCCTGCCCGGCCGCCTCCACCCCCATCCTCTCCACCGTCGCGCAAGTGGCCGCGCCCGCACCCGCGCCGCCATCCCCTGCCCCACCCGCCGCCGCACCCGCCTCCAACGGATTGCGTGGCGCGGGAGGGGAGTCGGAGAAGGGGAGCTGGGCGTGGGACGCGGAGGATTCGGGAGGTTTAGGTCCGTGGCGGAGGTGGAGGAGGATGGTGAGCGCGGCGACGCAGACGGCGGCCACGAGGAGGGCTCGCCGGAGGAGGCGCGGGAGAGTGCGGCCGCGCCGCCATCGAGCCGGCGGCGGCGGCATGGGGAGGCGGGCGTCGCCGACTCGCCGTCGCCGCTGTCAGAGCGGCACGGGAGGGGGGGGCAGCACCACCTTGTGCTTTCCGTGCGGGATGGGAGTGCGGCAAGCTCGGGTCTGGAAATGGATCTCGCACCGAAAGAGAAGAAAGGCGATGACACACGGCCCGGAGGTCCGATACCGTTTTGGGCCAGCATTTGAAAGATGGACCAAACGCGGTCCAAATATCTTATCCCGGCAACCTCATAAAAAAAAGAGAAAAGTGCTTTTTGCCTCCCTCAACTATAGGAGGTAGCGCAATCTACACCCTCATTTACAAAATTGGGTAACCGCAGTCCTCCAACTATATGGGTGGGTGCAATTCGACTCCCTGGGCGGTTTTGTCCGACGTGGCATTGTGGGCCCCACATGACAGGTGCCACATCACTATTCCTTTTCTTTTCCTTTTTTTCCTCTCTCCCTTCCTCCATTTCTTCCTTCTTCCTCTCCTCTCCGCGAGGCAGTGGCCGACGGCGTGGGGCCGCGTCGCACCGCGGCAAGCGCTAGCACGAGGCCGGGCGGGGCGCGGGGCGGCGGCTGGCGCAGATGCGGGGCCACGTCTGCGCGGTGGCGGGCGCGGGCGCGGGGCTGGTGTCTGCGACGCAAGGTGGAGCGGGATGCAGACGCGACGCACGCCATCGTCGGTGACGACCTCCAGCTCCGGCACGTTGGACACCTGCGGGTCGTAGCGGAAGGACTTGCCGCTCACGCGGCCGTTGGAGAGCGTGCCGCCGACGGTGAGCCAGGCCGTGGTTCTTGACGCCGAGCACCGGTCAACACGCGCCTGTCGAGGACCAGCCCGTCCTCCGCCATGGCCTAGCCGCAAGTTGTTCGATAAAATTCCCCTTTGGATCAGCAGGAGGAGGAAGAGAGAGAAAATGGTGAGAGATAGATGTGATGATGTGGCCACTGACATGTGGGGCCCACAATGCCACGTCGGACAAAACCGCCCAGGGAGTCGAATTGCACCCACCCATATAGTTGGAGGACTACGGTTACCCGGTTTTGTAAATGAGGGTGTAGATTGCGCTAGCCCCTATAGTTTTTTTTTTTGATAATTAAAAGCTTTACTGAAGATCAACGACAGTTTACAGACAGGGGTGTGATGTTACCCCATGTTACACGGTGGAATGCCTCGGAGATCGGGCATTGTTGCTGATGTGCCAAATGGCTACAATTTGTTCTAATTTGTGTAGAAAGATTGATTTGTCCGGCCTGGTGTGCTAAATTGTGTGCCGTGGCGTTTCTTGCTCTATCTATCTTCCTGACGGTGAAGGAAACTCCTTGGTTGTTGTCCTTGAACTCCTGGATGAGTGGGCGCAGGTTCCAGTGTGCCGGGCTTGCCTGAAGGTCGGTCTGGTTGAGTGTGTGCACCATTTCCTGGTTATCAGAGACATAGACCACTGAGTTGAGGGCCAATGCCTTGACGATCATCGACGCCGTGAGCAGCGCCATGGCCTCAGCTTGCAGAGGAGTTGCGACATTGTCCGTCTTCGCAATGACCTGGATTGCTGGCATGATGGGGCCTGCAGAGTTGCAGATGAGGACGCCGATTCCCGCCATAGTTGGTTGCCCGTCTTGTTGCCGCGTGAATGTAGCGTCGGTGTAGCATGTTGTTACAGCCGTTGATGCCTGTTCATCCATTTGTGTTGGGGGCATAGGTTGTCGAAGAAGCTCCTCCCTTGCATGTGTGACCTGTTCGTCCTTGAGGACCGCCGCCGTAGCCATATGTACCTGCAGTATTGTCCATTTTCTTTTGTCGAATCTGTGATCATTCCTCGCCGTCCATAGGTGCCACAAGGTGAGAACTCCTTGGTGCATCCGTTCTTCGTTGGCCCCGGCAAAGAGTGCCGTCAGTTGTGCTTGTACTCCCTGTGGACCTTGCGGCAGTGTGTGTGCTCTAATGGGCATCGCTCCTGTGTACCAAACAGCATGGGCAAAGGAGCATTCGAAAAAGATGTGAGCATCAGTTTCTATCATACCGCATTTTTTGCATTGTTGGTTGATGTGGTTGGACAGTTTCCCCGCTCTTTCTCCAGTGGCCAATGCCTGTCGCAGCAGTCTCCAGGCAAAGGTCTTGAATTTTGGCTGCATTTTCTTGTGTTTCCATATCCTGTTCAATAGATTCAATACCTGAGTGGGTAACGCCTTGCTTCCTTGTTATGGAATTGGTTGCTGTCTCTGTACGACCAGGTGTTTGTAAGCTTCTTTGGAAGTGCAGATCCCTTTGGCAGCCGGTTTCCATATCAATCTGTCGCTGTCTTCTGAATGTGTGATTGGCACCTGCAAAATGTGGTTAAGTGCAAAAGGACCAAAGCAATCCGCAATCTTTTGGTGATCCCAGTTCTTTGTTCCCGCATGCCACAAATCAGCAACTGTATTTGGCAAGGTTTGCTGGGGATTGGGGAAAATGAGTAGGTCATGGAGCTGAGTCCAGATGGGGCACCATGGCGAGTTCCAGATGACTGTGTCCCCTCTGCTTACCTGATAAGTGCATTGGTCTTGGAACTCATCCTTGACTGCTTGAATAGACGACCAGAAAGCTGATTTGGGTAAGTGCTTAGGCGCTGTCCAAAAGGAGTTATGAGGGTAATACTTGGCTTTGATGACTTGTGAGAGGAGGGAGTGCTGATCGGCTGCAATCCTCCAAGCCGTGTTCATGACTAGGCTTTTGTTAACTAGAGTCAGGTTCCTAATGCCCAGGCCTCCTCTATTCTTAGGCTGTGTAATATCATCCCAAGCTCTAAAGTGGAAAGGAGAGGTTGAGTTATCTTCAGGCTTTTGTGAAAAGAATATTTGCCATATAGTAAATAGGAATGGAGGCAAAGACCGAATTGATGTAAGCCAGCCTACCCGCATGGTTTAGCTTGTTGGCTTTAATGGTGGTGAGTTTTGCTCTGAACTTTTGTAAAATGAAGGCATAGGCCTGAGTCCTGGCAGATTGGGCTAGGATCAGCGGGTGGCCCAGGTGAATGGTGTTTGTATCTATGGGCTGTACAGGGAAAACTGTTTGTATTTGGGCTTTGATGTTGGTTTCTACATTTCTGCTGAAAAGGATAGAAGATTTGGCCCAATTAGGAGTCTGACCCGAGAGAACACAGAAAGAGTCAATAATCCTTTTTGTGGCTTGAACCTCGTGAATATCAGCTTTACCACAGATAATTAAGTCATCGGCAAACAGTAGGGAATGGATTGGGGGGCAGTTAGGTCCCAATGATATACCTGTAAGTGTGTTGTCGTGTAGAGCCTGCTGCAAACTGATGGACAGCTCATTAATTGCAAGGACAAACAGGTACGGTGAGAGGGGACAACCTTGTCGGATTCCTCGCTGCAATTGAAAGCAACCATGTGCCTGTCCATTGAGAAGCACAGAGAAAGCAGGCGCAGAAATACATGCATGCACGAGATCGATGAAATGACCATGAAACCCCTAACGTCGGAGCGCATGCATAATGAAGTTCCATTCTATTCTATCAAAAGCTTTTGCAAGGTCAATTTTGAGCATAAATCCTTTTTGTTTCCACGTGCTTAAACGGAAGGAGTGAACTATTTCTTGAGCGAGAATGATGTTAGTGGTGATGCGACGACCAGCATTGAAAGCATTTTGAGAAGCATGAATGTAACCCGGCAGATGATCTTTGATACGCTGAGCTAGGGATTTTGCCATAATTTTGTAAATCACATTGCAAAGGCTAATTGGTCTGAAATCTTGAGGAACTAAGGGGTGGGATTTTTTTGGAATTAGAACAATGCAAGTTTCTTTGAGAGAGGGGTGGAGATAACCTGAAGAGTAGAAGTCTCTGACTAGCTGTAGGACATTGTGTTTTATCCATGGCCATGCGGCTCTGTAGAAGGCCACATTAAGGCCATCGGCGCCTGGTGAAGCATTCTTCCTCATCTCCTTGATCAGTCCTAGCACCTCCTGTTCGTCCGGTGTGGAGTTTGTGAATTCATCCTGTATAGTGAAGGAGTGTTGTACATCTGTGTTGTGACCTGCAGGGTTTAGCTGTGTGGCAAAAAGGTTCTGAAAGTAAGTGATAAAGATGGTAGCAATATCTTGCGGGTTTGCCACCGGGTTACCATTATGATCCTGGATGAAGTTTATTCGGTTTTTCCTTGCTCTTTTGATGATAGATTGATGGAAGAATTCTGTGTTTCTGTCTCTTGCCGTTGCCCAAAGCTTTTTCACTCTTTGTCTGTGGTATTCGGCATTCTTGGTGAGTAGGTCTTGGTGGTTTAGGTGAAGGGCAGCCTGGACGGCATGGTTTTGTTGTTGGGGGGGGCAGGCTTTGCTCTGGGCGAGAAGCTTTTGTTCAATATCTTCCAGCTGGGTGTGTAGCGGTTTTTTCTTCTTCCTCCAGTTTCGTAGGTTGGCTAGCCCCTATAGTTGAGGGAGGGCAAAAATGACTTCTCTCCAAAAAAATCTTATCCCGACAAGCCTTTATTTTGGGCCGGCCCTTAAAAGATGGACGAAACGCAGTCCAAATGGCTGCTACGGGGCTTCGCAAGGGCAGCACCGCAGCAGACATCTCGGTGGTGACTTTCGATGGCGAAGAAGGAAGATGATCGTGGGCCTTGGGCTTCATTAAATTGTTCGGAGGGCTTAAAATGGGGCCCAAAACTCGTCTGGCTCTTTAACGCTCGCTCCGGCAAAGAAAAATTCAAAAAATATAATTTTAAAAAATTAGTAAACCTTGAGAAGAGAAAGATGTTTCTTTCCTAGAATTAAATAGATTAATGACCTAAAAAAAGACTACTGAGATCACCTTGCTTTTACTGCCTTGGTTTCCAAAATAAATGGAAAATACTACTTTAAAATGAGTAAACATACGTGAACATATTTCATAGGGATAAATGACGGCAACCAGATTCTCTTTTACTGCTGAAGACTGAATATAAAAGGTTGTTAGTGATATGGAAAGATGCTCTGTGAGATAAAAGAGAAGTGAAGAAAGTTACCTCTGCATCATCAGTGAAGTCCAGGGCCGATAGATAAGTCTTGCATCGGACGATGACAAGATGTTGACGCCACTATCGCCACCAAGACTCAAATGAAGTGGAGGTGAAAGGGGCAAGGACGATGTCTCCAAATTCACCCGTGGGGATGTCATCGGCTAAGCCTAGGAGTCTGTTGTATTCCACTCTATCGGTGATGGAGGCTCTAGCAGGCATTCTGGGGTATAAAGACAAATGTATGGGAAGTTGACCTAAGCCAAGTTGTCGGGCGCGAACAGAAGGATGGTAAAATTCATAAGAAGGTCTTTGGCTGACGCCCGTAGCAATGCCAGTTGGAAGGATGCATGGTTTGATGAAAGTAAGAAGGTGTGCGGCTGATTCAGCAGTATCCAAGGGAGTGTCAGGACGGAATTTGTAAGGGGTGACAAATTCCATCATATCCTCATAAGGAAACCAAATAGTTGCCTCAGGGAGGAAACCATAGTAGAAGGATCGAAACAAGAGTGCAAGGGATTCGGCCGATACTCTATGACCAGGGACAACAGATGTGGCTTCGCCAAAAGATACGCATGCATGTGTTCTTGGTTCCTCTGATTCTAGCTGGTCTTGAGGGAATCTGGAGGATCTAAGGGAGATGTTGGTAGCTCGGGATGTATATAGAGTCAACCAAAGTTGGATGAACCACCAATAACCTCCAAAATGGCTGATGGAGCTGTTGGTGGAGAGCTGTCGTGCTACTGAATGGAGGAGATGGTATGCTGCACCTAACAGGTATCAGCCTAAAGGAAGCTTTGTGCCACCTGCAAGGAGTTCTGCGAGGCCTTGCATGTTGGTGACAGGGCCACAGGTGGACCCGCAAAAGAAAAACCTTTCTAGCCACATCATCAAAAAGGCAGCGTGCTCTTTATCAGAAACTGGGCCTTTAAGGCTGTTATATTCAGCCATGAACCCAGACCATCCACCAATGTCTTTGGTTTTATAGCGATGTTTGAGCTTTGGGTGGAGGTTGTCAGGAGAAAAGTGGACCAAGATTTCAAGGTCGGTCAGCATGATGACGTCAAGAAGAGTAGGAGACATGGGGCCATGACCGAACATGAAGGCATTCAAGGCTTCAGACCAAAAATAAGAGGAAGACATGAGCAAAGGTTCATTTTTTTCCATTTCTGTGATGGATAAACTGATGCAATGGTCTATGCCAAGATCTATCCAAACGCCTATTTTGGATTTGCGGACGCGTTGATACCAGTTTTTCCAACCAGCGAGCTTGCTAGGCCAAGATCTAAAGCTACCTGACCATTTTGAGGGATCTACATGGGTGTTCTTGAAGGGAATGCGAAAGGTTTCAGATATAATAAAATCAGGGTCTTCATTCCCCATTGGGCCCAAGAAATAATGATGTGGGATCTCAGAGGGAATCATGAGGTGATCTCTAAACATATGAGAAGAAGGAAAGAAAAGCAAATGAAACCTTGAAAATGAAAGCAAATCGAGTGAGGAAAAGGGGGAAGGAAGGAAGTGCGCACCTCTGGGATTGCAGCTCCTAGCACCGGTAGCGAATGTTGTTGCTCTGCCTCATCGCCGGAGTTGGGAGCGCGATTCGCCATTGCCGCAGAGATTCGATGGTGCCTCAGGAGAGAGAAGGTGGGAGGCTTATGTGAGAAGAAGCTGGAGGTAGAAGAGGAGCTGTGGGGGTGGAAGATATTTATAGGGTTGGATGGTTGGTCAAATGCTATAAATGTGCGCGGGAATCGAGGAGTAAAGTTTGGCGCATGAAGATATCATACCCCGAACTTGGGGGGCATGTGTTGACATCAGAATTTTGAAGGTTAGGGGACACGTGGCGACAAGATATTTTATTGAAGGAGTCAAGGAAGGGAGATGCCGTGTTGACTGGAAAGCAAGGGTCCTGGTTGACGTCATCACGGATTTAGTTAGTTAAGGAATATTTTATTTGTTTTAGGTAAGAGTCAAAATCGGAGGAGTGTTAGCATCGGACTCTAGAGTCCTAGTCGGATAGGAGTTGAATTACCGGGTGTATAAATATAAACCCGTAGTGTTGTAAAAAACCCTAATCACAATCAATACAACTCTCGGCGCATCGCCAACTTGTTTTCTCGACTGGTTTTTTGTCTCGCGCTCCGCGTACGGCAGGGAACTCGTCACCCAAGGTAATTGCCTAGCTTATCTAGTAACCTTCTCGTCTCATACCTTGATCGAATTATCTCATCGTATGGGCCGATTGAATCTGCTAATGCTTTGCTAGAACGATTACCAGTTATCCGTTATATTAGATCTATCTAGAATTGCTTATTAGAATCGGCGCTGCCTGCTGTCTCGGTTAGGTCCGATCCTGGGTAGCGTTTGTTTGAACGGCATAGTATAGGTTTTTTTAGTATACTCGAGTCATCTTTGAATTATTTATCAGTTAAGTGTTCCATATAATTGCTTGCGTTACCTCTACTGCTGTCTCGGTTAGGTCCAATCCTGTTAGAGCCGATTGCCGTGGTTATGTGACGTGGCTTAGACGATAGATCGTTCTTAGGTTATTTCGGGGTGTTTAGCCAATTGTTTATCTCATAGGTCTGTTTACTTGATTTATCTGATAGTAGCTTTATTCATCGCAATTGCAGTCCATATTTCGATCTATCAAAATCCAGCCGATTGAGTTATTGCTATTTTTATTAGATTTGTTTATTCACTGTTATTTCCTGCAAGCCGATAGTTCATAGCCGATAGTCAACAGTCAACAGATTAGGTCCGATCTCGTTATTTTTTGACTGTTTGCTTGACGTCCGATCGTCGGCTATACATCGGCCTGTTTCATCAGGCCGGTGACTCAAAGGATTTAATTCTTTTTATTTGTCTTTGTTAGTTTGCAGGAAAACTGAGTGTCACGCTTCGGGAAATTCACCGCGCACAAGCTTTGGTCCTGCACTGGAGTTAAGCAGAACTCCTAGGCCACGTGGGAAGATTTTTGGATCAACAGTGAGGGAATAAATTGTAACCTTGTGTGATTGAAATATGTCTTGTGATGAATATGGTGCTCCTTCATTTGTGAATTTGCTGCATATAGTTCACATAATTCTGAACTGGCTCATGACGATTAAGACGCATATGCTTTTTGCCTAATTTTAAATGGGGTCCTAGTAATGTGGACCTCAATGTGTTTTTGTAATGTAGTTGAGAGCTCTAATTCTCATTATCGTACAAAATCTTAACATTGTATAACAGTTTTGGAAGTGTTTTTTCCCCTTCCTTTGGCAAAGCACAGGTATTGTGCTAGTAGAACTAGCTCCTCATTTAAACTCAATCAAACGATCACATGGGATGGCAAATCTATTAGAGTTAAATTACAGGTGGTACATAATATTAAATGAACCAAAGGCATGCACTTTATTTTCTGAAATAGCAGTACTTGCAGTTCAAATCCAAATGGCCAGACTTTTGAATGTGCATTTCTGTTGTCATGGAAAAAACATCTCAGCGCTGATTGCCTCCATGCTGCAAGCTAACCAACCCAAAGTATTTCCCAGATAAGCCTTTGGCCATGAGGGACGTGTGTGTGCCCTCCTCCACAATAACTCCTCCCTCAAGCACGGTGATCAAGTCACAGCTCTGGACAGTGCTCAACCTATGTGCCACCACCACGCTCGTCCTGCCAACCATCAGCTGGTCCAGCGCATCTTGGACTGCTCTCTCGGACTGGCTGTCCAGCGCACTTGTAGCCTCATCCAGCAGCAGGATTGAAGGGTTCTTTAGGATGGCACGGGCAATAGCAACACGCTGCTTCTGCCCTCCTGACAACTGAACACCTTGCTCACCGCACCATGTGTCATAACCATCCTTGAGGCCGCTGATGAAGCCGTGTGCATTGGCGGTCCTCGCCGCATTCTCCATCTCTTCCTCACTTGCTGTCTCCGTGCCGTACATGATGTTCTCTCTAATGGTTCCTGCAAATAGTGTTGGCTCTTGGTTGACCAGCCCAATGTGCTGTCGCAAGGCTCGGAGATTGTATGTTTTGATATCTCTATCATCAATCTTCACCACACCTCTAAGTGGGTCGTAAAACCGTTCTATAAGCCCAATGATGGTTGACTTTCCAGAACCACTTTGCCCAATAATGGCCGTTGACTTGCCTGGCTGTATTCTCAAGGAAAAGTCCTTGAAGATGAGCACATCTGGCCTTGATGGGTATGCAAAATCAACTCCTCTAATCTCTATGTTACAATTGAGTTTCTTTGGCTTGTATCCATCGGGGATGTCAGGGTCAATCTCTGTTTCTCGGTCAAGAACAGCAAACACAGAGGCAACTGCATTAGCGCCCTTAACTAGATCTGTTGTCATGCTGCCTGCATCTGCGATCACACATCCCGTACTTGTTAGAATCATGAAGGATTGAAAGAGTGCCTTGGCTGTAATGCGATGTTCAGCCATGAGATTGCCACCATACCACAAGTGGAGCGCCATTGTGCATGACATGAGGCATGTGGCGGTGCCAAGGACAAGCCCTGCAAACCATGATTGTCGGATGCTTTCCTTGCGCGGCCCATCTTGCGCTTCATGGAAAAGGCGTAGCATGCGGTCCTGAGATGAGAAGGCAGTGATGGTGCGAACATTGGAAACTACCTCAGCAGCTATCTTGCTGCTCTCAGACTGCGCCTGCATCGATTTCTTTGACATGCTCTTTAGTAAGACACGGCGAAAGTAGAAGCTAATGATGGTGAGAGGTTGACTTGCTATCATGACGAGGGCCAGACGCCAGGAGATGACCAGGCCCATGGTACAAGATATGAGCACTGCAGAAACGGTTTGGATCACAAGAGCCATTCGATCACCTACGAGGGACCTCACCTGCAACAAATATGATATTACTCTTTTTGATCGGGTATTATTGCTTTCCAAGTATATTAATAAACTTAATAATACTTACAATATTGGCATCATTTGCAAGTTGTGAGGAGATAGCACCACTAGAGTTATCGACACGGTCAAACCACCCGATCTCAAAAGTGAGGATCGCTTTGAGCATCTGCTCCCTGACCCTCTTGGTGAGATACTCCCCCATGGCACCGTAACTGTAATGTTGCCCCACGTTGAGCAGGAATGAGGCCACTGTAAGAGCAACAAATAGAAGGGCGTAAATCCTTGTTTGGGACTTGATCTCTGCATGATCTGTCAAGAAGTAGACTGAGAACATGCTGCCCATCCCATAAGCAAACAAAGGCTGTATGCCTCCAAATAGAGTGGCACTAAAGCTTCCAGTCATAGCAAATTTCCACTCTGGAGCATTCAGCATCAGTAGCCTTTTGAAGGATGGCGCAGGGAGCTTTGGCTTCTTGTTCCGGGTGTTGTCATCATCGCAAGCATCAACTATTGACCGTACTGAGGGTGACTCTCCAGCTGAAGAGAATCTCTTGCTCATGCTATGGCTGCTGGATTGCGCTACTTCATAAAATGCATTACCGATTCCATCGACCATTGTAGCTTCACCCATCTGCTGGAGACGAACAAGAGATGAGTAGATGCTGTTCTCTTCGGCGATGAGCTCATCATGAGCGCCCAACTCTTTGACTTCACCAGACTGCATGACTGCAATCAAATCAGCATTTCGAATAGTGGAGAGGCGATGAGCAATGACAATAGTTGAACGGCCCACGGAAGCCCGCTCAAGTGCCCCTTGTACAATATGCTCTGACTTAGTGTCCAATGCACTGGTTGCTTCATCGAGGAGTAGGATCTTGGGTGCCTTCAATATTGCTCTGGTGATAGCAATCCTCTGCTTTTGCCCTCCTGACATTTGGATACCATGCTCACCCACCTGCATTTAGTCGCCGACATGGTTATTCCAGAGTGGAAGACACATTTTTAAATGGCATCTTAAGAATATTCTAGTTCGAAAGGTCGTCAATTTGGACAGTGTGAATAGACTAAAACGTACTTGATTCTTGATGAGCTAACAATTGTAATAATCTGTAAATACTCGTAAAAAAACGTAATCGAATTGACAAAGGAAAGAAGATAAAAATCGAGCATAATTACTTACAAGTTTTTGAACGCACACGAATCCCTTTTGTCCATTTTAAATTTGTAATCGGGCAACTCTGATTAAAAATCCCAAAATCACGCAACATAGGAGAGGTGGTGGGAAGGGGATTCGCACAAGGGATTCTGCCATCGAGATCAGATGGCTGCCCTACGTTCCTCAACTCGCCGCTTTAGCTTGAATTGTAATGGAAATAATAATTTAAGAAAAGAAACAAAATAAAAAATCATGTTTAAATAGTTGCCCATCAACAGTCATATTTGCGATTATATCCTTTAGCATGAATTGTAATGGCTATAATAATTTGGGAAAAGAAAGAGCATGAAAAACCTTTTTGAATTAGTAGCTCGATCATCAGACCTAGTTGACGCAATATAGCAAGTTTAAGGATCGGAATATGCATTTTGATAGTTCAGGGACCTAGATGACACCCCTTGACAAGTATTAGAACCTCTTGTGCACTTTAGTGAACCTTTTCTACTATACCATTCTAGTCTATAAATAAATTATTTCAAGTAAAAAAGGTTATACTAAGTTTTAGTTAAGTTCGTTCGGTCTGAATAATTTCTTACACTATTGATAGCAAGTTTTAAAACCGGACTTACATTTTCAAACATATGAACTAAATTATGAGCATGACGCAGTTTTGATAGTCAACGACATGTATCTAACTGGAAACGGATCAAGGTCCAATCATTTGAATTATGACATGCTAAAATAGTGTCTCCAATATTATATAAAAAATCACAATTATGTCAGTAATATTCCTATCCGAGTTTGTAATGCGAATTCCTCTACGGTTGGACTGACTAGAAGGAATATGATCGAGTGTTAAAACAAAGTTACACTAACTAAAATGTTGATGCCACTGCTTTATGGAAGATTCTATTTGACCACGCCGCTAGTCCACACCCATGTCCATTCACGCACGACCTTGCCTATGCTCTGTCCTTACCACACCTCACAGCCGAAGAGCGTGCACGATGGATATGGACGACCGCCCCGAGCGCGTTTGCGATTTTAAGAGGGCAATTCCTCCCCAGCTAAGCAAGGAAGAAGGCCGGGCCGGTGGTTGCTAGCTTGCAGACAGGATAGCAAGGCGGCAAGGGCGTCGTCAGCCGTAGCGGTTAGGTCTTGGCAGCGCAAGGATGATAGAGCCACTTCGAAGTGGTTAGACTATCTCCAACGGAAGACCCATATGGTCACTTATACTCCAAATGAGTCTTAAAAAATAAAAAAAATGTCTCCAACAGAGCACCCAAACACAATAGCCATTTTTCTTCTCGTCCACACCGCGACCCACAAATGCGTCCTCGACGCCTCACCACCCATCGTCTGCGCGCTCCTCCTGTGGTCCCCGCCCCCGCCTCCTCCTTCTCCTTGCCGGTGCGACGGCCCGCCGCCCCTGCGCGAGTACACGCTCTCGACGCCGTCCAGCCGTGCCACCTCTTAGCCCGACTACACTCCATCGTTGGACTGCCTCCAGCATGGACGACGGCGGCCTGCTGCGCGTTCCCCTCCTCCGACGTCTCCCTCCTCATCCTCCGCCGCCCTGGCTCGCCTCCTCTCCCCTCCCCCCTCCTTTGCCGGCTCGTCTCGGAGCAGTAGCTGCGCGGCGGCGGTGGAGCGGCGCGGGGCCGTTGGCGCGGGGTTGGGCCAGCGGCACAGGGGCGTCGGCGCGGTGGCGGTTGGAGCACGAGAGGAGGAAGAAGGTCTCGGTTTTGCGTCTTCCGTTGGAGATGAAGAATTTTTGGTCTGACGTGTTGAAGAAAATTCACAGCGATTTTGGGTTTGGGTGAGCTTCACCGTTGGAGATAGCCTTAGAGATAGACTTTGACTTTGTGTATGGGAGGTGGGCCGTCAGTGCAGGGAAAGCGACGGATGGGCTTTGAGGGGATGGATCAGGACTTGTCGCACTAGGTTTTTTTTAAGTTGCATGCTTGAAACATAAAAATATTCTTAGTTATTAATTATTCCCTTCTATTTTTATCTCATGACGTAGAACATTTATACTTTTCACTTTTAAATTAAAAAAAAAAAGACGGGTGGCATGTATGTCAACGAAAAACAGAGTAAACAGTATTTACCTGCGTGTCGTAGCCTTGGGGCAGCTGCGAGATGAAATTGTGTGCGTTGGCCGCCTTGGCCGCGGCGACGACTTCCTCCTCCGTGGCATCCTCCTTGCCAAACAGTATGTTCTCCCGTACCGATGTCGCGAACAGTGCCGGTTCCTGGCTGACGAGCCCCATCTGCGCGCGCAGCCACTTGAGGCGCAGCTGCCTGATGTCAACGCCGTCCAGCGCCACCTCCCCGGCCGAGGGGTCGTAGAACCGCTGGAGCAGTGCGATGACGGTCGACTTCCCGGAACCGCTACTGCCGACCAGCGCCACCGTGCGCCCCGCCGGCACGCGCAGGCTGAAATTGACGAAGATGGGGCTCTCCGGCCGCGACGGGTAGCAGAACTCGACGTTCTTGAACTCCACCTCGCCGGCGACGTTGGGCAACTCCTGGCCGGCTTCGCTCTCCGAGTCTATCTTGGGCACCCGCCGGATCATCTCCAGGACCCTCTCTGCCGCCGTGATTGCCTCCGACAAGTACTTGACATTCGAGAGCGCCAACCCCAGAGATCTGCACGTGGCATATACATAAAGTCATAAGTTGCCCCTCATCTTTTTTGACAGCAGCTAAGGCAGTGCTACTTACACTCCGCCGATGAGGACGACTCCGCAGACGGCAAACGGGGCGCCGCCCGGGTAGCCGTGGTACATGACGAGGCGGCTGCTGTACCAGAAGGTAAAGGCCGAGATGGCGTAGGAGATGCCATTGCTGCCGAGGACGAGGCCCTTGGCGAGCCCCTGCTTGATGCCGAGCCGTGCCGACTCCTCGAGCGCGGCGGAGAACTGCGCCATGGTGCTCCGCTCCGCCACGAACGAGTAGACGGTGCGCGCCGATGACACGGCCTGCGCGGCCAGGGCCCCTGGGCGCGTGTACTGCTCCCTGACACGGCGCGCTAGGCCGATGACGACGCGCGCGTACATGAACCCGGGGATGACGAGCAGGAGCATGGACGGCAGCGCGAGTAGCATGAGCTGCCACATGAGCGCGAACCCGACGGCGCAGCAGCTGACGAACAGGGAGACATTCATCAGGAAGTTGGGCACCTTCTCGCTCAGCGCGTCCTGCACGACGAGGCTGTCGTTGGACACGCTGGTGACCACCTCCGACGTCGATTCGGTCCTGAGGTCAAAGTACTCCACGTCCTGCCGGAGCACTGCCTGAAGGTACCGCGCCCGCATCCGCGACGCCTGCCGCTCCGCCGTCCGCGACCAGCAGTATCCCGCTGCATGCATCCAACGAGAGTGAGCACAAAACACAATTACTGCAGTGGTGGAATCCACTGTGTGCGTCCTCTGCTCACCTAGGAACGCCGTGACCCAGGAAGCGCACGCCAACACGAGCATGTTCCTAACGTTCTGATGGGCATCGATCATCAGTTGCAATGCTAGTTCGCCATTAGTGGCGCCAACAATAAGAGCAGGATTCACTGGCGCCTGATCATGAGCTTTTACGTACCTCGTTGATTCTGGAACCGAACTGCGGATGGTGGCCGGGGCCGCGGCCGACGTCGTTGGCGATGCGGCTGGCGAGGAGGAGCCTCAATGGCGTGGACATGCCGTCGCCCACGGCACCAAGCAGGCCAAGCAGCATCAGCACCACGTCTGCTGCATCTGCGTGCACCAACACGGACATGATCGACCATCCTTGTGCTGGCGGCGGCGCAGCCCTTTTGGCGGCTGTATCACGGCCCATGTCCGGCTATCTAGAGTTACTAGCTGCCGCCGCGCGTACAGCCTGATCGGAACCAGTACTCTCCTTGCCTCTTTGTGATGCGATGGACAAAATGTTCTAATTAGTAGTAATCCAATAATAGCACGCCTAATCCATTTTTCTTTGACTAACGCGGGAGGGGAGCGAGGTCTTCTTTGTCTTGGCATCTCAACTGCATCGGCTTGTAGCTTAATCTAAACGGATCATTGGCTGCACGCGTTCGGTAGAGATTCCTGTGGCAGCGTTGCCGCTGTGGGTGTAGCAGCCAACAGTCCATCTGTCTTCGAAGACATGTATGTCCTCCCTACCTATCCTCCTCCCCAAACCGAAATTTGATTTGCATATGAAAAAAATTGAAATTGGTGTTTGGTATATCAATAATGGGAGT
The DNA here is from genome assembly GCA_007726485.1 of Eragrostis curvula. Lineage (NCBI taxonomy): Eukaryota > Viridiplantae > Streptophyta > Magnoliopsida > Poales > Poaceae > Eragrostis > Eragrostis curvula. The sequence goes on along the minus strand of CM017440.1, from coordinate 29,291,567 downwards.
AATGTTTGTAGGGAATCAGTGCAAAACCAAAAAGAAAGACATTGTTTTCTGGCTACAAAAGGGTTACTGCAAAAGGGGAATGGGAAGATGGTTTGGTTGATAAAAAATGTGAATTGGATGCGACTCCAGAAGAAGCTCCACCTGTAGATGCAGGTCCTACACCCATAATTCAGAGATTAAATTCAGATGGTAATGTTTTGATTGTCAAACACGAACCTGGTTTACGAGGTCAAATTTGGGACTATCCGGTAGATGAACAAGATCGAGCTCGCAAAAATATATGTTATGCTTGGCCCATATCAATTTGTGAAGGATAAGTATCCATATTCTGGTCCAACATCTCATCCGCGTTACTTTTGAGATCATTTGATCAAGGAGTTTTCTTGGTTAGAATACTGATCACCTGCAAAAGATGTCGTATTCTGCTTTCCTTGCTATTTGTTTTCTAAGAAACCATATGGAAGGGCAGGATCAGATGTTTTCATGTTGAGGGGGTTAAATCCTGGAAGAAGGTGAAAAGTGAAAGGACGGTGCATTCTTATCTCACATGGGAAGGGATAGATATTCTGCTCATAGTTACAATGTTACATGTTACAATAATTTGAAGAATCAACATGGGCATATTGATAATATGGTGGAGAAGCGAACAACTATAGAAGTCAAGCGGAATAGGCTTAGACTAATTAAGAGTTGCAATTGATACAATCCAGTGGTTAGCATTCCAAGCCTTTGCTTTTTGTGGGCATGATGAATCTGAAAATTCAAAAACCAAGGTAATTTTCTTGAGATGGTGAAGCTTCTAGCTGAATATGATGAGGAGGTCAAGGCAGTTGTATTAGACAGTGCTCACCAAAAGTGCAAAAGTTAATTTGTGATGAAATTGGAGATGCAAAGTTTTGCTCTTATTTGTACTAGTGCTTTTGGTGTGTTTAGGCTCTTAGAGAAAAGTTTGATGATTATTGTAAATTGGAGATGCAAAGTTTGATGATAATATGAAAGAGAGGGTTCATGACGATCTGAAAGAGAATCTATTAATTTAAAAATTCATCTGTTTTAGCATTTGCTGCATGTTAAACAACACACTGATCGTTGTGATACTCGATCGATGAGCTCATTAAAAAATGGTAGACTGATAATGGGACGAAAACAAAACTACCAAATATGTGTTAGCAGCAAATCAGTAGTTAGGCTAACAGCTGATTTGATGCCATGCTGACGAAAATTATAAATCCAAGTGGGTTGTGGACATGGTTGAGATCGGACTGCACAACACATTAAATATGGTTCCAGCTTGATGCCCTAATACGAAGTATCATATTGTTCAAAGTTTTGTTACAAGTCACATATGCATGCATCGCAATAATGCTGTGCTCTGTCTTATTGTAGTGCTTTTGCACAACATGTTTACAGATTTTTGCAAGTGCCGATGGTTTTCAATGAACCTATCTACACGGATTCATTTGATGATACTGTTCTGGAAATTAATTGCAACAACCGCTAATTTTTACTATAACCACCATAGCCAGTACAGTCCACGGACCACATTCCCTCAATTGCGAACTCATGTAAACATTTGCACGTTTTGCAGTTTTTCTTGTGATCGTAAAGAATAATTCTCCATACATCGCGGCACTCTACAGCTGTCACTTCCAGTGCCATTTATTCTGCATACTGCATTGTTTTCACAGGGCCACATCCATGTACAAGGAGGAGATTAACAATTCCTGGAGTTTCTTTCAGTGTTCCAGCAATGAGCTCGTAGAGTGTTTCACTTCAATTATTCCCAAAATTTAAAGGAATTAATTAATTAAATTCGGAAAAGAATTCCCCTGTACATGTGAACCTACTAATAACCATTTAAATTGAAAATCTTCCTGTTGTTGTCAATACTTGTGGCACTACAGGAATATTGATCACGAGGGACTGATCATCAATATAAGTGTAGCTAGGGATCCCATTAATATAAGAGTAACAAGGGACACCATTGACACTTATGTACTCCTGACTTTTTACACTTAAAATTGTGTTCGAGTATATTATCAAATTTCACAAACAAAAAACATGGATTTCCTACCATTGCAAATAACACCACATCATCGCGGCCATTGGAAGAAGACAATAGTGATGGACGGGATCATGGCGTTCCGCCCGCCCGTCACTGCAACGTCAACCACAGATGCCGCAGCAACGGTGGTGGTCGGGCTGATGTCACCGCCCGCCACTGCTCTTTCCAAGCAGTGGCTGATGCTTTATCCGCCACAGCAGGCCAAAATAGCCAGCCTTTTTTTTTCTAGTGTTTATCTCCCTGTCTATATATATAAACCTTTTTATTATGTGTTTCTTGAATTGAACTGCCAACGCTAGCTCCAAAAAAAGTTAATTTTCGTGTTTATAAATTTCTCTCTTTGGTATTTTCTAGAGGAGGTCAAAGTAGCAAAGCTACAAAGTTAATTTGATACTTATATAGTGCAAAAGCGAGGAAATGGTGGAGAAGCATTGTGGAGTTTTATTTTCTACAATGTTTTCAATTTGTCTTATGGAGTTAGATAATTTGTTGCTTTTCTATTTACATTTCTTCTTTAAAGTCATAAAAAATAGATCAATAGAAATTATCTTTTTTAACATCTGGAGGTTTTCCCTCCATTAAGAAAATAAAATTTATTTGGTCCCATTTATTTTTATTCATCTCAACAGATCAGTGGAAATCCCGTATGTGATATTCTACTAGCTTTATTACTGTATTTTTTTGTCTTCTTTCACTATTTCGTCTCATCTGCTTTGTTGATTACTTTTGTTTCACTATGTCAGGTCAAGCCTTTAGTAACATATATATGTGTTCCTAAAGCTAGAGAAAAGTGTTACAGAGACTTATAGGAACACATATACTAAGTGATTTATATGCTGATGTTACTAGAACACGATTCTTATCTAACATATATATGTTACAATAATAATTTGGCAACACATGTGAATGTCTTATTATGTCTAATAAAATATGTTACAATATAATGTAGTAACACAAATAAAATATGTCAGGTCAAGCCTTTACTAACATATATACGTGTTCCTAAAGCTAAAGAAAAGTGTTACAGAGACCTATAGCAACACATATAATAAGTGATTTATATGCTGATATTACTAGAACACGTTCTTATTTAACATATATATGTGTTAAGGCTTGTGAAAAAATATGTTACAATAATAGTTTGGCAACACATGTGAATGTCTTACTATGTCTAATAAAATATGTTACAATATAATGTAGTAACATAAATAAAAAATTTCAAATAATTATTGGCTGTAAGGATTGGATCCTAGGACCTCAACATCAATTGTTAAGCTTTTCCACTATGCTACACATGCATCTATGAATATAGCTTGTAGTAACAAATAATAGTAACATTTATTTATCTTAATACGAGTTGTAGACACATTGCTTTTTTTGTATAACACTATACTTCAAACATTATTTTTGTGTTATTAGAATAATTATCTGTAACACATTTTTACAATTCAAACGTTCGTGTTACAAGCCAACTCCATACCACAAATGCTTGTGTTAGAATAATTTTTTTGGGAGCACATTCTTACATATGTTACAGATATGTGTTACAAAATACATATTTTGTAATGTGTAGACAAAATAAAATGTCAAACGATAAAGGCATATCATATGATTTATGGACCCTACTTTAATAAAGTTTCCTCCGGCGTTTCTGTTGGAATGTCTTACAGAAAAAATAATAAACTCCGCGTGGACATCAGATTAAATTGATCCCTGTGCAGCCCTGCCCAGACGGTCGACACACGTTGACATCATGGACATTCTGTTGGAAATATGTGCATTATTCTAAATTCAGATTTTAGTTTGAGGCAGATTTCATAGACATTCAAAACCGAGATGCAAACTAAGTTCCTCCCCTCTAAAATTTAGACCCGTCACATAAAAACAAATCTTGTCATTTAGAAGTACTAAATAAAATTTAATGATAAAACTTTTTTGACAGATGAATGCTCATTTCGCGACGAATCTAATGAGCCTAATTAATCTATGTTTTGCTACTGTAATGCTACAGTAACCATCATCTAATCACAGCTTAATTACCTTTATTAGATTCGTCTCGCGAATTAGACCAGGGGTTCTGCAGTTAATTTTGTAATTAAACTTTATTTAATACTTTTAAATAACAATATTCTTTTTGATGTGACCCCTCTAAAATTTAGACCCTATAAAACGAACACCCCCTAACTCTAGCAGCATGTTATATAGCACTAAACAAAGGAGGGGAGACATCAACTCACGTTGGGTTGGTCGGTGCTAAAATTAGCATAAATTGTAGACGAAGCAGACCGTCGATGTAGTTGATCATCAACAAGGCAGCGAACGAGCAGTCGCGCAGTTGCGCTGCCCAGAAACCTTATTGCCGCCCCTCGTGCGGGCTTCACGGCGACAACGGTTCGGAGATATCGCTCACCCTTCTCCTCGTGCACGTCAAGTTAAAGGGCCGACGAGATGGAAGCAGCTCAACACCATAGCACAACTCTCCAAAAAGAAAAAAGAAGGTGTATGGAAGGGAATTTTGTGGGTTAACGAAACCTGGCCGTCTCCAGATCCTAATATAGGCAAGGCTGCCCTCAAGGAGTCGTTTCCTTCCTAATGACGCCCACTAACTACCAGTTAGTATATGACTGGCTAATTAATCCCGATTAAAGCATTAAACCGTGTATTGATTCTCTTTGATTAATACAAAACAGTCAGATTATAGAGGATTTAAAGTGGTAAAAATATACACTGACTTGCAGCCACGCCACGGTCGCGCGTTGCAAGTCACAAGTCACGCGAAAGAAAATGCGGATACACACGCGCGCATGCGTGTGTGTACACTTAGTTTATTCAGCTATGGTCACGTGAACTAGTATTTGAGTTGGTGTGCTCCACCTTGCACCAGCAGTATGGTACAAAACCAAACTGCAACCACTTGCTTTGGAATTCTCCTGAATAGGCCTCAACTCTTAGGCCAAGTTTCAACACATCCAACAGGAGCGGATAGGCTTGCAGGTTACAAGCAATTAAGCACCGGGAATCTCTATATATACTCCTAAAAAGTCCGAAGTTAGTCTTTCAGCAGCTGATTTGCGAGCCTTCCGATGCTCCCTGGAGTCCGCCACTGACAAATCCTGAAAAAAAATGTTCATCAATCTTCCTGTCGAGTTCGACTCCTTCACGATATCTCCCGCAAAATAGTGCACCCAAATCGCATCCCTCCACGGTCTCTCTCCCGCAGAAAGGTGCGCCCAAATCGCAACTCAAATCAACACGTTCTGCTAGGTCACGAGACCCTACAAGGAGAACAGCCACATCACAGAGGAACGCGCGGCGCGCTGTGCTGCGATCTTCATGCGGCGGCACGCATCGATTAGGTGATGTGATCTTCACGCCGGCGATCCAGTCAGCGTCGTGGTGGCGCCGGTAGGCAAGGGTGAACAGGAAGGGGATCCACGGCGGTAGGGTCATGTAGTCTTCCGCCCTCGTGCGAGGGCGTGCCTCGTTCTCATGCTTCGGACGGACGAAGGTCAAGATGGCCACCGGGAAGACGATCACAATGGCGCATGCAATCTTCTCTTGCGGAAAGAAAAAGAATCAGGCAGCAGCATTCAATTATTTTACGTTCTGCACAAAAATAGCTTTGCTATTCCTGCACGACGAGGCTGTCGATTGCCTTCTTCAGGAGCTCCACACCTCCACCTTCTCCGGCGGGACGTCGGCCGTGGACTCAGCGCCGACCGTGACAAGTCTACCCAGATCGAAACATGTGCAGCATGATTCGCAGCCTGCTCTTGCCGGAAGACGACCACTCGAGTTCTGTCCCCGACGCACCGTCCGAAGGCCGCAGCGCCGCAATCCATGTGTTTTGTGTTTGATTTCAGTTGTAGGCATGCGGTTGTGTTGTGTGTGCACCTCATCATCTATTATCTGAAAATAATGGTCGTATGGTTGAACTATTTAGGTCAACAAAACATTTTAGAATTGCATCCTTGAATACAATCAAGCTAACTTTTATTTTTATCATGGGAGTTTAGACAGTGAATCTAAAAACGACTGACGGTGTACCATCTACATTTGTGTTTTTCTTTCCCCCGTTGCAATGCACGGGCACTTTGCTAGTAATAATAAACACTGCGCGTGCGGTCGTCCGTATCCACCGCGCGCAGTTTGGGCTAGAAAGGGCAATGACTAATTTTGTCCACGACGAACACAGTTGTTTATGGACCAACGTCGTTCTTCTTCATCCCCGACTATGGTCTTCGTCTTCTTCCCGGGCGAACTGCTCAACCTGCTTTCTCCCTCACGGCGAGCTCTCTCAGTGCCCGCCACTCCCCAACACTAGAACGATTGATCCAACTCTAGAACAATTAAGCCCCAAACCTAGAACAATCCACTTGCGGAGGTGGTAGTCGGAGTTGGGTAAGGGGTTGCGGAGGCCTAGTCGGAGGTGAGGGTGCCGTGCCGGACAGAGAGGCAATTTTAGAATACACCTATTACGGAAGAAAATACACAGAAAACAAGATGGTGCCATCAATTTGTAATGCTGGATATGAGGTGCCTGCCATAAATTTTGTGGACGAGATCCACGAGCTGGGGAGCTGGAGGACAATTACAACGTTCGGGTCGCTGATTTACCGCCATTTTTCCTTTGTTTCTTTTTCCTGCCTCAGTAATGGTTCCCCCCCCCCACAAAAACAAACTAAGCGACGAAGCAAATACAAATGCGAATAGGAAATGTAACATCAGGGACCAGCAAGACACGTGTAGCCTCTGCGGTCGTTTATTTGACGCGGCGCACAGCAGGTTCTATGCCACACCTAGATACTGTCACTTGGCAGGCCGGTTCTCAGTGGCACCAGAAGGGCTCGGAGCGGGTGTTCCATTGTAGTAAAGGGGAACCCATGGAACTCGGCGAGGTCAACGGGCTCATCTACCTCCAGCCACTCGAACTCCCTGACCAGGTTCGCCACGAAGTACCCCAGGTGCAACATGGCCAGTGTCATCCCGGGGCACATGCGCCTCCCGGCACCAAACGGCATCATCTTGATCTCCCTGGTGCCGGTGAGATCGACGGACTCGCCTTCCCCGCCTGGCATGAACCGCTCAGGACAGAACTCCATCGGGTCCGTCCACACCGCCGGGTCGCGGCTCATCTTGCCGACGAGAAAGTTCACTGTGGCGCCGCCGTGCGGCAGGTGGGACACGGCGAGCGCCTTGGCGGCTTCCTTTCCTTGAACGTGGCGCATCACGAACGGAATGGTTGGGTGGCGCCGGAGGGTTTCCAGCACGATGGCTCTGAGGTACGGCATGCGCGCCAGGTCGGCCTCCTCGATGAAGCCGGGGGACTCATCGCCGCGGGCAATGGTGGCGTTGATCTCCGCGCGAAGCTTCTTCTGCATCTCTGGGTGTTTGACGAGGTTGGCCATGGTCCACTCCAGCGCGGCACCGGTGGAGTCACTAGCATTGCCGAGGAACTCTGATATGAGACTGACGAGCTGGCCGTCGGTGACTTGGCTGCTGTCACCGAGTTCGTGGATGCGTAGGTCCAGGAGGGACTCCACGTAACTTGTCGTGAGCGTGCTGCTGTCGTACTCGGGGCTTATCTTGTTCTTCCTGCGGCTCTTGATCTCAGCGACGAGAGGCAGGAAGAGCTCTTCCTGCCGCCGCCGGAAGGCGAGAAGCTTTCCCCACCGTGACGGGTAAAGGAGCTTGCCGATCCTCGGGTACATCACCACCGCCGTGAAGGAGTGCAATGCGAGCAGCATGTCACGCTGAAGCTTGTGCATGGCATGGAGCCCCGTTTCGCCAAGCTTGGCGATCACGTCCTTGCCGAAGCACATCTCGGCGACCACCTGGTACACGGGGAAGTGAAGGCTCTCGCCCGCCGGGGCACCGGACGTCGTGTGCAGCGCGCGCACGAGGCTGCCGAGCGCGCGGGCCCGGGTCTCTGCGAACAGGCCGAGCCGGGAAGGGTGGAGCACGCCCGCCACCATGTTGCGCCGCGCGGCGCGCCAGAAGGGGCCGTACGGCGCCGAGAAGATGTTGCAGTGGCGGTTACGCGACAGGATGGTGCTCGGCGTCGCGTTGGCCGGGTGCTCCAGGAACGCCGTGCTCTCCTGCACCAGCACGCGATGGGCCACCGCGTGGTCCGTCACCTGGATGGACAGCCCGCGCCGGGTGCCCTGCCTTTCCGGAGCACCCCCGCGGGACAGAATCAACGCTGCCGATGCAAGTTGGCTCAGCATGACGCTGACCCATCGCCATCGGAATAGGAGGAAAGCGGTCGTGGAGAAGAGACATGACAGGATTAGGATGGGCCCTGGGAGAGTTGGGAGCATCAACAAGTTGATGAGCCGGTCCATTCTATAGGGTCGGTTTTTTTTCCCCCTTCCCTAAGGTGCTGGTATGTTCACGTTGGTGTGGTACCGTACTATAGCTAGCTACTGACATGGAGCTGCATAATAGGCTGGTATATGTTATATAGGTGCTTCACAGTTCACACGGCCATGGCATACAAAAATATCTTAAGACGGGCGAAGATTATTAGGACTGTGAACCACTGGCGGTGTCAGCCACTAATATTTAACGGGGTCCTTAGTTTAAGACTAGCTAGTGACGACTGAACAGTGACTTTGCAACAAATTTTGTAAAAATCGTGGGTGTCAACGGACACCGACAACAACACATAGCTCCGCTCGGGCCAATCGCCATTCGGAATAGGAGGAAAGCGTCGTGGAGAAGAGGCATAACAGGATTACGACGGGCCTTGGGAGGGTTGGGAGCCTCAAGCCACCTTCCTTGCTGAGGTGGGGGTATGTTCACGTTGGTGCGTGGTACCGTTATACAGTAGAACAAGTGACATGGACAGGCATAACAGGACTGGCAATGTTATATAAGTGCTTCACAGTATATATAACTGCTGTAGAAAGTATCTTGGACGGTTTTCACCACTATCATTAGGTAATGACGTCCTGTACGTGTTGTTGGCCATACGTCGCTCTCCTTTCTTGACTTGTATACTGTTTAATTAATCTGATTTGCATAGTATACTGCATTGGCAATTTGGCATGACCCTGCAAGTTATACTGCAAGTTTGCCATTTTCTATAGAGTTGGGAGCATCAAGTTGATGAGCTGCTCCATTGTATAGGTGCTTCACAGTTCACACGGCCATGGCATACAAAATATCTTAGACGGACGATGTTGGGACTGTGAACCACTGGTGTCAGCCACCAATATTTAACGGTGTCATTAGTTTAAGACCAATCACGACTGAACAGTGACTTTGCAACTAATTTTGGTAAAAATCGTGGGTGTCAACGTACACTGGCAACCTTACATATCATCGCTCGGGCCAATCGCCATCGGAATAAGAGGAAAGCGGTCATGGAGAAGAGCATAACAGGATTATGACGGGCCTTCGGAGAGTTGGGAGCCTCAAGCCCACTTCCTTGCTGAGGTGGGGGTATGTTCACGTTGGTGCGTGATACCGTTGTACAGTAGAACAAGTGACATAGAGCAGGCATAACAGGATCTGGCAATGTTATATAAGTGCTTCACAATATATATAACTGCTGTAGAAAGTATCTTGAACGGCTTTCACCACTATCATTATGTAATGACGTCCTGTGTTGTTGGCCAGACGTCGCTCTCCTTCCTTGACTTGTATACTGTTTAATCTGATTTGCATAGTATATTGTATTGGCAGTTTGACATGCCCCTGCAAGTTGTACTACAAGTTTCCCATTCTCTATTGAGTTGGGAGCATCAAGTAGATGAGCGGGTCCATTGTATAGGGTTATTTCTTTCCCCCTTCCTTCCTGAGGTGGTCGTATGTAGGTACTCACAGCATAGTTTATTGTATTGGCAGTTTGGCATGTCCCTGCAAGTTGTACAGCAAGTTTCCCATTTTCTATTGAGTTGGGAGCATCAAGTAGATGAGCCGGTCCATTGTATAGGGTTGTTTCTTTTCCCCTTCCTTCCTGAGGTGGTCGTATGTAGGTACTGACATAACGCATCTGGCATGTTATGTAGTTGCTTCACGGTTTATGCCGTGACTATTATTGGGTAATGACGTCCTGTGTTCTTGGCCAGACGTCGCTCTCCTTTCTTTCTTTGCCTCCTATTTGATCTGATTTGCATAGTAAATTGTATTGGCATGCCCCTGCAAGTTGTACTATGCTACTATGTGCAAAGATTCCAATTATGGATCTTAGACGGATGAAGTTGGGACTGTGAACCAGTGGTGTCAGCCAGCGATATTTAACGGGGTCATTAGTTTAAGACTAATCACGACTGAACAACGACTTTGCAATGGATTTTGTAAAAATCGTGGGTGTCAACAGAAAGCGGTTGTGGAGAAGAGGCATAATATGATTACGATGGGCCTTGGGAGAGTTGGGAGCCTCAAGCCCCCTTCCTTGTTGGGGTATGTTCACATTGGTGCCTGATACCGTTATACAGTAGAACAAGTGACATAGAGCAGGCATAACAGGATCTGGCAAAGTTATAAGCCATTACCAGAATCCCCTGTTTTGCCGAGTGCCTGAGGCACTCGGCAAAGGCCCTAAAACACTCGGCTTAGGCTTTGCCGAGTGTAGCAGTCGGGAAAGTGCACTCGGCGAGGGTATACACGGCAAAGACCCCCTTTGCCGAGTGTCTTTTGTCGGATACTAGGCAAAAGCTTTCCTGAGTGCCTGGAACGGCCCTCGGGAAACAAAAGTTGACCGACGGCGAGCTGACGGTGAAAAGCTTTGCCAAATATCAAAATGGACACTCGACAAAGCTTTCCCGAGTGTCCTGCGCCCTGACACTCGACAAAAGGGGGTACCTTTGTCGAGTGTCTTGCGCTCTGGCACTCGGCAAAGGGGGGGGGGGGGGGGTACCTTTGTCGAGTGTCCTGCGCTCTGGCACTCGGTAAAGGGGGGGGGGGTACCTTTGTTGAGTGTTTGTGCAATTATACTCGGTAAAGGCACCCCTTTTGCCGAGTGTTTGTGCAATTACACTCGGCAAAGCTGTTTTCCAGAACCTGTTTTAATTGTTTTTTTCCATGAATCCAATTGACAAACACACAGGCATTTAATATATATGACAATATGCATACATTTCACAGACACATTCACATCCAAATACTCAAATAGTCCATAATTCAACAATTGATACACATATAGTCCACATATAGTGCACAAAGTGTTCACAAGTCAGCCAACAGTCCACAAACACTCACAAGTGCACAAATAGTCCACAAACGCTTACAAGTTCACAAATAGTCCACAAACACTCAAAAGCCACACATATAGTCCACAAAACACAAATCATGGATCAAATGGTGGGGGTACTGGTGGGAAAAGAGTGCGAGCTGCAATTAGATCCACATCTAGCTTGCGCCCCAGCCCTAGCCCCAACATTCGACCACACTGACCCAGGCATCGGCTGCACAAAGGAAGACATAACATTTATGATACAACAAGCAAACTAAGGTTTCTAAGTCTCTAGCACTACACCATGTTCTACTTTTGCCAACAGTCAAGTGTAGGAAAATACAGTCAATCACTAACTGATTATCTGTAGGCAAATGTATCTTGAGTCTGCTTCAGTTTATCTGTCGGCAATGATCATATAGGACAACCAGTTAACTGTCGGCGTTACTCTGACAATAGAAAAACAGTCGGCGTAGCTTCCACGTCTGAGTATATGTCGGCAAATCCTTTTTGTAAGTGTCGGCGTTGGTTTGGGCCCACTCGGAAAACACTACGCCAAGGCCCAGCCCACCTCACTGCCTCCCCTAACCCTATTCGGAGCCGGAAACCCTATATGTAGCGCGCGCTATAATTTGACGACTTATAGCGCGCTTTTAGATTCGTGCGTTAGTTGAATCGAACGGCTGCGAGCGCGTTTTCTTCCTCCGGCGTCTCTCTCTTCTCTCCGACGGCTTCCCGCGCCGCCGCCGCCGCCCCTGGCTTCCCCGTGCCGCGCGCCGCCGCCCCGGCCTCCCCGCGCCGCCGCTCCGGCCTCCCCGTGCCGCCACCGCTCCCCGTCCTCCCCTCACCGTGCCGCCCCCGGCTTCTTCCCGACGCCGCCGCTCCTGGAACAATTGTTCCGGCTGTCTGGAACAATTGTTCCGAGCTTCGCGCGGGATTGTTCCTGCGGCCGTAACAATTGTTCCGGGCTGCCGGATTCGAGGCGGCGGGGCGCGGAGAACGGCGCGGAGGAGCGACGCGGCGGCGGGGCGCGGAGGAGCGACGCGGCGGCGGCAGCGGCGACGCGAGGAAGAAGCCGCCGCCGTGGGGCGCGGTGCAGATAGGGAGTCCCATTCGGAGCGCCCCGTCCCTTCGAAGCTTCAGCCGCCGCCACCCCATTCCACATCGACAAGCCACGCCGCTGAACATGGCGTCCGGCGCCGGCACAACACTCCCACCACCGCGCGCCGCCGCCAGCCCAACAGCCGCTGCGCTGACGACCGCCGAGCAGTAGGAGCGATGCACCGCCCTCTTCGCCATGGCCACCACGCCTGGATCCGGATCTGGCTCCGGCGGCAGAGCGGGCGGCGTAGCAGCTACTGTTGCTCCTCTCCTGCAGGCGGCAACAGCTGGCTATAGGTCGTCTCCGTCAGTTGGCAACCGGCGCTTACGGCTCCTCTAAGGAGGCGCCGAACTGCTCGAGCCTAGCGGCTCCTATCGGAAAGGCGACAGGCAGCAGGACGCAACCAGCAGGCTCGAGGTAATTTCTTTGCCGAAGGGACTTGTTCCTACAAACTGGATCTAGTGTTTCTTGGTACTTTTTACAGATGACCAAATGGTGATGAACGGGATCCTCCCAGGCTAGCACTTCCCGTACTATCTCCCCTGCCCTGCCGTGGTGTGCCTTCACAGCTCCTCTCCCTTTACTCAAGAATTCAGGTCAGATGCATATCTTTCTTACTTTGATTTCGGTGGTAATTTGTTAATTTCTTTTCCAGATCCTCATAGAACAGATTAATGTCACACCGTGAGTGGAGAGCGTGGACTGTAGGATTTAACATCTAAACTCTTATGTGGATATATTGTTCTCTGGATATGTAAATGCTTTCTGAAGTATTATTCTATTCATAAGTTTACTGACTTGTTAATGTTTCCTGATCCATCAGCACAATGTCGAGGTGCACACCACTGTCCAATTTCAGTAAAGGCTATGACTCAGCAATCATCAGCCACTCAACAATGAATGGTATGGTTCCTTTTTATTTTGAAGAGTTGATCTACAATGAATGGAGTATCTCTTTTTTTTTAGCATGAATAATGGAATGCTCAGTGCTTTGCCATGGAAAATATACCATCTATATTAAACTGTTATATCATATGAAACAGTGAGGATTAATTTTTAAAAAAATCATGTGTTGCATTAGACACCCAACCTGAAAAACTGCTGCAGTGATTTGGTTTGTCAGGCTTCACCATTTTCTTGTTATTTGGCTCAAAGAATACCTTGCACTGAAGTAACAATACTTGCGTTTCTCCTATGTATCTTCAACCAATGCGTTGTTCCCTGCCTTAAATCTGCTACAAACATCTATTAGTTATGCCACAGCTCATATTCTGCAAAATAGATGACCCAGTTATGGTTTTCTAATATTCAATCCTTTGGGACCGTGTTAAAACGCTGTCCAGTACCTGTGTTATCATTTCTCTATTGTCTGTGTTTTGAATCAATTTGTCAGTAAAATATAGTCAGCCTTGTTTCCAGCTAAGGAACCGTGACAGGTTTTTATGCTCTTATATTTAGCTTGTTTATTAAGCTTGTTTTCAGTTCCCATTGTGATCAGCTAAGGAACCGTGACACCTTTCCTGCAGGAAGCAAGGGTGTCAAGTATTTTGGAGTTATCTTTGGTGATCCACAAGCATGGGATCTATTTGAAGTGTTATGTATTGTGTACTGCCAAACAGGTGTCTAGTAGTTGATTGTAACTTGACCATTTAGCATTGGTTTATTCATGTTAGTCTTCGGTATGACAAATAGATGTGTATGTACACTAAGTTATCACTTGTGATTGATACTATGTGTCTATTGTGCATTGGAACCTTATGTTGTGTAAACCCATGTCAATAATTTTGTGATATTTTCTGGATGTGCAAGTCTGATGGTTATGGAACTATTTTTGTACAAGTATCGTATTATATTTACAATCTGACTGGTCTTAGCCCAATGGCGGACACTTTATTTGCATGCAAAGGTACCTACTGCTTACATGCTTGATCTAGATTGGCCAACTATGCAAGTGTCGGGAAAGGTAAGTAACTGTCGGCGAATGTTAACTGTCGGAAATTCTTTTAACTATCGGCAAAGGTATTAACTGTCGGCGTAGGGTAAGAAATGAACTACAGATTAACTGTCGGCGTAGGTAATAACTTTCGGCAAAGGTATTGCCGACTGCTTCTACCGCGACTGTTTTCTAAATGTCGGGAAAACCTTTGCCGACACTTTTTATGTCGGTAAAAGTGACTTTTGCTAACAGAAGAGAGTGTAGGCATAGGTTGGTCATGGTGTAGTGTAGGTTTTCTAAGTCTGTAAGTTTGTCTATGTTTTGTAAGTCTCTAAGTTGTCTAAGGTTGTGTAAGGTTGTCAAGAGACTCACCGGAGAAGAAATGGGAGGACGAGGAGCCCACGTCAGATGTGGCGTCATTTGGTGACCCATCGCTGTTGAACTGAGCGTGAAAGTAGGCGTACATATCCTGCACCTGCTGGTGCATTTGCACCTGCACCTCCGCGTGCACCTGCTCCTGCACCTGCTGCGCCAAACTCGCCTCAAGCTGCTCCCGTATGATCCTCTCTTCCTCAAGCTGGGCCTGTAATATTGAATCAAATGTTAAACTCGAGTGCAATATTAAATCAAATGAAAAAATTAAACGAATGAGGAATGTAACAGTTATAACCTGGAGGGCCTGTGTAGCAGTCTTTCCTTGGCGTTTGCTCGGGCCATCGCTAGCACTCCGTGCACGAATCTGGGAGAGCGTGGGAGTACTCGCCATGTCGATGACGCTGTCACCGAACTAGTACCGCCCATGCTTCTTGCCTCCTCTAACCCTCATGACGACATCTCCATCGAGGTCGTGTGACCTTGGATCGAAGTCTGGCCCGTGAACCTCCTTTGCCACCTCTGAGTACAAACTGAGGCTGCTATGGATGCTTGGATTGTTGTACGCTCGGGCGGGTCCTTCGGGTTGTAGTGGATGTCTGCCGTCGCCTTGCCCTTGTGGGACAAAGCAAAAGCCTCCAAGGTGTTGATAGCTTCGCCACTATGAGCCGCGGACTCAGGAAAAGAAACATGATTAGAAATTATTCGTAATTGAGAGTTAGAGTAAACAAATGATTTGACATACGTATTTGGCTGCATATTCGTTGAGGCTAAGGCTGCCCTGATGGCGTGATGCACCTTGCATCAACAACCGACGCTATCGGCAAGCCTCGTGCATCGCCGCCCTATCCTTGTGGCACCACTTGTCCACCAAGACCGCCCAACAATCGGGATGCGCTACCATCCACCACGTAATTGCCTGAACGTCATCAAGCATATGATATATAAGAAGATCAAATTAAACATACTTAATCTCATGAAAGTTTGTTCTATAGTTCCTTCGTCAGCCTCATCGTTACTGCCGCCTTCCTCTTAACCCTCACATCCCTGGCAGCGTTGAAATCAACGATGTCCTGGGTGCGCGCCTCGTATATCATGTCCTTCACAAGTTTGTGGCACGCTGTACGTGCGGTCTGCTACGCCAGGGCCTCGTATCCTTCTTCGATTATGTACAAATCCTGCTTACAAATGCGTTGTATCGAACCATTATTTCAAGAATGATCAATAAAATTCAATGTGTTGAGCAAGGTATCGGTTGCTTCGTCAAGGTCGACGCCCCTCACAACTGGACAGCAGGGGCCTCACCCTGCACCTCCTCGTCCTCGCCATGCTCCTCCTCATCCCCCTCCCCGTCCTCGCGCTCCTCCACCTCCTCCTCAGGCAACTCCTCAGACTGCTGCTGCTCCTCGTGCTCCTCCTCAGACGAAGCCACATGCGACGGTGACCTCGCTACACCTCTCCCTCGACCTCTGCCTTCACCTCTCCCTTGACCCTTGCCTCCACCTTTCTGCTGGCTACTCCGAGTACCCTCGCCCTCATCTCAGTAAAAAAAGGATATGGACTTCTTCAAAGTTTTGCCGGTGCCCACCATCATTCTCCAATCACCTGCAATTCAAACAAGTCAACCAATCAGCATACTTTAAAAGAGATAACATAGTATTATAAATAAAGAAAAACATAAACCGAAATCACATAGTATTAAAAGCAGTAATCTATTTAATACGGATCATACATTTATTAGAAATAATCATCATCGTCGATAATAGCTGGATCATTAGTCTCATCATCAATATTGTTGTGCATGTCTACATAATCATGCAGGTTCTCCGAAGGAGGAGGAATGTCATCATCACTATCCAGATGTAATCGCTCAAGAAATGGTAAGTCCTTCGCATTATCAACCTCATCTCCAGCGTCCTCATTGTCTACTTCCATTTCGAACACTTCAGTTAAGTCTATCTCAAAACTCCCTTCCAGCCCACAGTCTTGAAATAAGTCATCTCCCTCATATGTGTTTGGGTCTATGGTGTAATCGACATCGTTTGGGACAGGTAGTTTACCGTGTGGCGATACCTTGTACACAACATCCCAACCTTTGAGACGTTTGTCGATTTGGCACGGGTATGAGAGATAATAAACTTGCATGGCCTGAGTAGCCACGATATAGACATCGTCTCCTAGTAAGACAGTTGACTGTCGAATTTCGACTAGCCCAAGATTAGGAGTCTATCTCACTGCTTCCGGGTCAAACCAATGACATTTGAAAATGGCAGGATTAAGAGGTTTGCAACCAGGAAACAATATTTCGTATATCTTTTCTATTCTTGCATAATACTCGACGCCGTTATTGCCAGGCGTAAAAACTCCCGTATTTGTGGTTCTTAGATTGGGATGACTCTGCTCGTAGCTTGTTGTGTGAAAGCGATATCCGTTGACATCATAACCGTTAAATCACCTGACCCTATAGTCACAGCCATTGGAAACTTGTCTCAACTCGGCATTCATGGACTCATCGGTTTGGCCCTGCAAGATAGAGCAGGATAGGTTATTAATTAAGAGCAGCATACCGCATGTCAAACTAAGTACGAGATAAATCGGTTCGACAGTACCTTCATTTTGAACCAAGAAATGAAATCAGGTTTTCCACTTCCCGCACCCTTTCTAAGTAGGGTGTCAATTTCGTTCGATGTAGGATTCGTTGATCGTCGCCAGAATTGATGAATAAATTCCCTGTGCCAACGAGGAACAAGATTAGAGGGTTTGATGCAGAAGAGTGACTAATCAAAAGTCAGTTTGTTGATAACTTACCGCATGTACAGCTCGAATTTATCAAGGGTTGGTCAACACATATAGCATGATCGTGCGCCACTCTTCATATGCCAAAAACTTGTTGGTTGCACTACTTGCACTTCCGAGTTGCCCTTGGAAAAGGCTGAAGCTTGATTCATTTTCCGCAACATTGTAACAAGGGGGTGGATTATGCACTCTAGTAAGGTTGTCAGTACAGTACTTTGTTGTGAAGTTTTACACCTCCTTAAGAAGGTATGCCTCTGCCATGGAATCTTCAATTTTGCATTTATTTTTACATTTAGTTTGGAGAACCTTTACACATCTCTCAATGGAATAGCACCAACGGTTCTGCACAGGCCCACCCATTTGTGCCTCATACGGGAGGTGAAAAATCATATGCTGCATCGAAGTGAAGAAGCTGGGTGGAAAGATTTTCTCCAACTTACAGAGCAATAGAGGAGCCATTCTTTCCATGTCTGCAATCATCTTTTTTGGTACCTCCTTAGCACAAAGTTGTCGGAAGATATAGCTCAACTCCGCCAGCGCTTGCCATACATGATCTGGTACATACCCTCGAACCATCGAGGGAAGAAGCAGCTCAAGCCACACGTGGTAGCCACACGTGGAAGAACCATCGATGCAAAGTTGGTAGCTACGGCAATCTGGGAGGGCAATTGCAATGGTGCACGCGGTTAGGGATAGGGACTGTCCAGGAGTATCCGCCAGCTTTCAACAACGAGCACGACCGATAGAGACGATCAGCACGCCGACCTGATGAGATTATTGCGGAGCTGCATTGCCATCCAGTTTGTGCATCTAACGCCCACGCTGAGAAGCAGGTCAACGAACACGACAACTGCAGTCCTGCACTAACCTTTGATGGCTTTCGAGCTGATCTTGCCGGTCTCTCCGCTGGGTGTGAGATTGGTAGTGAGCTACTAACATTGATCGGCAATATGCTTGGCTGTGATTTTGGTGACGAAGCTTGGAGTGGAAGCCGACCCTTGCTTGCATCTGGACATAGATGACGATGGCTGCTGGATCAAACGTCCCCAGTAGCCTAACGATCTGTTCTGGAACCCATGGAGCTAAAAGAGAAAGGAAAATTACATCTGGGTCAATGGAAACTGATTAAAGATGCACCATCGTATCTCCCTCAAACACTGCAGGCATATGGCCGATTGTACCAAAGCATAGTACAAAGAGAGAAATACATCGTCTCCAAGAAAAGTCAGTACATGATTTCAGCTGAAGAGAAATACATCGTCTCCAAGGAAATAATTACTTTGGAAATGGAAAGGTACGGTGCTGAATATTTGCAGAAGAAGCTTTAACAAGAAAACTATATATAAAATCCCCTTTATGTTGAAATACTTGCGATATAATAGATAGATTATCAATCTATGGAGCTCTAACTAATGGTTTTTATTTGCATGTATGAAGACTAAGATATGAACCCCTTATGGTCCAGAAAAATACAAAATCACAAATAGGGGTACACTATGGTAAAGGCTCTCTTCTTTCTTTCTTTTTTTTTTTGTGAATCTATAGTAAAGGCTCACCAAGAGTAGTACAATGTAACTAGCACATGTCACATATAACATATGAAAAGTACGCCATCCTTACTAATATTTGTAAGAAAATTAGGAAAACAATAGAAGCTCTAAAGTTTATCCATATATTAAACCACATGTATGATCAGGTTTAGAGATTTAGGTATTGTAAGCTATCTATCTAACTTCATTTTGTTGAGAAATGTAAGAAATGTACGAAATGCCAGAGCGTGGAGCCTCACAAGTTAATAAAGTACTAAAAGGGTTTGTGCCTCAATATTTGGTTGCAATATATGAGGTGACGAGAGATTTTGAATCATTTGAAGGTTGTCCTATCATATAAAATGTGTTTGTGTCATGGAGGCTACACAACTACGCTAACCACGAAAACAAATGGCTTACAACATATAGATGTTTAATAGTTTCTAATGCTGATCATACATGTGGTTTAATACATGAAAAAACATTAATTAGAATGTTCTATATAATTTTGCACATTGAAAACGATGACCCATTGGAAAAAAAGTCCAATTCGTACGAAACAAATTTTGAGTACATAGTATAACTCAGACGTCCACAACACATGCACACTCACCCCTATGAACACACGTACACAAACCCTATCCCTATGAGCATCTTCGAAGACTGTGCCGGCACATCCTAGATATTGACGAAGTCACCACTGGAGCCTCGCTGTCGACGGGAGCGTCGCTTACCACTGAAAGCATAATGCCGTTAAATCCTAAAAAATTCGCTCCCACGGGGAGTCGAACCCAGAACCTGAAGTGCTACAGATGCTCTTGTAACCGCTAGGCTACAGGCCCTTTCGCAGGCAACCTTACTAGTTGTTATATATCCGAATACGCATGCAGACATTCAGAAAAAAAAAAGTGCCAGAAAGAACGTTCGCAGCAAAATTTTCAACAAAAATGAAGTTTCTGACGATAAGAGGTGACCTGGAAAATTATTTGCATTCAAAGATGGTTGCTGACTATCATCCTTCAAATTCCAAATAAAATATTTTCTAGTTAACCTATTATAGTTTGACGCTCGCACCCGGTGCCTGCGTAAGCTTGCACGTACATGCCTGATGATTTGAGACACGCCGGGCTGCTGCTTCCGGCCAGGCGGCGGCGAGGCACAGCAGCAGCGACCCCGCCCCAACGGCGACGAGCAGGACGAGGACTCAAAACACAGGCCGCCATGCCTGAGTGATTCGTCTTACTGATGTAGCTACTTCGCGCGCGGCGAGGCTGCGTGCACCTGTCCAGCAGCCGGAACAGAAGGGTGAGCTTCGTCCACGTTAGCTTCACCGAGTAGTAAATAATATCACAGAGGATTTAGTGGCATTTCCACTGCAAGAAAACGAAGCAAAGACATCGCAGAGGGTTGCCAAGGGATCTCTGCTGCTGGCGGCAGAAGAAACACATTTGGGCTGAAGACGTGTGGTTACTTGGGGGACAAGAATTTTGATTTTTTTTTCCTTAACTGGGAGAAATGGATTCTGACTGTGAGTTGGATCCTATCTATTCTCTCGTGGCAGACAACAAGTCCCAAATCTCGAGGATTTTCTAAGATTTAACGGCATTGTACTTTTAATGGTAGGGGACGCTACCGTCGACAGCGAGACGCCAGTGGCAACTTCGTCAACTCGAAGATTTGACGGCTCAGTCTTCGAAGATGGTTCATAGGCGTGGCGGAGCTGGACGAGAATCTCAGGAGTGGGGGGAGGGGGGGGATCGGCGTCCCCGGCTGTCTACCCCGCTGCGCTGACCCGTCGCTGTCAAGTTCTCCCACCCCAAAACTGGCGCAATCGCCATCTCTCGCCGTCAGTGAGGTGGCACCCCGCCGCCTTTGCCTTAGTCGTCTCTCTCGCTTCTCCCGAACCCTTTTTCTAGGTCCGGCGGCCATAGAACCCCCAATCTCCCAACTCTAACCTCGCTAGGAATTCAACGTCGGCTGAGAGATTGCTCAATCTTAGACGAATGCATAGAAGTAAATCCGTTCCAATAATTCATGAAATAACAATTAAGAATTACGTATTTGATTTTAGAAAAACAAAAATAGTAAATGGGGATAAAGACAGTTAAAGTCTTCATTTTGTATCAATGTTTTCAAACAAAATCGATATTTGGGGACGAGCAAATTGATCGATTTGGTAGCGGTGCGGTACCGAGTAGCAGTAGAATTAGCGACGAATATAGAATTAATCATGGATAAATCAGGAGACAAACGGACATGGCACAAGCTCAAGAAATTCAGCTCAAGATAAGAGAAACGTACGTCATAAATTTATGATCAGCAATCTCACAGCACATAAACAGGTAATGTAAGGGTAACTGGAATGCAGGATGGAATAAAAACAAAATCAGGCAAATATAAATCTTGTGCAAGCAACTAATCCAATCAAAGCTATTTGCAGCCTGCAGCCGTGAGAACTGAAACGATATCAGCTAGCTAGCAGGCCCAAACGCCATTCTACTGTGAGGTCGGCCCTTCTTCTTCCTCTGGAGTCTAGACAGAGGCAGTTTTCTCAGCCCCTTGGCCATGGCGCACTGCAGAGCTGAACCTGGATCTCTAGAGGAGGGGCCAGAGGGTACATCCTCTGAGAAATTTCGGAAGTTAGGGGGACAATGGCCCCTGCCACCAACCCCCCCCCCCCCCCCCCCAGCTCCGCCACTGTTCATAGGGGTGGGTGTGCGCACATTGTGAGTGTCTGAGTTATACTGTGTAATCGTAAAAAATTCATTTTTTCTGTTTCAGTCCCCTAAAGCTCACTTACTTCCTAAATAATTCCAATCGGTGCAATATACAACCTATTGAAGCTTGCCTTTTTTTTATTTCTCGCTGTACAAGTCAATTATAGTATAAAAAGTATCATAATTATTTTACCACATGTTGTCATGTGAGTTGTCTTCATGCAAAAGTTGATCTTGAAATTCTAATTGTTGTCCATGAAACAAAAAAGAAAATATCAATAGAGTGTATGTTGGACCGAAGCGGGATGAATCTTTTAACACTCTCGTGCTTTGCAAAAATGTAAGAACGCCTAGGCGTTAAGACTTGTCCTGCACAAAAAAGAAAAATAAATCTTTTATCTGAATCTAAAAGCACAGGACCACATGGCAGAGCCCCAACTGGTGCTGCAGGATAGCACGTGCCGGCCGCACACTAATCTGCCATGTTGCAGGTCTGCATATGAATTAACAAGTAAGCGCATCGAGTACTGATGCCAAGAACCCCAATTGAAAATGTGATCTGAACCACTAATTACTAGTTTGGACCAACGTTAGTTGGTTGCCACAGGTTCCGTGTGGGCGCCATGGACGCCGGAGAGCTTGATCCACCGGAGGCGGCCGAGAGACGCCGGGCGCGTGGCGGTCCACGCACTGGGGCGGCCATCTTCTTGCTCGCGCTGCCACCGCTGCTTCTTGCTTCTTCCCTCCTCTTAGGCGACCGAGCCGCCGACTTGCTGGTTTGGTCGCGCGTCAAACTGCAAGGTACGAATTTATACAAAGATAAGAAACACATCAAATTAATGGTCTCATGGTGAACGTACGGCTCGTGTCCTGTTCCAGGGACATGCATGCATGTACGATCTAGTTTGCTGACCTGAACCCCGTCCCGTGCAGGCGACCGGCTCCTCGGCGGCCTCCTGTCTCCGGAGTTCGGCGACGAGACAACGACATGCCTGAGCCGGTACGCGGTCTCCAAGCGCTGGGTGACTCCGTCTCCCTTCCCGGTGTCCCCCTACCTGGTCCGGAAGCTGCGGCGGTACGAGGCGAGGCACCGGCGCTGCGGCCCTGGCACGACCAAAAACAACTCCAGCGGCGGCGAGTGCAGGTACGCTAGGAAAACAAATTCAGCGAAATTTCATCGAAATATTCAACATTTCTCTTTTTCCGCCCAACCAAACATAGCCAGAGCCTCGTGTCGGCGTTCCTGTACGCGCTGCTGACGGACCGCGTGCTCCTGGTCCGCGAGACCCCCGAGATGCAGGGCCTCTTCTGCGAGCCGTTCCCGGGCACCTCGTGGCTGCTCCCGCCGGACGTCCCCTACGCAGACGACGATGGATTACACTTGTCGGCCGGTTCCAAGGAGAGCTACGTCACCATGCTGGAGAACGGCGTCGTGCGCTACGACGACGACGAGGCCGTTCGTGTACCTCCATCTCAAGACTATGCCCGAGCATATTATCAGGCGCCGGGGCAACAACACGTCGTCGTCCTACATCGACATGGAGAGGTCGAAGTACCGTCTCCAGGACCACCGTGTTCTCGACAGGCTCCGGTCGGAAAGCTACTTCGCCGTGGCGCTGTTCCTGGTGCCCATGTACCGCGCCGAGCTGGACCGGATGTTCCCGAGCGGCAATAAGGGCGCCGTGTTCCACCACCTCGGCAGGTACCTCCTCCGCCCGGGGAACAGGGCGTGGGCAATCGTCGAGCGGTTCTACGACGACCACCTCGCCGGCGCCGACGAGCGCCTCGGCATCCAGGTCCGCGTCATGGACGACATCTTGCCCGTCACGTTCGACCTCATGTACGAGAAAAATCATCCGGTGCACTACGCGGGAGCACGGCCTCCTGCCGGTGTCGAAGAAGAAGAAGAAGAAGAAGGCCGTGCTCGTCGCGTCGCTGAAGCGGGAGTACTACGACAAGCTGCGCGCCGTGTACCATGACGACGACACGGCCGTGCACCAGGCGAGCCACGACGGGGAGCAGCGGTCGGGGGACCGGGCGCACAACGAGCGCGACCTCGCCGAGATCTTCCTGCTCAGCTACTGCGACCGGGTGGTGACCACGGCCATGTCCACGTTCGGGTACGCCGCGCACGCGCTGGCCGGGCTGCGGCCGTGGATGCTCAGGGCGCTGGACTGGACCAACAAGCAGGACGACGACGACGACGACGGCGCCGCTTGCGTGAGGGCGGCATCGGTGGAGCCGTGCCTGCACTCGGCGCCATCGCTAGAATGCTGCCGGGCGTTTCCCGAGCAGGTTCGCGACCCGGTGGCGCGTTTTTCCCGTTCCTGCGCCACTGCGAGGATGTCAGCTTCGGTCTCAAGTTGTTCCATGATTAGCAGATGCTTTATACAAATGGTAGCACAAACGGCGCTCGTGATGGAGAAGGGGCCATGGATCACCTTGCGTTCCCCAAATGGTTACCCTCGAATAGATTGTACCGGGTTATTGATTCAGGCGTGTATAACAGCGGTGGCGGCACGACCCGAGTAATGAAGACTCGCCGTCGATGATGAAGCTGGGTGACTCAACGGCGGCACGCATGGCATCGCAGCATGGGACAGATGCGGGACGACAGACGATGGTGTTGCCATAAAAGAATTTATGCCGTGACCCCCCTGGCCCGGCCCTGGCCATGAAGGCATTAAGATGCCGGGGAATCCAGTACCCCATGCATGTTACAAGTGAAAGAGATCAGGGCTCTTACATGCATGCATAGGAACCACGCAGTTGGCGAAAGCACACCTTCCGTATGAACGTACCTTATAAAATCGTGGATCAGGCAAGGTTACACGATGCTTATCTCAACAAAATTGTCAGACGCCCAGCCCATGCAGCCTTGCAAAAGTAATTAGATAATTCTACTGAGCACGACACTTCTGCAGCTGGAGAGATGCAACAGGCACCAGCAGGTGTGTCCTGCAGCGGAGGAGAAGCAGGACATCATGCATGCCAACGAATATATGGGATCAACTAACAAATAATAAAGCTTCATTGCTTCAATATTTGTATGTTAATTCTAAGTTATATTATGCCAATCATACACAAATTAATTAACTTGTAGACTTGGCATGGTGTCATACTAACTCAATAAGTCTTGAAATAGCAAAATTCCATGAACATATTAAATTCCCTCATAAAAAAGGACAATGAATTGCACCTAAACAACTTATATTTTGGTGAAGCCGTTGTAACCATGTCTCAGTATTATAATAAAAAATGATAATAAGTATATATTTAATCAGTGCCTCAAGACTTCATTGGAAGGGAACCATTGGTTTACAGTTCAGAACAACGATTTTTGTTTGTCCAAAAATAGTTAGTGTGCTTACGGGCATATGGCAAGATGAACCATTTTCTCGTGTTAAAAATCAAGAAGTACAGTTTAAGTATCATGTTGATTTTCTTTAAAAGAAATTAGGCTACAGGTTACTCTATAAATTCACATTTCTTAGTACCTCAAATGGTTAATCATTCATCTTTCTTTAGGTCACACTAATTGATTCACAACCATGTGATATACCTTCCTATAATCTTTTAGTGTTCCACAGTTTTGATTCATATTTTGCTAATATTGCTCCATCCTCTTTCGGGACTAAACAAACAGCAAAGATTTTCCAGCAATTTTGTTACAGCCGTCATGCCAACGGAGAGATAAGGGATAAGGGATAAGGGAAAAGCAAAGATTCAGCCCTCGATGCTTTCCAGGGCCGTATGGCGCAGTCATGCCTCGACATCTTTCTAGTGAACTTCTAGATTAATTTGTCCTAAGTCAGACTATTTGAAGTTTCAGAAAACTTTTACAAAAACATACCGGTATTTATAGTCCCATATAGTATCGTTAGATTTATCATAAAATATATTTTCAAAGTATGAATACTTGGTGTCATTAATGTTGATATTATACTCTATAAGTTTGGGTAAAGTTGAGATAGTTTGACTTAGGACAAAGCTAAGTCATTTATTTTGGGACGTATATATGGAGTATCAAATCAATTGACCTTTCTGGGATCCAATGCGCCGGCCTGCAGCTAAAATGATGCCAGTTTATTAGACAAGAGATACTCATACACATAGTTTACTCAAGAAACTGTACAGAAATATCAAATTAGTCACCCTTTCCGGGATCCAATGCACCTACAGCTAAAAAGATACTCTCTTCGTTTTTAATTATATGACGTCGTTGACTTTTTTGTTGAACTTTGACCAACAATATATGTGAAAATAATTAGTTGCTTAACGTAAAATGTATATTGTTGGATCTATCATCAAAAGCACTTTAAGATTAACTTATACATTTAGCTATTTACATAAATATTTATGAATAAGACGAAGGGTCAAAGTAACGAAAAAAGTCAACGGCGTCGTATAATTAAAAACGGAGGGAGTACCAGTTTTTATTCGGACTAGAGATCTATTGACACACCAAGTGGTTTGGAATGCTGAAATATTAGCTCATTGCAGACTTATATAATAAGTTGTCTGCCCTAATAATGTCAAGCATAGAAAGTTATTTGTCCTTTCCCTTGAAATGGTTTTGTTTATATAAATAAATAGCTCCAATTTTTCTAACTGGTTGGTCGGAGGGAAGCTTCCCCCAGTCGGCTTTAGTACACTCAAATGCATCGAAATACTTATTATCTAGTATTGTACATGCATTTAAAGCAAAATCCATTTGTAAAAAAAATAACATATTTCAATACACCTAGTACAACTTCCATAAGATGTACAAAGCGGATCTATCGTGTTCTCAACTTACACAAATCTACCCAATTAAAGATAAAATGGAAACATTGCATTCCCCTTCCGATATCTCATCGAAATGAAACTGTGCTACTTTCCTAAATCTAGCATAATAAACATGGAGGGAAGTGTGTCATAAGAAAATTAATATAATAATTTAAATCCATCGATTCTCCTTTCCTATAGTTTGGACTCAGTCAAAGCTCTTTGTAAAATAACAAAGTCAACTTAGAACAGTGTTTCCATGTGACACCACCTCTAATTTACATGGTAACCATATGCATCTATTCCCCCTTCAGAATGCAACAAGGTGAACATGTCATTATTATTGTGTGTTAGCTTTGAAAGATTCCCACTTATGTATTAGTTACAGCATGCATTCGGGTCCTATAAACACCACCGAATGGCTCATCATAATAGCACAAGATCAATCTCAACATCCTAGCTAGTTCTGTGATTCTCGAAACACCATATATAATGGCTTTCAGTACCGCTGCTCTTCAGGGCACCGCTGCTGCCATTTGCATGGTTCTGGTCCTAGCCTCGGTGGGAAAGCCTGCATTAGGGAAATGCATTCAATCTTGCATCTCAGAGTGTCCTTCCAAGTGCAATGCATATGCTGAAAGTACTTGCAAGAGTTACAAGGCTGAAGACAATTACAAGTGTGTGTACTCTTGCGACACGTACTGTCCTAGTTTCTGTGGGGGAACCAGCCCCGAGCAGTGCAAAATCGACCAATGCGGTGGTAACATGCAGGGGCCTAAATACCGGGATTGTCTGGGATCAATGTTCATGCAGGCAAGAACAACTGCGAGAAAGACTGCGAAGGCAACAAAGTGAATAATTAAATTCAATTATTCGCCATGCCTGAATGGATAGATTGCTGGAAGTTTCAGTTGTTAAGCTAATCTTTTGTACTGCATATTTTGCCCTTTAATAGCAATCGCACAATACTATTTAGGTGCATCAAAGTCATATAGGAGTCAATATTGTTTAGTTTGCTACTTGTTGGATTTTAGTTGTTAGCTTGTTATTTGAGTCACCCATGGCCTGCGGCATTTTGGGAAGTGATTGTCTTATTCGTTGTAAGTTTGTGTTTTCGTTTTCAAATCAGAAAAAATGTAATAAAAACGATGCATACCATGATGGTTTGCGTCACAAAACTCCCAGCAGGTGCTTCTATGTTTTCCAGAAACTAAAAAGCACTTATCTCAAAGCACTTCCCGACTTCCGTTAACTACTCAGTTAAGCACCCTAATTAATCTGTTAAGCTTTGAAGAATTCCACCTTCCCGCACCCTGTTGGCTAGACCTCATTGCCAGATATTACCTTCACGAGCGACTGCACCCGTGTCGCCTCGACGTGCTCTACGTACCTGGTCGGCCGGACTCGAGCATCGTTAGCAACCGCGATCTCGATTCGCCTCTCCGCTCCTGGTCTGGCTTCTATACTGTGTGGCAGGTGTTCTCCATACAAGTCTAGTTTCTTTGGTTATGTATTTCTAACATTTCTTAGTAGACTTAAATGTTTAGTTTCCAATCATATAGCGATGTAACATAGTGATGCTGTTTATCTTGTGACTTGTGTAAAGAACCAGTCCTTGGATTGATTGCATTTACCAATTGTGACGACAAGATCATTCTCTGGGTACAAAGCGGCATATCTCTCCCATAAACCGTACTGCTACCTGAGCAGGACGATGAGGAGCGGCCTAGGACTCGCAGCAGCGGCCGCCATGCTTGGTGATTCGTCTTAGGAGCATCAAATAAACAAAACTATTTTACAGATAGGTGTTAATTTACGAGATGAATCTAATGAGTCTAATTAATTTATATTTTGCCACAGTAATGCTACAGTGACCATTGGCTAATCACGGCTTAATTACTCTCATTAGATTTGTCTCGTGAATTAGACCAAGAATTCTGCAATTAGTTTGTAATTTGATTTTATTTAATACTCTTAAATAATAATATTCTTTTTTATGTGACAGCAACGAAGTTTAGATCCAAAAAACAAACACACCCTTAACTAATGTACTAATCACGCGCGGGACGGGCGGCGAGGCAACGTGTGTGGCAGGTGTTCTGCCCTTCCATTAGAGAAGGAATCCATGTGAGCTTCACCGAGGTAAGCAAACAAACAGCAGAGGGTTGACAGGGGATCTCTGCTTCAGGCAGCAGAGGAAACGCATTTCAGCGAGAGACGTATGGTGGGGGGACAAGAATTTTGACCTTTTTCCCCCCTTCAGTTGGGAGAACTGGGATTTGACTCAGTGGAGACTGGATACTTTGGATTCCATCTATTTTATCGCGGCGCACGCCAAATCCCAGAAGGGAGCAAATTCCAGTGTAAACAGAGCTGTCGGCCATGAATCTGGATACGTGCACCTTACGTGCAGAGCGTAGAAACTTTTTCATTATATTTGAAAAAAGTTCTACCTGGGTAGACTAGGCATGCTAGCTGAATTGTGGGATACATATCTTCCCAAGGAAAGGTTATTCAGATTGTAATAGCAAGCCCAGAGGCCCCAGACAGGCAGACATGTCTAATGAGTCAGCATGAAGCGTCCATTTTAATAGCTCGTTCACTTCGCCGGAATCTTTAGTTGCTGAAATTTTAGGAGGACGTGATTTTTACTCTGGCTATACCTACAGTGCTGCGGCGGGTAGAAATGCAATCGAAATGCTAGTGTCACATAGAAATTCTCAAATACCCTCTTGTTTCATATATGCAGGAAATATATCCTCTAGGACATGAATTCCACATGTACCCAGTACTAGGTGTTTGCCATGATCCGTAAGTTCTTTCAATAATCATGCCGCATGATGTTCTTTGTTTTGCGTTTCAGGGATCTGATATGATTAGGAAGTTCAACAATTGAGAAGCTTCAGCTGATTTTGTTTCATTAGCGTAAAACTCCGAAAGTATTGTTATATATCAGAACGTGCATGCAGAAAGAACGTTTGCAGCAAAATTTTCAACAAAAAATGAAGTTTGTGACGATAATAAGTGACCGTGGAAAATTATTTGCATGCAAAGACGGTTGCAGAATCACCCTTCAAATGAAAATTTTGACTTGAAAAA
Organism: Eragrostis curvula; assembly: GCA_007726485.1. Taxonomy (NCBI): domain Eukaryota; kingdom Viridiplantae; phylum Streptophyta; class Magnoliopsida; order Poales; family Poaceae; genus Eragrostis; species Eragrostis curvula. Next base: position 29,262,003 of record CM017440.1, on the reverse strand, counting down.
GGTTGTTCTAATATATCCCTCAAATTTAAAGTAAAGATTGTTTGAAGAGTGACAGATATGGTTGTAAAAATCCAAAACATAACCATGGAAAATTATCAAATTCAAAAAACATGATTGTGTAAAACTCCTTTGAATAATTGAATTCAAAATAAAACTCTTTGAGGTTTTTGAATTCTCAAAATAAACGTTGGAAATGTTTGATGAAACCGTGACTGTTAAAATATCTTTGTACTTTTTTAGTTTGAAAACATAATCATTCAAAAAAATTGATTCCATAGAAACAAGGAAGATTTTTTTTATTCAATGCATGCTGTCAAAACTATTTGTTTCGGAATGGGATACTTTAGAGTGACCATAAACAGCTTATTTCTGCACTAAGCTTCTTTAAGCCGTGTTGTCATGATGCCATCTATATTGCATAGAATAGCAATTGATAGATCGAAAAAAGATGAGTAATGACAATAAGACAGCATCAGTAGCATAGCAGTCTGCAGCGAGGGATGAACATTCAGAGTGCGCTCATGTACACGGATTTGCTACCCACATTAATTGGCATATTAGACCACTAACTTTGTCAATAATGCTCAGAACAAGCAGAAAGGTCATATACAATGCATCATTCCTGTCTTTAGATTTGCTGTTGGCCTAATGAATGGTAATCACTCATGTCCAGGCTAGGCCTTGCTCAGAACAAGCAGAACCTACATTAGCTTCGCACACTTACGAATCATTCCTATCTCTAGATTTGCTATCTGCTTTCAGATCACATCTTGTAGCAACGACGGTGATATACAACGCATGATACTACGAGTCCAAAACCGGGGCAACAACTTACCAAAACCGGAACCATTGCACGGCACAAAATTAGTAACATGGCCAATTTAAAAGGTTGACCATTCTATCCTACGCTAGTTGTATGTGGCTAGCGCAAAACTGAGCTCTTCAAAAGTGTGATAAGAGTCCTTTGTCATCAACCTCCTATACTCATGCCGAACTCTTATACGGTTGAAGAAGATGGTACCTTTTCACATGATCTTTCCTTGACCTACAGTACGACACAAGGCGCCTCTCATCCACCTCCCCTGTGTTTGATAACCGAACACCATACTCTAGTAATCTCCTCACATCCCTCGGAATGGGGCTTTGCCACGGGCGGTCCCACCAACCAGGTGGCAGTAGTGGGGTCAAGGCACATTGGTGCAGTTGGTGTGGGCAGCTTAAAGTCCCAGCATATCTGTTCCAGATATGACCCCAGCCAACCTGTGTCGATAGCCCATTGACCAGTAAATTACTGTGGATGCTGCTTAAGAATGTAAAGTTTGAGCCTGAAGGATCACGACCTAATGCAAGAAAATTACATGTTTTCAGACAGCAGTTTGATACTGACTACAAAAACAAAGGAAACAGGTAGAAACACAAAGATATTTACCATGTTTGTTAGCTGCAGCCAGTGCTGCAATCAGCTGTGCATAGGTCGTTCCGACACGACGATGTGCTCCAGTGACAACAGCGTATTTAGCACGTGATGCTAGAAAGAAATCAACAAATGCTGCCCACCTTGGAGCTGACCCCCAGTCTCTTGAACGAAATTCCAAAGACTTGCACAGAAAAGAAATTGATTTCAGGGAACTAGATGTGCAAGCCTATCAAGTAAGAGTGTAGAAGAGTGTAGAGTACCTTATCATTTCCAATCATCTCTAGATCGGTACTCTTGAGAAACAACTTGTAATCAAAATAAATCACCTGCCGACAAGTAGAGAACAAACACCCAATTTTAACATTTTTCTAGAAATCTGTTCAAGCACAATGGTGTTTAACAAGAAGTATCGAGTTCATCTGATAATATTCAACAAACCAGCAAACCTCTGCAAACTCACTGATGTCTGACTTTATCTCCTTGGCAAATGATGGAGTGTCTGAGACCAATGCCACCCGAGGTGTCCCCTTCACATGGGAATTATGTAGAGCTCTCTTTATACAATTAACTGCAGCTTTTCTTGCTCTCACGGGCCTAAAGTCACAACAGAAGTTAATCTTCGACTGGTCAAATCATATGATGTGGAAGAGTTGATGGTAGACTCAAAACAGCCATTACCATTTGATAAGTTGATAACTCAAAAAAACACCTAAATGTTTGTAAGTTATCGGCTAATATCAATATACATAATGTTGATGAAATATGTGAAGATGTAAGGGACCTAAATGTAAAGTGATGAATATAATGCAGAGTTGGCTGTGTGGGGGTGCAAGTAGCTCCAATTGCCCCCAAAACAACACATAACATGAAATTAGTTGCCAACTTCACTAGATGACATCACATTAAGACAAAAGAATCTAGGTTCCATTGAAAATTTCAGCACAAAGTACCATATTTCAATGCCTAAACAAGCAAGAATAGCTGACAAGTAAACTCTTATAATGTCAGTATTCTATTACATTGCTTACTGTTTAATGAAAATATGGACATGGAGTATACCAACAGCTACAATCAATTGGGTGACATGAAATACAGAGCAGTGTACCTATTCATCATCATGCGCATGTGCAAAACAATATCTGGATCGTGACCCTTCAAAGCCCAACGAACTGCTGCTTGCACTGCCCTAGAAGGTGATATGATAGCCCGCATGAGTTCCCCAAATGTATTAGGCCTAGCATGAATTGAATCTGGCAATCCAAAAAGAGCCGAAGCCGCAGCTTTCATTCCAGGATGAACATTCTTCAGAAAAAATTGGATCCCAACAGCATCTGTTGCGCCATCAAACCTAGTATCATAATAAAGTAAAACAATTGAGTAGGCTTGATTACTCAGCTTTCGTAAGGTCATGCTGTGCTTGGAAACACTGCAAATGTGCAAAATATCATGCCTTTGTGACCGGGGCAGAAATAGCTGAAAATGAAGCATACTGGATATAGTAGAAACAAATAATTTCTCCATTGTAATCAGAGCAAATGAAAGCTTGATAAATTGACATCATATGCAGAGTTGCATAAGTAATAATTGGAAAAATGTAATGCAGGCACCAATTAATTTTTGTTCAATCTTTGGCATTAGATAATAATATACATTGCATATTTCGTGAAACTGAAAAGTGACACAATACATTAATAAAGGATAACTCGTGGAACTACTCCAAATTCAGTTGTGCAAAAATAGTTGCCCCAGCACACTCAATTCCATTGAACGAATAAGATTAAGGTTCTATATTCTAATAGCATATGCGGTCTTGTGCAAAAAAGGACCATAGTCCAAGGATCAATGGTGCTTGCATTATTTCACTTTATTCAGCAGATTATCAATGTTATCGACACTCTCAAAAAATTCCATACTCAAAATGGAAAAGATAAAACATCACAAGGGTAGCAGGTTCAACACATCATGCATGCCAAGATTTTCACGGTATCTTGTGGACAAGCAATGGTAAAAGATAATTTAACTACAGAGAGCATTTTACTAATTTATAAAAGCATGTGGATTCATCTAAGCAAAATCTCCTCTCACATTTTTTTACTGATTTTAATTAACCTTAGTATATTGTGAGCAGGTTTAGACAGCTTTCCTTACTGAATTCAATCTTACTGAATACAGCACATCATGCATGCCAGGGGGGAAATGAAGGAAGAACCAGCCCAAACAGTTAGGCTTGAGGAATGATTATAAGTTTGAAAAAACTGAATCAAATGGTTCTTACCTTCTCGTGCTTCTATGAATCTCGATGTTCACCACTAATTTTGTTTGATTACATCTCAAAAGTAACTTTCGAAACAAAAAATTCTCTAGTATTTGAATGTACAGAACCTCGTCTATGGTAGTCTACTCCTTTTCCATTTCTAGACTGAACATACATACACGGTACATCACTGAAGAACTAAGGCAACTTATACATAACTATACGGGTTAACTTATAAATCAACATATAGACCAGGTAGAACTAATGCACTAGCGGGTACTCAACATGTCATGAGGTGCCATTGAGGTCTAAGAACTCTAAAACTGCGTGCTTGTCTCCCTGAGGTTGTTCAATGTGTCATTTAGGTTCATCGATGCCCAGAACATTATTCTAATTTTGACTCGTCAACAAGAAATTTTCCATGCAAGCCATGTCGGCAATCAAACAACGTATTTTGGGGAAGTTGACTTGGATAACACATTTATCAAGTGTAGGGACTAGGGACATCAGTCTTTATTTTCAAAGTTCACACAATCTGTAACGACTTTGGGACAGCCAGTGCATTTTACTCCACTAGTCTTCAACCAAACAGTCTGTTATCACGAAGAGCAACATAACATTTTACAATTCAGGTGAAAGTAAATTTTAAACAGACTCAGGTCGAAATAGGAAAAATACGTGAAAGATATTGTAACTGTTATACTAACCAGATAATTGGATCCTTCCAGCTATTCCAATCACTACATAGAACATTTGTCTCTGAAGGATTATCAAAATTGTCGACTCTCATATTCAGATCTCTACCATATGTTCTATCACAGCGATGTTTCCTCCACAAATGCTTGATTTCTTGAATCGTAAATGAATGATTGGTATAAGAAATGTACTCCTCGAAAGGATATGATCCCCTGTCAATGTGACAAATAGTGGTAAGCGCCTAAGCGAATAACAATCAATCATGGTCATCAAAATATGTTACAGCTTCACCGTTTATGCATAATACAACAAGTTCACACTACACAAGAAAGGCAAGCCTTGAGAATCCTATTGTGCATTAGTTATATGGAAACCTTTCACTGGTTTATCAAATTAAATTCGGAATTAGAAGAATGCTAAGCTGTAGCAAAAGGAACTATGCAGTATGATGAAAGTCAATGCTTCCTAACTACCACACTCAAACAAAGGAAAAAAGACGAATGTAGCTGAGTATATATGCCTTGTCTGCCCGATGATCAGAGACCGGTTTAACATAATACTGAGGGCTGCCGCTGTTAAGATCTTGTACATTTCATTGCCAAACCCAGCTTCAAATGATTTCCCCAACACAAAGCCTTGTTTGCAGAACTCATATGCAGGGAGTGTTCGCACTCTTGTGGCTCCTGGCAAGTTAATCAAAGACATAAACATTGGGCGCCTGAACCTTCAATAAACTGCAATCCTACGTGATTTATGATTACCATAAACAGTTGGAAGTTTGTAACAAGTTTTTCAATTTTATTTGAATGATCAGTAACAGTTCTCGAGCAACAGAGTGTATTTTAAGTTATATGCTGTGAAACAATTTTAGACTTTGGCTGCATTCATATATGAATACAGATTGATTAAATAAAATGACAGGACTTGAAGAAGCTCTTTCACTATTCCCAATTACACATTTACTTCAGAATATATTGCCACCAAATTAGATTTTACAGTGTCAATGTCTGAACTGAATCAAACAATTTTGTGGGCTGGGCTGGTGCCTAAGCAATAACAAAATACAAAATAAAGTATCAAGAAAGCAATGGTAGGAAGAGCAACAACATAAAACTATACTTGTGAAGAACTCAGAACATCATATGGATGCTGCAGTCTAATACCAATGCTTAGAATTCTGAGAATAATAAGTGAAATACCATGCAACTGTAATATAAATCAAAAGAGATAGCCCTACAGCAGCACACTTGCATTGTGACTTGGTTATTATGCAAAATGCAATGCTAGAACAGTACGTATCAGATAACGGAGGAGCTGCTCAAATGTAGCACGATTTTGCTGTAGTAATAACTAAGCTATGTTTCAAATGATTCAGGCCTTAATAGCTATTCTGTGCACGACAATCTTCAAGTTGATCAAAGCCCAATCAACTAGAAAACTGCATCCCACTTGAGCAAGGTAAAGACAACGGCAAACTCGATAATACACTATTTATACTACATTTCATCAATGATGCAATCTAATGATCCCTGGCCACTGTCAGGCACTTCTTCCCTCGATTCCTACACTAGTCCATCAAACCATTGCTGAATAAAAGTGTCCCGTTACTGCTCCCCATGAAAAATCATGATAATCAATGCCCCATTAGGTCATCTGGTCAGAAAATTTAATTAGTCGCTAAACTACCCCCTGCGGACGATAAGCAGCTAGCGAAGCACACTAGTGACAATCTCGCGGGATCACGCGTGTCATTTTCTGGGAAAAATCGAAGGGAGCAGCCTACTCATCAGAACGCACCGTGGAGTTCGAAGTGGCGCCGGATCAGCTTGCGGACCCGCAGGCTGGCCTGCTCCGGCGAGCCCCGCCCGGCCGCGTCCACCCCCATCCTCTCCACCGTCGCGCAAGTGGCAGCGGCCGCTCCTGCGCCGCCATCCCCTGCCCCACCCGCCGCCGCATCCGCATCCGCCTCCACCGGATCGTGCGGCGCGGGAGGGGAGTCGGAGAAGGGGAGCTGGGCGTGGGACGCGGAGGATTCGGGAGGTTTAGGTCCATGGCGGAGGTGGAGGAGGATGGTGAGCGCGGCGACGCAGACGGCGGCCACGAGGAGGGCTCGCCGGAGGAGGCGCGGGAGAGTGCGGCCGCGCCGCCATCGAGCCGGCGGCGGCGGCATGGGGAGGCGGGCGTCGCCGACTCGCCGTCGCCGCTGTCAGAGCGGCACGGGAGTGGGGGCAGCACCACCTTGTGCTTTCCGTGCGGGATGGGAGTGCGGCAAGCTCGCTGGTCTGGAAATGGACTCGCACCGAAAGAGAAGAAAGGCGATGACATACGACCCGGAGGTCCGATACCGTTTTGGGCCGGCCTTTGAAAGATTCCACAAAACGCGGTCCAAATATCTTATCCCGGCCAGCCTTTACTTTGGGCCGGCCCTTAAAAGATGGACGAAACGCGGTCCAAATGGCTGCTACGGGTAACAAAGAACCGGAGGACTCCCGATTCTCTCGCAGCTACTGTAGCCTTTACTTGTGCTAAAAAAAAAAAAACTGTAGCCTTTACTTGGCTCTAAAAAACAGCTAATGTCGCCTTTACTGTAGCTCTTTCTTCCCGATCGATTTTCCATCTCTAGCTTGATCAATCCTAGTCTTTCCTTCATTAGGAGCTGAAGCAGCCTCCGATCCGTGGTTTTAATTGCTTTTATGATCTGCTTTTTAGGAAGTTTTCTTTGGACTTGACGGAGACAAAATGTGAATCGTTTTGGTTGCTCCGGAAGGCGGTATCCACGCACGCAGTTGCTGCTTGTAGTGGTCGCCACTGGCACTGCTGTAAGACTATCCGCAGCAGTGTCTTCTAAATTTCATCTCCTAAAGTAATATTTAAAGTACCTTCAAACAAACTTTCATCTTCTAAACAAAAAACGCTGCAGCTGTGCCCTCTATACCATCCTCTATAAATGGAGGAGGATCCAAATTCCCCCACATTTAGAGGAGGAGTGAGTTTCCTTTATATTTAGAGGTCCTTTTAGAGGGTATTGTTGCAGGCTGTTTTATCTCCTCTTCCTTCAAATTTAAGGGTCCAAGAGGCTTTAGAGGAGACTGTTGCGGTTAGTCTAAGATGCTTAGTTCGTTGCTGCTCGTTCTTTTCTTTCACCCTTGCACCACCTCATCTCATGCCTGATGTCTCAATCGCTCACCTGCTGAGTACGGCTCTTTAGTATTGTCTTTGCACCACCTCATCTCGATCATGCATGATGTCTCAATCGCTCACCTGCTGAATACTGCTCTTTAGTATTGTTCGGTGCTGTTTTCCTTCAGAGTATTGCTCTTTAGTATTGTTTAGTGCTGTTTTCCTATATGGACGTAGGCGAGATGCCTTTCTACCTTTCTCCTTTCTCCAATCTGATCCAATCTCCTGCCCTCATGTTATCCTCTTTCAATAGCTCAATGAATCTTCTCTCGTGGAACTGTCGAGGACGGGTGGCTCTCTCTACAGCTCAAAGATGCGACAACTTGTAAGATTAATCAATTCAACCAAAGCTAAGGTATGCTTTATATCTGAGGTAAAAATCTGATAAATACAATTCTAAAGATATCAGTGATGTCTTTCCTTTGCATAATAATTTTATTGTTCCTGCTGAAGGCATCTCTGAAGGTTTATGGCTTTTGTGGTCTGGTGATATAGAAGTTGATGTTATCAAGGCTTTTTCGAATTATATCTTAGCTAATGTTAGTTATAGTCAGGCTAATTTAAGATTTGGGCTGGTTTGCGTTTATGGTGATCCTTATCATCTTCACATTCATGATATTTGGGCTAATGTGTTAGATTTTGTGAAAATGGATAACAGCCCTCTCTTTTGTATGGGAGACTTAAATGAGCTCCTAGATGTCGATGAAAAGCTCAGTTCTGTAAGTCCTCTGTAAGTTCTAATAATAAGAGAATTTTTTTTCCAATATCATCAATAATGGTGGAGAAAAACCCAAGGTGGAAGGAGCAGTGCATAATAGCCTTTAGGAGCGACAGTTGTTTGTTTCAAGGGGTTAGATAAATTTGATAGCAAAAAACAGGGCTAAAGAGCTTGTCAAGATCGTTTACTACCCGGTTTAGCAGAGAAAAATAAGGAATTACACTAGCACATATCTGCTGATTAATGATATTTTTATTGTAAATCTGTCACTATTTTTTTTTGGGGAGGGGGTTGTTTGCCGTTTTCAGCCAACTTTATGACATTTTTCGTAGTCCTTCACAAACAACCTTATTTGTGACGAAAAAAAGTATAAATTGGTAAACAATATGTTAATAACTTTGTTGGAGTTTATCTCACTTAGTAATGTAGGTGCTTAAAGAAGAGTATTTTGATAGGTGCTTTTCTGCTATGAACCTTATGTCAGCTTTTCTTTCAGTAAGCTATGCATTTCATATTTTTCCTACTATACACTTGCGTAGTACGGCATGCACTCACTCTTGCTATTCCCCACTTTATATTGAAATGCTGCTCAAAAGATGGAGGCGCCATGGAATACTTCAATGTGGAATACTACTAGGCGTGCTTCTCTCAGTCGACTGCCTGTTTGATGGGTGTCTTCCGCTGTCATTTTATTTAATCTTGTGAAACATTTTATTCGGATTTTGTAATAATGATACGATGAGATGATGTAATAATAACATTAGTTGTACTGTTTATTTTACTATTGTTCTATATATGTGGAACTTGATCCTCGTACATATATAGCAATGCATTCAGTTTTGACTTTAAAATTGGGTGTGACAACCACTTATTAGCAAACTGTCAGGAAAGAGTAATACTCTCTTGTATTGGAAACAATAATGTAAACCCAGTTTTATCTAGATGAGACTTGTATCTTCTTTTTCTTTATAAACTATAATTTGCCACTTCAAAAAAGATGCTTACAGGTTCTTTTTAAAAAAATATGAAACCACTATTGGGGTTAGCTTTTTGCATTGATCAATTACACATAAAACCCTTGGCCAGATAGGGAAAGACAGACATTTTATATGAGGATTTTAAACCCACCATACGCCACCATGTTGCTTGACTACCAATCAAGAATTTTAAACCCACCATACGCCACCATGTTGCTTAACCAACAACTGAGGATTTTAAAATTTCTTATTCGTAGCTGAGGATTTTATATGTTGCTTATACTTAGATGATGATTTTAAAATTGCAAGTTACCCCGTTTAATATGACTGACTTTAACAGAGCATCTAAAGAGTAACTTATACACAAAATAAGTGTTAAAAATGCAAAAACAGCTCCCCAACAAATGACGCAGGAACAACAACTATTCTTGGGTTGAAAGAGCCCACTCCCCACAAATCGAGCACGGCATGCACGCGACCTTCTCCTTCCTCGTCGTCCTCCTCCCCCGCCGCCCCTGCTCCCTTCCACAACGACTGACCTTTCGCGGCCGAATAGACGTGATTTCGCAGCCGAATCGACGGCGGTGCAGCTGAACCGGCGCCGGAGCCGGAGGGAATGAGGGACTATTCGATCCGGAGCGAAGGGGAAAGAGTAAAATGCGCCTCTGCGCGGGCCAGGGCGAGGCGGGACGTCGGCGCAGGCGAGGCAGCGTTGTGCGCGGCGGCGTGCAACGTGTTGCGCAGTGGAGCTGGGGCCGAGGTGGACGTGCTGCGTGGGCGAGCAGCGCAGCTGCTGCTGGATGCTCGGGCGCAAGGCGAGCTGGCAAGCTGGCTGGTGGATGGTGTAGCACCGAGAGGGAAGGGGAGCTGCTGCTGCTGCTGATTATTCAGTAGTCGTGTGGATTTTTGCTGCTTGCTGCTGGATGCGCATCAAACAGAGAAGAAATAGAGTGAGGATTGGAGAGAGAGAGAGGAGTGAAGGTCTAGCTGGTGGAGCCTGGACGTCGTGCGAGGTGAGGAAGAAGAGAAGAGTGGAGAAATTTGGGGGATTTGTGTTGGGGGATTTGTGCTGAGATTTGGAGGAGTTGTGGGATTGGTTGAAGAAATCTGGGGGAAGAGGAGCTGTGGTGTATGTGTGTTGCTGTGCTGCTGCGGTTGTGTTGCCGAGTTGAAGGAACAACAGAATCGGTTGTGTTACAGAGAAGAGGTCCGAGGTCCGGCGGCGTGCTGTACAGAGGAAGGAGGAAGAAGAAGATAAGGAGGAGGAAGAAGAAGGCAAGTTAAAAGGTCATCTGTTGGAGATAGAAGTTTTTTAGGTTTGGATGTTCAAGTTTTTTAAAGTCTTAGTTGGATATAGGTATATTGGACTGTTGGAGTCAGTCTAAGGGCCTTTTTGGGTAGGCGTTTTTCGATGGTTTCTTCAGCAGCTTCACATGATTCCCAATAAAAAGGAGGTGCTCTTTCATGTGTTTTTCTTTTTTTTTAAAAAAAAGGTGCTCTTTCATGTGCTTTTTTTTTTTAAAAAAAAGAAGAAAGCCGCGTCCAAAACTAAGGTGAAGCAGGAAGCCGCAAAAATAGTAGCTTTACCGGGTTCTTTTCCACTTAAGCCCCTACCCCGCTATTTACATATTTATCCATAAAAATAAGAAAAAGATGCAGAAAAAGTCGTTTAGCCAAACGTTTTAGGCATAAGCACAGACACAACCAGCACAACTTTTTTTTAGAGAAGCCACGGCCGCAGCCGAAGCCGATACAGTCGCAACCCTAAGCCCTAAATAAATGCAAATGATATTGGTCTAAAACTCATTGTCATAATAACTATGCAAAAATTTCTCATTTTGTTTTACCACGGAGGAGCCACAGGGGAAAATACGAAACAATCCAATGAGAAGTCATGTCCTAAGCTCCGCCCTATATAATACAGTAGAGATGCTGCTAGGAGTGGCAAAAGAAAATGGTAGGCTCAGCAGCAGGCGATGTTCGGACGGTGTCCCGACGTGTGGTCCGGGCAGACGCGATGGTGGTCAATCCTGGTGCTCAGGAGCCACAATTGGTCCACTTGACGCCGTTCGATCTCCGTCCGCTCACGGGGGAATACATCCAGAAGGGAATCCTCCTGCCCAAGCCCCCAACAGGAGGCGTGCCCCTCGTGGATGAGCTCGCCGCATCCTTGGCGCGCGCCCTGGGCCGCTTCCACCCGCTGGCCGGCCGCCTCGTCGGCAGCAGCGAGTCATCTGCAGGTACGGGGGGCGTCGTCGTCTCACTCCGGTGCAGCGGCGAAGGCGCCGAGCTCGTCCACGCCGTGGCGCCGGGGGTCACCGTGAGCGACATCACCGATGCTCTGTACGTCCCGTCGTCCGTGGTGGCGTCCTTCTTCCCCTTGAACGGAGTGCTGTGCGTGGACGCGGCCGTGGACGGCTCCCTCCCCCTGCTGGCAGCGCAGGTCACCGAGCTCAAGGACGGCGTCTTCGTCGCCGTGTCTCTCAACCACGCCGTCGCCGACGGGACGACGTTCTGGCACCTGTTCAACACCTGGTCGGCGGTGGAAGATGCACGCTCTCCACGCTGCCACCGAAGCTTGACAGGTGGCTCGCCGACGTGCCTATTCTTCTACCCTTCGCCAAGCTGGAGGACATGATCCGGCGGCCCAAGTTCCCGCCGGTGCACGAGTGCTTCTTCCATTTCTCCGCGGAGAGCGTGGCGAGACTGAAGGCGAAGGCGAATGCCGAGACACGCCTGGCCGCCACCACCATCTCCTCGCTGCAGTCGCTGCTCGCGCACCTGTGGAGAGGCGTGTGCCGAGCACGGGGCCACTCGCCGACCCGGGAGACAACGTACATCGTCTTCGTCGGATGCCGGGCACGGGTGAAGGGCATCCCGGAAGGTTACATTGGAAACGCCGTGACGCACGCCCGCGCCACGTCCGCCGCCGGCGACGTCCTCGCCAAGGGGCTCGGCTGGGCGGCGTTCCTCCTGAACCGCGCGGTTGCGTCCGTCGACGAGGCGAAGGTGAGGGACCAGCTCGATTCCTGGCGTCGGAACCCCAGCTTCCTGTACCTCGAGCCGTCGGAAGACAACACGACGGTCGCGACCGGGAGCTCGCCGCGCTTCGACGTCTACGGCAATGACTTCGGGTGGGGCCGCCCGGTCGCCGTCCGTTCTGGCGCCGGCAGCAAGATGGATGGGAAGGCCACCGTGTCGAATCCATGCTTCTAATTGCTGAATATGCCTATGCCCTGTCCTATGGACAACCATGGACATTTCCTTCAGAAAGACTCTTCTGCAACTTTGAATTGTTGGGTCAACACCATTAAAAATCCAGTTATTTCTAGTAACCCAGATGCTCCAGCACATTAGTATAGTGATTTCCATGAAGAATGGGACATCTAATCTCCATTTTTAGCCACTAAAATAGTTGCAAAGGTCTCATATGCGAGGGGATATTAATTCCAATGGATTGCCAACTCTTCTTTGCAAAATTGCATCCAATGGGTTTGGGGGCGGCGGTCGGCTCCCCTGAAAATAATGCTTATGCGCGCCGTTGAAGGTTATATCGTTGACACAAGGACATATAATTCTGCCACATGAACTCTGATTCTCTAGGGGGCACATTTTATTAGTAACCCTCCCGGGCCAATATTCTCAGAGTTTAGGCTCGGTTTGGATCCAAGCGACTATTTATTAGTTGACTATTTTTTAGTCCTTAGAACTCCAAACAAAGAGACTAATAGGTGGTAATAATTATTAGTCCATTGAAGGGACTAATAATAATCCTATTAGTCAGTCCAACTCAATTAATTGAGACTAATGATTGCAACCAAAGATGAAACGATGACGCTACCCCTTATCCTTTCCAAACAACTAACCATTAGTCAAAGGCACGATAGGAATTTTTTTTAGCTTGAATTAACAATTAGTCAGGACTCCAAATATGCAACTGACTAATTGTTAGTTGACTAATATTTAGTCAGCTAATTTTTAGTCAGGAACTAATGTTATTCCCTTAGATCCAAACAAGGCCTTAGTGGCACCAATACCAGATAGTTTTGTGTGAGCGATTGCCATGTAACAAGGAAATGCCACGTGGGATAAATCACTAACTCAAGTGACCTGGTGCTCATGCCAAACTGATTGGTCTGCTTACCTACCATCTCAGCGGCAAGCCACACCAATTGAATAAGCGTGATCAATACTTGGGCCATGCCAGGTTGGCAAGACAGCTTCCAACATTTGCGTCGATAGTGGCCTCCTTGTTTGCGTGTCAGGCCAATCAATTTGATTGGCGTGACTGCCTTGTCACTTATAGCCGGCATTGGCTTGCTTCCTTATCATGTGGGCAAGCCATGGCAATGGAATTGGCATAACCTCTGCAAAAGAAGCTGTAGCCTAGTGGTTACAGGTGCGTCAGTAGAACCTCATGTTTTGGGTTCAACTCAACGTGAGAGCGAATTTTCTAGAATTTGAAGTCATTATGCTTTCAGAGGTAGGTGACGTGGTCATCAACAGCGAGACACCAATGGTGATTTGGTCAATCTCGAGAATTTACCGACCCAGTCTTCGAAAATGCTCATAAGAGTAGGGTTTGCGTATGTGCATCCATTGGATGAGTGTGTGTATTCGAAGATGCTCATTCTTATAACTACTACCCTCAATCTTCTATTTTTAATTGACTTTTTTTTAGGGAAGTAGAGTTTACTATAGTTATTTGAGGGAAGTATGTGCGTATTTGTGTGTGTGCATGCTTATGAGGATACAGTCCATGGATGAATTTGATGGGGAATTGGAGGCATAGTTGAACGCTTTTATTCCTCAATTTTAGATTGTTGATGAGTTATTTGAGTGAACTTACATGTTGTGGATTTATTATGTTCTGTGGGAAGCTTGGTCTTGCTTCTATCGCACTTCTTCAATTTTTTACGTCAAATCTCATGTATTTCTTCCTCTTAAATTAGGTGAACCCACCTTAATATTGATTCCATGGGAAACTTACTCCTGTGATTTATAGGCTTCCTCACATGTTAAAGTTAAGTTTGATTGTTTGATTTCTACAGAAGTACTTGTTTTTCTTTCATACCCACTATATACTGTGTCATAGCACATTGCTAACCCCTTTTCAATCGTTTTATCAGTGGCTTAACTCCAAAAGCTTTCATCTTTTCTATAGGTGTGAGCGGTATGTGTTTTCCTTTTTCTTTCTGATTACTGTGTTGGAATGAGGCATTTGACTATATTGTTCGGTAACATGGCTTTTCTATTGTTTAAAGGTAAAATACTTTCTATTTCTATGGATTTGTTTTCTTAGCCTTATATGGCGAGTTGATCATCTGTCCCTCCCTTTTTGGTTTACCAGAGTTGTGGGTGGATTTGTTCCGGTAGCGTGGTAAATAATGTTCTACTAGGAGAATGCCCGTGTGTTGCTACAGCTGAAACATATGTCACACCTTGCAAACGCTAGACATGATAATCATGCATCAGTAAATCACTGACTATGTAAATTGACATGTGAAAAAAAAGCAAACATCCCACTATCCAAACTTTTGTTAGAACCTTCTAATTATACATCTCTTTCAATATCAGGCATTTTTTGACATATTTCAAAGGCATGATCACAGAAAAACGTCATAGAATTTAAATATATTTTAAATCTAACTGAATTTTCAGTTACAAAATTATATCAATCTTTTGCTTCGTGAACAACACAATCAGATGAGTATCAAGATCGATCATTGTGAAAATAGTCCATGTGTATCTCATCTAAAATATCATGCATTCACGATTCCACAAGCAAGTTGCATCTACAATGCAGTTTTGTGTCCATATATTCAAAAGTAAATGCTGTTGTGTTCATGCGCTTCATCAACTTCAGTGTAGCAACCAAATTCGCGGGAATCATGAGACAAGACCATTGCAACAGCTAATAGTAGTAAGCACAACTCAGCACCCTCCATGTAGTTGATATTGTTGCTTGCCACGTCGAGCACCCCTGATTGCTGTGAAGGTGGACAGAGACATGATGAGAATATTTGGTGAAGGAAACGTGCGAAAGGCCTGGTCTCAAATGATTGATGGAAATAGACCAGCCTCTATCAGAACGTGTCTTTAAGTTCCGAAGTTTGGTGAAGAAAAAATTCGGAGTATGACCTCTCAAAATAAAGCCCGAAAGCAATGAGGAATATAAACTATTAAGCAATGAGGAATCATATAAAGACTCCGCAAGTCTCATATAACCTAGCATTGCTTATGGCAGCTCTAATAACACAATTATTGTACAAAAATTCAGACAAACCAGTGAGGATCTTAATAGGGAATGGAAAATTCTGGGTACTGGCCATTGATCACTGATCTCTGAAAGCAATGAAAAATTTGAAGTGTAAGCATGCATCAGGTACTTGATCTCACATAGGATTAAAAAAGGGCAATGGAAGAAAGGGTATATGCAAGACTCATTTGACCTTGCAGATACAAATATGTGGAGTGCAGTGAAAGCTCTCTCCCATACTTGTCATTTTAATAGCCACGCTACACAGGTGAGAATGGACAAAAATCTAAAAGAAGAGAGTACTACGGCGGCCACCGTTGTGTTATCCCTCTCCACCGTTATGGTGTTATCTCCTCCCGTTGAGCTCCGCCCCACCTCAAGGAATACATCTCCCAATGACGCCCTTGCCAATTCTGTATTCAAATACTCCCTCCAGTATCAAAAAAGCTGTCATTTTGAAGTTGTCCTAAGTCAAACTTTTTAAACTTTGACTATAAATAATTTTTTATATGTTAAGTTTAGAAATATGAAAATGATATGAGTAGATTCATATTAAAATATGTTTTTATAAAAGTATATTTTATCTATATTTTATATCAAAAAATATTAGTCAAAGCTATGTTTTGAAGATCGTGTCAATATACAAAATAACAACCTTTATGACACTGGAGGGAGTACGCTCTTTGACTCAATCAAGATCCAATGCCCTGGCTTGCTCTTCCCATCATTACAAGCACACTCACTCGTCCGATGAGCGCATCACTGAGATGCCTTCGGTTGTGTGCTCCATGCATTATGCACCGAATGGCTAACAAGACGGACCTTACATGAGCACAGAAAAACTTGCACAAAAAAAATCCACAAATGGAATTAAAAATTTGCTTAATTCTCATCTGTAGACAATCACACTTAATTTCTAGTACAATGGCTCCATCTGGTCCTAAGTTAGAAAGGCACATACCAACCATATTATTGGACGAAAATCAGAAGCAATCAAGGGTACATGGGTTGCGTGGATCTCTCCGTGTGGCCAGGAAATGAGCTCTTGTCGGTGGAGACAAGCAGACCACCCAGAGATTGCTCTGCCCAAAATGGATATCTGTCGCCGTCAAAGGGGCTGTTCGTTTTACGGGGTCTAAAATTTAGAGGGGTCTAAAAAAAAGAATTTTATCATTTAAGAGTATTAAATAAAGTTTAATTACAAAACTAACTGCAGAACCCCTGGTCTAATTCGCGAGACGAATCTAATGAGGGTAATTACGCCATGATTAGACGATGGTTACTGTAGCATGACTGTAGCAAAACATAGCTTACTTAGGCTCGTTAGATTCGTCTCGTAAAAATATACCCATCTGTAAAAAGGTTTTGTCATTAGACTTTATTTAGTACTAGATTCTTTTTATTTAGAGGCCTCTAAAATTTAGCGCTAAAAGAAACGAACAGAGCCAAAATCGAGCTCGCCCCAACCAAATTGAGGCCTGCAACCGCCCAAATCTAAAATATGTTCCTACAGTCTAAAACTGTCACTTATTATGAGAACAAAGAAAGTATAAAACTTGGGAGCAATAGTCACTCGATTAAACATATTTTTAAAGTGAAATTCGCAGGAAGAAAACATACCCGATCTCCTTCGATGCCACGAAGAGATGATCTCCTTCATTGAGTTTCAGTTTGCCGACTGATCTCATTCGTCGCTTTGTTTTTCTTTCATACCCAATATATACTGTGTCATAGCACATTACTAACCCTTTTCAATTGTTTTATCAGTGGCTTAACTCCAAAAGCTTTCATCTTTTCTATTGGTTTTGCCCAACTCAGTGAGCCGCATGTGTTTTCCTTTTTCTTTCTGATTACTGTGTTGGAATGAGGCATTTGACTATATTGTTCAGTAACATGGCTTTTCGTATTGTTTAAAGGTAAAATACTTTTTATTTCTATGTATTTGTTTTCTTAGCCCTAAATGGCGAGGATATCATCTGTCCCTCCCTTTTTGGTTTACGGGAGTTGCAGGTGGATTCGTTCCGGCAGTGTGGTAAATAATGTTCTATAAAGTTTTGTTGTTACTTTAATTATGAACTAATCAATGCACGTGATAAAGTGGATTATTGCCTCATATTACTCTGCTAGCCTTTTTAAGGTAGGTAAGTGAATCAAAGGAAATTCCGATGTAGTGGATGAAAGGTGTTATAACACTAGTTCCTATTGGACTAGGAAAGGAAGTTCTAGAAGAAGCTATCCAACTCCGAGTCCAAGGTGTGGGCAATTTACCAAAGGAGTACCTATCCTAGAAGGAAAGGAGATCCTCCACCCCGCATATAAATAGTGGAGTACCACAAGTATTGTAATGACTAGTTTATTCTAAATAATAAAGAAGAGGCTCTACCCTACATTGTGTCTTGTTTCTTGTCTACTTTGTGCTTGTTCCCTACCGTCAATAGCGTGTTACAATACGTTATCAGCACGCTCCAGCCGCCGAGCTATAGAAGTCGTCGCCAGGAGGAGTCGCCGAGTTGAAGCCGCCGAGTTCTAGCCGCGCCGCCTCGGGAAGCGTGCCCACCTCGAAACTCACGCCTACCTCGGGAATCGAACCGCCTCGATTTCCGTGCTCGATGACCTCGACGTCCGCGCCAATACAAAGCTGTTGATGGGATCGGGAAGATCGGGAACGACTACACGAAGTCCTGAAGAACTGCATTGTATACGCCCTACGCGGTTAAGTCCTTGGTTCTATCCTACGCGATAGTGACCAATGGATGGTATACATGCATAGAATATGCAAGGTAAACTAGTTGATCGACCTACTCGTAGTGTTGATCGCGATGGCTCGTTGCAGCCATGGATATGAAAATATGGCCCTGGTTTTTCTAAACCAGGATTTATCGCATCCCTACATCTAGTTTTGTTAGGGGTCATAGAATTGCATTGCATCGCATAGACAGAGGTGGGGCTTGCAGCCACCACCGCCGCCGGCGAGCACTGCCGACACGGTGACCTGCAAGTCGCCGACACGCATACATGCATCACATCAAGCAAGAATTAGAAAAAAGGGAAAGGTTGAAACCCTAACCCTAACTTAACCCTAACCCTAGCTCGTCGGCGACGAGCCCGCATCTCGCCGCCGACCACAGCGCCGCCCTGGAGCCGCCGCGCCGCGTCCCGCAGCCGCACCTGAGCCGCCGAGCCGCGCCACGAAGCCGCGGGCCGAGCCGAGCCGCAGCTCAGGCTCGGGCTCCCTCCGCCATACGGGGCCTGCCGCCCCCGCCGACGACACCTCCGCGCCGCCGCACGCCGGCGACCCCGCACGGCCGCCGCACCCAGATCCGCACCCGAGGTCGCCGGATCTGATCTCGGGGCCGCCGAATCTGGGAGGCCGGGACCCCTCCACCGCATGGGGGGCCCCGGGCTTCGTCCTCCTCGCGCCGTGACGACGGTGAGGTGCACCCTCACCCGCCGCCGCGGCCCCGCACCACCGCGTCGCGCCCCCGCACCGGGCGCCACTGCATCCGCGCCGTCGGGCTCCTCGCATCGGAGCCGCGACCCCACCTCGCCGCGCCGCGCCCGTAGGCCGCGCGCCGACGACCTGCCACCGCAGGGCTCACCGCATCGGAGCACCGTGCCACCGCCACCACCCCGGGCCCGAGCCTAGCACGAGCTCGCCCGGGGCTCCCACCGCCTCTCTCGCCGCGCTCGCACACGCTGGCCATGGCGCCGCCGTGGGGCTGCCTCGCTGCGCTCGCGCGCGGGCGAGCACCCGCCGCCGCCGCCGACGCACTGGGGTGAGGAGGAGAGAAGGGAGAGAGGGAGAGCGAGTGGGGGATTAGGGTTCCGACCCGGATTCCTCTCGTTTTTATACCGGCCGGGGCAGGCCGGGCCTCTGGTGGGCCGCGGGGTGGGCTTGGTGGGCCAATTCGGCCCACAGGCCGGCCTGATTTTAGAAAATCAAAGAAAATGTGAGGAAAATCGAAAAAATCTAAAATTTTGCGAAAACCCCCTGGAAAAGCTAGAAATTGCTGTTAAATCCTGTAGTTTGCAGAATAGACCTTGAAGTTTTCCAGAATTGAACCCTCAGTTCATGAATTTTACAATTTGGCCCATATTGTTCTGAAATTACATTTTGGCCCTGAAATTTTGTAAAATTGACCTTGAAGTCTCTGGAAATTATCTGTTATCGTTATTTTGCAGAATACACCCTGAAATTTTCCACAATAGAACCCGCAGTCCTCTATTTTTGCAAATAAGTCCAAATTGTTCTGAATTTACGATTTGACCCAGAATTTTTGCAAATTAGACCCTGTAGTCTCTGGAATTTGGTGTTTGCGTGTTATTTAGCAAATAACGCCTCGGGTTTTTGGGAATTTATGTCAGAAACATAATAACTTGCTGTCTTTGCTATTTTAACCTCCTGTTTGTGCATAATTACTGTGTAACTTGATCTGAAATCATGCATATCATGTTTAAGCAACTAAAACATGATTAAAAGTGCCTTTCATCATAGAAACATGGTTTTAGGTCTTTCTTCGAGTTTTTAATCCACTACTTTTTGCATTCTACAAATTGTTTACTCAGAAGTAAACCTATGCACTTTCATATAAACATCTTGTAGATGTCTCAAGCAGTGAAATGTGAATTCGATGTGCTTGCCTTGAATGGTTTTAACAAATAATCTTGGTCATATGATTATGAAATCCTCTTGTGTGGTAAAAATCTCTTGAAGATGATTAAACCCAAGAATGAGGACACTAATCCATCTGAAGTGGAGGAAACTTAGGAACAGAATTTTCTGAGACATCACTTAAGAATTATCCTGAAGGATAATAGCATGAATGAAAACAATCCACATGTCTTGTGGCACTCTTTGAAAGAGATTTTTGAGATAACTGAATCTATCTTAAAAGTTGAGCGTGAATGGCCGCACCAACGCTTTCAACATTACAAGACATTTGAGGATTATTATACCGCATTGTATGAGAATGTCACTCACATGAAGCTTTGTGGCATTGGACTTGCTAGTAGCAAGGAACTCATACATACTTTCTCCCTTTACCTTCCACCATAAGCTCAATTATATGAGCAGCCAGAAAACTACATTTCATATGTAGGCCTAAGTACTGCCTTGCAGCAGGATTAGAAGAAGAATGAGATGATCTTGCATGATCATATATCTCGTTATACTGGCTAAATAGCACTGCATGAAGCAAATGCTAAATCATTCAAGGAGAATGATAAGATAAGGGCCAATAGAAGGCGCCTGGGAAAGGTAAAGGCAAAGCTAGGCAATTCATGAAGAATGGGAAGGCCAAAGCTAAGCAGCCTATTGGGAGAGAATACGGTAAACAAGATCAAGATTGTTATAGGTGTATAATGAGAGACTGTTGGTCTTGAATTTATAAACACCCAAGCACCATGTCGATATGTACCAAGAACTTCATGGTAAGAAGAAGAAATCCCTAAATGAATTAAATTTCATTGCAAGCAAGTAGCTTGATGAGGGGGAGTATTCACAAACCACTGAAGAGAAGAATGAAAACATCACGAAGATGTACATTGGTACACCACAATCTAAGACCAAGAACTTTGAAGGATCCAGCAGTAATTCTAAATTTTTTGCTTTGGATGATAACCTCTTGAATGAGGATGATCTTCTTGGTGATGAATTATTGAAGTTGTGCATGGGGACTTGAAATAGTCCAAAATACCAATCTGGCAGATGGTAATAGTAGAAGTAGTTATGCAATTAGTTGTTAATTCTTGAATTGAATTAAGTGGATTAATGTAATCTCTAGTAGAGACCTCGTTTTGAATACATAGTAACCTGAAGTCTATGTGAGCGCCTTGGTTTTTGCTTTACCTTGTAGCTATTTGGCTCTCTCTTGAAGTATCTGCCTTTGTTTTTGCCTAGAAGAGCAATACAATGGAAGAGAAACTATACATCTCATGTAGAGATCTTTTTTTACCTACGAAATAGCATGAAGTCTATATGAAGTTAGGTATTGGTTTGGTTTTTCTCTTGCCATTGGTTTTACCTGAAGTAAATTTTGTTAAATTTGCTTGGAATATATGAAATATATGCTGAACATATTGATTTGCTATGTCTATTAGTATTAATCATTTGCAATGATATTTGTCCACTATGAAGCCACATATAACCTTGTAGGTTATTGCATAAGTTCTTAGTGCACTACTACCAAGTAGGTAGAATAAAAATTGCATTTTCTTGGAAGCACATGAACCAATGCAAGTGGGTAGAATGGAAAACAATGGCATTATAAGTGATTTTGAAGATCATTTTTGCCTTGCAATAGTGTGATCCTCCATATTGTACCGAATACAATAAACTAGAAGTTTTTATCATATCTACCCTACTCACATTATTTGTTAGAATATTGTGTACATGAACAATACATATGTGAGTTTTCATACCAATTAATATTATACAAGAAGTATAATTGCAATCTGTGATACAATAACACTGTGTCATAGAGAATGCAAGAAGCATTCAATGAACATGAAGTTTATTAATGGTATGAAAAGGGGGAGGATGTTGATAGATGTTGGCATATGTGGATATACTAGAAGTTCTAATAGACATGATCTAATCCCGTATGATTGGGTTTAACCATTGCACATGGAAATATTGCTTGAAGCATAGCCTTTGAAATCATTTTATCATTCGAGTTGTGTATGAATTTTGAGAAGAAAAGACAATCTGCACAAATGTTTTGGCTTGCACGTCATTATTTTAGCAATTATTAACTTTGCATGGTTTATATATCTATCTTCTGCTTTGCGCTTGCACTATGGCCTGTCGCCATTTGCGCTATCCCATACTTATGGATTGCATGTCATATCGAATGTGACACTCCATTAAGTTGACACTACACTCCTTTCATGCAATTAAGGCTTTCTAACCTCTATGTTGCATCAAGAATTGTGCACTGAATGCACATAAATAACTGAAACTAGTAGTTATCAGTTAATCTCTGATCACGAAGGTCGAGAATAGGGGAAGAAAAGTGGTCTAATATGGGATATACTCAACTGAATATGAGTACACATAATTAGATGGATGCATTTGCTAAACTATTTATGCAGAAACTCGTGATAATGAAATTGATTTGGCTAATTGAATTGTTTATGAAATAGACCTGCAAGTCTAGTATGGAAATCAAACATTCTAGAAGAACAAAATTCCTTGCATGTTTTAACATTATGAAACTTGCAGTTTCTTTTACCTTGCAGTGTTTACTTGGCCTTGAAGTGTTTCATTTGAATTTTGTGGTTTATGCAATTAAATCCATTTTATTGCGATGAAAAAGAAGCTAGATATTGTCATTGTTTTCCGACATGATAGAATTGCTCCATCCTGAATTGAGAGCATGTCCAGCTCACTGCATATATCATCATAAGTGCGTGAATATTTAGCAAATATTTCACCATCTTGGCATACATAAATGGGCTTCCACTTGAAGTTTGGTGATATAACCTGGAAGTTATGTCATTTGAATGCCTATGATAGGGGATATCACTAGATATTGTATGCTATAATATCGGCATTAGGGGGAGAATGAACCCAGAAATGAATGCCTTACATTATCATTCCTTGAATGCTTGAAGCATGAATGGAATCACGCACTATATATGCGCACAAAGCGTAATGCCAAGAAGAATCTTGAAGAAAGGAGTAACTAGAAGTTATTAACTTGAAGTTAAGTTTACAAGAAGTAAACCAAATACTGAGTGTGATATATCACGAGGACGCTTGTGCTTATATCACCGGTCGACTTGTTTGACATTGATGTAAAATCTATTGGGACGCCTTTGGATTCTATATCAATGGACACTTGTCATTTGAATCTATTCATGCACAGAAGAAGCATGACTCCTCCATCTCTTGAAGAGAGCACTTCGCGAAGAAGGATCAAGAACCTCATGAATAGAGGTCATCGTCATGAAGATGAGCAACCGACACTATTGTGCACACAGAAAGAGTTGGGAATGCAGATCAATAGAAGAATATGAGAATAGAAGAAAAGTTGTACAACATCTCCTCATGAATTGCAATTGTTTCTCTCGCGAAAGAGAGAACCCGGAGCCGGCAACAAAGTCCATGGCAAAGACGCTTGTAGCATTACTATCGGGTCAATGAAGAATGCAATTGAGGATATGAACTATAGTGGTGAAAGTATATGGTTCATAAGTCTCTGAAAGACTGATATTCTCATACTATGAATAAAGTTCTGCTGCATCTTTGGCAAAATATGAAGAATGAAAGAATATGCAGTTAGTCACAGGATTCTGCAAATCCGAATGACAAGATACTCGAAGGACAATGAATAATTCCCGAAGTGAATTGCCGCGACAAATCAAGTCTCCTCGAAAGAATGACATAAGTCTCTAAAGTATAATATTGTCTTGAAGCATGATATATGTATCACTGAGCCTCTCGCAAGAGAGAATGTATCTCACATAAGAGAACAATATCCTGAAAAATATCCTTGAAGGAATAGGTCACGAAATGACTTGCCAATTGAATCTTGAATAACACCATTTATTCCAGAAGTGAATATAGACCCGACTATATGGGAATCATACTATCTTAAAGTTATGTGTACACCGAAAGTACAAACTAACATAAAGATAATGATTTCCTACATTACCCTGTTAGGTAATGGAATATTGATGGTGTTTATCCCCGATAGAAAATCAAGATTGATTGAAGAACTGTTCTGATCCTCAAGGATGAACGTTCCAGATTTGCAATGATGAATGTCTTAGCTTGAAGCAAGATATACTATATCATAAAGATATATACCATTTGCGAATTATCGCCCTGTATGTGGCATATCAAGAATGCAATTGAATAAGAAGAATCATTCACCGTGTACTGAATACATGTGAAACTAGAGTGAATGAAACCTCAAATCATTATCCATGAAGATAATACAGCTTGTATTGCACAAATGCAAGAGGGATATAGTAAGACAAAATGTCATGAAGTACATTACACCCAAATCTTCTCCATGCATGGAATGCAACAGAATGAAGAGATTATGGTGACTCATATTTGCTCATGTGACAATCTAGGAGATTTGATCACTAGGGCCCTACCTGCCAAAGCATAGGCGAGGTATTGGTATGAGGAAATTTATAGAAGTGTGCATATCAGGGGGAGAATTTCCCTGAGCACACAATCCCTATTACTATAGTCAAGAAGACAATATAGTAAATTCTAGAAGAATTAAACATTGTACTCTTTTTCCCTCATTTGAGTTTTTACCTGAAGGTTTCTCAAAAGAAGAGGTTTTTAACGAGGCAATGTGTGCAATTAAGAGCTACGGTACCATGTACTCTTTTCTCTATTTTTCCCACTGGGTTTTTATGAAGGAGTTTTTAATGAGACATGTGTGTCGTCGTAAAATGCCCAAGGGGGAGTGTTATAAACACTAGTTCCTATTGGACTAGGAAAGGAAGTTCTAGAAGAAGCTATCCAACTCCGAGTCCAAGGTGTGGGCAATTTACCAAAGGAGTACCTATCATAGAAGGAAAGGAGAACCTCCACCCCGCATATAAATAGTGGAGTACCCCAAGCATTGTAATGACTAGTTTATTCTGAATAATAAAGAAGAGGCTTTACCCTACATTGTGTCGTGTCTCTTGTCTACTTTGTGCTTGTTCCCTACCGTCAATAGCGTGTTACAACAAAAGGAAGATTTTTTTTGGTGCACATTTTTCTCTCCGTGCTAACTGTTTCATTTACTCCAAATGCTGGGTTGACATAATTGAATTGCATATATGCATCACCTTGCCCATGATCACTCTTATTTAGCTCTTATATCATACGAGTATTCCTGCTTCAAATGATATATTGCTTCATAATAATATTTGTACAATATTATTACACTCTGCTATGATCCCATAGCATATTTAGAGAAAGTATACCAAGAAAATGTTATATGTTAAACATTTTAGTTTTATCACACAAGTATGAACCTGTGTTATGTAGGTTGCATTAAGAATAAAACTGATTTGATTGATGCACACCACACCTGACAATGATTCCCAATAAAATAGGCATATAAGAAAATCATACTTATGTGACTCAGTATTAATACATAAGTGATAAATATAGACTAAATGAAATAATACTATTAAACTTAGTATGCCAAGCTAGGAATTATGTGATGTGAAGCTTTGGATTTACTCTTTTCTATAGAAAACAAAAATAGTTGAAGTAGTTAACAAAGTCTCATTTATTTGTTAACTGAGATTATTGGCTCATTGAACTTTGGGGAGTAATATTTCTCAACATTGGAGGGCTCCTTACAAAAGTTTTGTGAAAATTTTGAAATCTATAGAATAATCAAAGAGTATGTTATATTAGTTAAATTTAACTCAATTCAAGTATTACGATATATTGTGAGTATTACTATTCTCATAATTTTTGTCTAAATGTGAACCCAGACAATGGTTTTATTCTGAACAAGCCCATCAGCCAAATGCAGTACTTGCGCATGGGCGATGTCTACTTTGCATAAAGAAGCAAAAAGAAAACATAAAAAAAAATTAGTTATACTTAATAAAACTTAATGCCAACATGTAAGAAAATGAATGGTTGTTAAAGTTGTCTATGAGCTATTTTATTATCCTTCTGATTGGTACCAAAATGTTAACATGCCTTCCGTTACCAATCGTAAAACTTTTTGTACCACTCAAGTTTGGTCCTGCTTTATGGAAGGTAGAAGGGAAAAACTAACAACATATAGCCAAAAAAAGGAATCTAAATAGCACATATGTTTCTCAAACTTAACTAATACAGTTTAAATTGCTAGCCCGTGCAAGCATTGTACAAGATATCTATTTATTATATAAAATAAGAATAAAATTACTCTATATCAAATATCATTAATATCTTAACGGATTAGATCCATTAATCTGTGAGCTATTGGGAGCTACCAGAGCTCTACCAAAGCAGACATGCTATCGAGTCCCTAGGTATGGTTCGTGGATGTAGCTCGTGCATGAGAATGTCTGTACAGGTGGTAGGTTCTCTGTGTGGCCATCACAGAACCGCGGTCCCGTTTCCCCCTAGCAGCCTAGCACACTGTACGTCCTTCTCCTTCCTATCCCAGTTAGTAATCATCACGACATTGGCGTCGCACCAGCAAACGGACAATCCTTCGCGCATCATGATCAATTGATCATATACGTACGGAGAGTGGTGCCGGCCGGCCATGTAATTATCGGCTTCGCACCAGCAGACGGACAATCCGCGCATCATGATCATAATTAGCGTATACGTACGTGGTGCCGGCCATACTACATGGATCAATGATTCGATTGAGAAGAAAATTAAAGGCAGTCGCTAATGGAGCAGGGTTGTGAATGCAGGACCCACTCCACCAAATTTTGCAAATAAGTTATGATTTGTTGTACCATAACCTAGCAGCATGTCACGTAACACTGGATTTATCTGGGTAGAAGAAGTAGAACAATGATTTATAGTAGTTTTTATTTAGAGAAAAGATGATTTATAGTAGTTGATGCGAGGAATGGGAGCAAGCTGGCAGAGAACCAGCATTGGCAATGCTGTGACAGGTGTGCCGAATTGTCACACCTGGTTTTAAGGACAAATTTGAATGCTCATCTATGTGTTTTCAGGATCAAATTTTACACATATAAGACAAAATACAGTAATAGTACGACCCATGTCATAAATAAATCATACAATATTACAAAAATAAAGTAATAGTACGACCCATGTCATAAATAAATCATACAATATTACAATAAATGTCTGAAAAGACTAAAAATAAACAAACGCCAGCGGAAGTCTCCATAACACCACAGGCACTCGACCGGGGGCTCCACAAGTTTAGTCTTCACCATCTTTGTCGAAGTAGTCCGTCTTCACTCTCTGAGCAACAATTTAATAATTGTGGAGGAAAAAGCAAGTGTGAGTACGTGTCGTACTCCGCAAGTGTAGGAAAGTATGACATGCAAGGCTTATATGAAAGAAAGGCTAACATATAGTTAATAGCAGAAAAGCAACTATAACTAATACATAAAACACCTATATTACTAAGTATGATGACCACTCCCAACAACCACAAACATACAGCTCGCCAGGTTCCCAACACCTGGCTACCAACTCATCGGGTTTCCACCACCCGACTAACAACCAACCATAAACCACCACCACCAACTAATTATCAATAAGTCCAAGCTTGCTCGTGACCGTGAGCACGGCTGTCAAGACAGTTTTACACTCTGCAGAGGTTACACCACTTTACCCACAAGTCATGATTTCATCACCTGTCGGTGACTAAAAACCTCCATTATGCCACTGCAAACTTCATATGGTGTGCGATCAGGAGATCACTACAAGGGCTTTACAAAGCGCTTCTAAATCTTGTATATGCACTCACTAAGATTTCATCGCTAACAGCATATTAGAATCCATTTTACCTCCACCGCAGAAGCCCCCTCTTGCGCCACTAAACTATTGGATGGTGCACACTAAATAAGAAAAGCATCTAATTAATTGGCCAAGCTGTTCCATAACAGGCTTGTAATGGCACGGTTATGCTGGGTTACATGCTACATGAACCGGTCCTTAGAATCTAAGCAGGAAATAAGCACAAACCATAATCTCATTCACGCCGGCACCATACCAAACCAACCGTCCTGCCTAGATTCCCTAAAAGCTCCATGTTACTAACCATTACAATTCCCAATTAAGTTGCATAGATCATTAGTTAAAATTAAAACTCCCAACCCAGACATGAGTAGGACTAAGCATGAATCTACCCTTGACATCACTATCATCTACCACAACCAGGTGATAAGGAAATAGTAAAGTAACAGGATACATGACATATGGGATTCAAATTTATACGCAATGCATAACTAAAATAGAGGGAGAAAGAAATAGGATCAAAATGCGTCAAGGACACTTGCCTTAACATCATTTTTGCTGTTCAGAGTCTTCAAATTCCTAATCCTTCTTGATTCTCCAATAGCGCATTCTCTATTATCGCCAACATGCAAAGCACACAAGCATAAATAATAATAAACATTACACCAAACAGTACCAAAAGAATACAAAAACTATACTAATAGAAAGCAATCGACACTACGATCGCTTGAGCGCAAGAATCGCTGAAAACGGACTTACGAGCAAAAAGATAACAAGCTTTTGAATTGAGAGGGTTGATTATGCAAAACTGGCATTACTGGAATTATTTCTATACGGGAAACTCCATGAACCGTGTCTACGGCCCCATGGACCAAGGCAGGCTGTGGCACACTGGTCCACGATGGACCCGATGGCCGAGAAAGGGTGCTGGCTTGCCGGAGGATGGCCGGAGCTCGCCAAATTGTAGCTAGGGTTCACGAATCGCGACGGGCAATGCACTGGGAGAAGGAGGAGGCGACGGGGAGTCTCACCATGAGGTCGATCAAGTCGTTATTAGGTGGCCGGAGAGGGGCAGTCGACGACGAGGTTTGGCGGCGACGGTTCGGCCACGTCGTGCAGAGGCTTCGGAGAGTCGGAGCTTGACAGAGACGGACATCGGGGAGGCAGTGCGGCATGGTGGTCATCGGCGTTGGGCCTTCGGCTTCCGGGGCGGTTTAGTGCGGTGAGGCAGCTCGCTTCGGCGTGGCGGCCGGAGCTCGGGAAGATGACGATGGCAGCGGCGCGTTCTTGAGTTTAGGGCGTTGCGTGGCGGCGGGGTTGGGCACAATGCGTCGCGGGAGGGGGGGGGAGGGGGGGGGGGTCCTCTCCATTTTATAGGGCGCGAGGCCCAAGGGCTTGGCATGCACACCGAGGGGAAGCCGGAGCGGCGGCGGTGGCATACGGGTGGCAGCGCTAGTTAGGGTTTGCGGTGGCACGCGCGGGTCGGGCTGGCGGGCTGGGGCTGGGCTGCGGGCGAGGCTGATGGGCCGAGCTAGGAAGGAGGAAAGCGGCCCAGGAGAAAAGGAAAAAGGAAAAGGAAGCTGGGACGGGATGATTTGGCCCAACTCAGCTGAGGTTTCGTTTCTTCTTTTCGATTTCCAATATTCTATTTCCTGAATCAAAAGAAAACGATTTCTACTCGAAATTTTAAATAACTTTTCCACACAAATAAAATCCTAATGCAAACTATCCAGCATGAATGCAACAATAAAATTTACTGTAACCTAAATTAATTAGTTTAATTTAGAAAATGTCTCTTTTGCCTAAAGAAAAATGTTAACAACCTAAATAAATCTAAGGAATTTTAATATATTTCAAAAATATTTCATATTTAGTGAAATCTGAGTCACAAATCAAAAATTTGAAATTTTGGGTTGTGACACGAATGCAGGGTGCGTAGTTAGGCAGCAGGCTGAACGGGGAGATAAAGTTGGTGAAGGAAGAGAGGAAGCACTATGTAAGAAAGGCTATTTGCGGACGCAGGTCAAACCTATTCGCATTCAATTTTTTTTCTTCTCCAAATTCGCATTTGCGAAGAGGGCTAATCGCAGACGCGGAAATGCGCGTCTCCAAAGATCCTTAGATAGCATACGTGTCTTGCTGAAACGCGTCTCCAATCGTGTCCATATTGCAGACGCGCGTAGATGAAAACACATCTGCAATGAACATATATAGCAGACATGTGTTGTACAAACGTGTCTGCAATGACCAATGATAGCAGACGTGTCCTGATTAAAACGCGTCTCCAAAGAGAATCCAAAAAAAAATACCCCGGTTTATCAATTATATACAATACTAATTCTGCAATGTAAAGATCCAGTGATTCGATTATATACAATACTGCTTACCAATACATGATTACTAATGTTTACAAGGCAAGAAGAGCTAGTTAATTTACAAAGCTTCTTCTCCATTATATACAATACAAACACACATGCTTTATCCATGACATACATTATGTGCAATACAAATACACAAGTTGTATCCATTACAACTATCACAAGTACACATGTTTGGTGTCAACAAAACTAGCATGCTCACAGTAACTTATTTACATATCATATTCAGATCAATTCTAAAGTCATAATCACATTTTCTTAGGACAAGAATAGGAAGCGTGCAAGCAATCAAAGAGAAGAGGTAGTAGATAAGCTAGTGCTTCAAGATGGCAGCAGCTAAGCTAGTTCACAATGAAGAAGGTCCAAGCAATCGACAAAAGAACCAGATATATAGGTCCAACGAAGGTCCAGCAGAGGCATCCACTTTGCTAATCATTATAACATGGAACAGAAACAGGAACCTAACTATTCAGATGCCATAGTATTACAGATGAAGATGATTACCCTGATGCTATTGTTTCAGTGTTTGACGCACCTTGTTGATTCCTGCAAAAAAAATTCAGAACACAAAAGTCTGAGTTGAATAGATGGAAGTAGGTTAACAGATCTGATGGAACATAATCTAAATATATTCAGTAGTCACATTGAGAATCAAACCTGGGCTACTCTACTCGTATGATCAGCATTGTACTCCATTAGGGGATACACCCAGTGCAACTCTTGAATGATGAGCAAAAATACAACAATCCATCGTGCATTCCAGAAGATTCTGGCCCCTAGCTATATGTACATTGCGTAGAAAGGCATGCCAGAAAATGACATATTATCCCAAAAATAAAACTGTAGTCCATTAAGATATGAATCTCTGATGGCGGCAAGCAGGAGACCAAATAAAAACGAGAAAACAAGCTGATGGCGGCAGGATGAGAGTACTTATTTTGCAACAATGTGTTGGGAATTCAGCAACAAGTACTCGATAAGCGAAGGTGCTACAGCCACACGCGAAGGATCCAGAGGAAACGCGAAGGGACTGCAGCTACCAGCGAAGGGTCAACAGACAAAGCGAAGAATCTCTGAGCTACAGATCAGCGAAGCCGCTTATAAAAGCTCGAGACGAGAGACGTAACAAAATTGGCCAATGGCATGATTGCAATAACGATCTCTCCTCCCCCTATAAATATGGAGGGAGGAGCTATTGTAATGACACCTGTTTTTCGGGCCGCGAGCCAAAGAGATCTTATTAACTCTGTCCATAATTCACCGTCGTACTTTCACCCCTTCGCCCAGCACCGCGGACGTTGGAGGGCTCCGGTGTAGCGTACAACGTAAGACCATCTTAATAATACTAATGCAACAGGAGGGCTTCGCCATGGAGTAGAAAGGCGTCCAGAAGAACGAGAGGGCTTTGCGAGGGGAACTCCAAGACGTCCAGGCACCCGGAGGGCTTCGCGAAGATCCACATCAACCTTACAACCCGTTGGAGGGCTTCGCCGAGTCCCCCAAGACCTTCGATCCCCCAACATTTGGCGCCGACCGTGGATCGAACCCACGATGAAGAGAAGACGAGAAGATAACCCAGAAAAAACCGCGAGGGCAAGAACAGGAATTCCAGGACAGAAACAGTCGGTCATCCGGTTCACCTCAGACGACATCAAAGTCACTGACTACCCGCACACAGACGCCTTCGTAATCAAAACATACATCGAAGGGTTCTTAGTACACAGAATCCTAATCGATAACGGAAGCCAAGTGAACATCATCTTCAAAGACACCCTAAGACGCATGAAGATTGACGGTTACGCAAGCGCCAACAAGCCATTATTCAAGGCCTTCGGCGAAGAAGAAGCATGTTCAATAGGAACCATAAGAATGAGGATCACCTTCGAGGACGGAGAAAAAACAACAACTCAAGAAACCGAATTCTTAATCATGGATTTCGAGAGTCAATACAATGCCGTACATGGAAGAAAATTTTTGGTGGCCTCCGGAGCGGCAGTCCATCACAATTACCTAACAATGAAGATCCCTTCGGAGATGGGCATCATAAGTATATATAGTAACCCAATCAGACAGCAAGAAGGCAAAGTTAAGAAGGATGCAGTTAGAAAGGATGAACAGGAAAACAATCAAGCGAAGGGGGAGCAAGCAAAGCTAGAACCTTTTAGCGAAGTAGAGGAAGTCATTCTATGGCCAAGAAAGAAACAAAGGACAGTCACAATAGGCAAGAACCTCTCCGCAAACGAGAGAGACAATTAATTAGGTTTCTGAGAGAAAATGCTGACATCTTCGCATGGTCACCGCAAGACATCACTGGGATCAAAAGAGAGACAATACAGCATGAGCTAAAAGTAAACCCAAGAATAAGACCCTTTGTGGACAAAATAAGAAAGGTATCCGATGAGAAGAAGGCCGCCGCGAGAGACGAAGTAAACAAAATGCTAAAGGCCGGAGTAATAAGGCCAACTATCCATTCAAGTTGGCTCTCAAACGTTGTACTGGTAAAGAAGAAAACAGGAGAATGGAGAATGTGCATCGATTTCACAAGGTTGAACAAGGCCTGCCCGAAGGATAATTTTCCTCTCGACCGAATAGACACAATAACAGACTTGGTAGCCAGATGCCAATTACTGAGCTTTTTGGATGCCTATTCAGGATATCATCAGATACACATGGCAAAGAAGACGAAGAGAAAACAACTTTCATCACGCACGATGAAACCTTCTGCTTCATCAGAATGCCATTCGGCCTTCGCAATGCAGGAGCGACATTCGCAAGGCTAGTCAAAAAGATTTTCGAAGACCAGTTAGGGAGAAATGCTGAAGCTTATGTAGATGACATCGTTATAAAGACAGTCAAAAGGGCTGATCATTTAAAAGATTTGGAGGAAACATTCAAAAACTTGAGGAAACATAATCTTAAGCTAAACCCAGCGAAGTGTGTTTTTGCAGTAGAAGCAGGAAAACTGTTGGGCTTCATGGTGTCTCAGCGAGGAATAGAAGCAAACAAGAAGAAGATCGAAGCCATTCAGGGTCTAGCACCACCCAAATGTCTGAAGGACGTTCAAAGGCTTGCAGGCAGATTGAACTCCTTAAGCAGATTCATTCCAAAGCTAGCAGAGCGAAGCGGTCCCATTTTTAAAGCACTCCAAGCAAAAGAGAAGTTCCAGTGGGGAATGAACAACAGGAAGCCTTCGATAACATCAAAAAAGCTCTCATTGATCTCACCACCTTAGCCAGCCCAAAGCAAGGCGAAGATCTATTCTTATATATCGCAGCATCGTCAATAGCAGTAAGTGCAGCCTTAGTGCATGAAGTCAACAAAGACAAAAGCCAAAAACCATTATACTTCGTATCTGAAGCCTTATCAGGAGCAAAGTTATTATATTCAGAGATAGAGAAAATGGCATACACAATAGTCATGTCTTCAAGGAAGTTGAAACATTACTTCAGCGACAGAAAAATAATAATTCCAACTTCGTTCCCCCTTCGAGACACATTGCGAAGCAGAGAAGCAATAGGACGAATTGGGAAATGGTCAGCAGAACTAGCACCCTTCGATATTGAGTTCAGAGCAAGAACAGCCATCAAGGCAGCCGCTCTGGCTAACTTCATAGCTGAATGGACCCCCGCAACTCCCGAAGCATCCATAACAATGACAGAATCGTTGTGGACGATATTCACCGATGGAGCATGGGGTGCAGCAGGCGCTGGGTCATCAACAATAATAACTTCGCCGTCAGGCATCAAGCTGAGATATGCTGTCAAGCTGGAATTCCACTCAACCAACAAAATAGCAGAATACGAAGGAGTATTACTAGGGCTTCGCAAAGCGAATGCCCTTGGAGCAAGGAGGGTCCTCATCAGCACAGACTCCGAAGTCGTTGCCAATCAGGTAGAAAACAATTATCAAGCAAGAGATCCAGAGCTCATTAAGTATCATAAGGCAGTGACCAAAATGCAAAAATACTTCAAAGGATTTACCGTTAAGAGCTTAAAGAGGAATTTAAACAAAGAAGCATATGCTCTAGCGAAGGCTGCCGCAAAAGGCGAAGGCCTCCCACCAGATGTTTTCTTTGAGATCTTGGATGGATCAACGGCTGAAGAATCCAAAAGAAAAGTACATCACCTTTTCCAGCTCTGGGAAGATTGGAGAGCTCCAATAATAGCTCACCTGAACAATCAATACGAAGCCCAAGACGAAATTGAAGCAAAGAGAATAGCACAAAAGGCAAGAAACTACAAATTGATCGAAGGACAACTTTACAAAGGAGGCGTATGACTGGCGTGGCTACGATGCATCTTACCAGAGGATGGCAAACAAATACTCCAAGACATCCACTCAGGCATGTGCGGATCTCATATCGCATCAAGACCTTTAGTAGCGAAGGTTTACAGAATGGGCTTTTATTGGCCAACAGCAGCAAAAGACGCTGAGGAAATAGTAAGAAAGTGTAATGAATGCCAATTCTTCGCCAGGCACCAGCGACGCCTAGCAGCGGAGGTACAGCTAATACAACCCATATGGCCATTCTACCAATGGGGCATAGACATAGTTAAGAAATTACCAGCGGCACCAGGTAACCTTCAATACACTTTCGTCGCAATGGACTATTTCTCGAAGTGGATCGAATTCAAAGCGGTGGCTTCGATCACTTCGAAAAATATGAAAAAATTCGTATGGCAAGCTATAATCTGTAGATACGGAGTCCCGAGGAAGCTGGTGGTTGACAATGGAAAATAGTTCGACAGTCAGCTATTCATTGACTTCTGCGAATCATTGGGTATAAACCTTTGCTTCGCATCCTTATACCACACCCAAACAAATGGAGCAGTTGAAAATGCAAACAAGAGAATATTTTTGGCGGTTGAGAACATGCTTCTGAACATTGAAAAAGGAAAGTGGCCGGAAGAACTCCATTCAGTCCTATGGTCATTAAGAACCACGCCATCAAGATCAACTGGTTTCAGCTCGTTCAACTTACTCTT
The DNA here is from genome assembly GCA_007726485.1 of Eragrostis curvula. Taxonomy (NCBI): domain Eukaryota; kingdom Viridiplantae; phylum Streptophyta; class Magnoliopsida; order Poales; family Poaceae; genus Eragrostis; species Eragrostis curvula. The sequence goes on along the minus strand of CM017440.1, from coordinate 29,226,724 downwards.
CGGAGAAGAAGCGATGACACCAGAAGAGATAGAAAACAAGTCTCTGCGAAGCCTAGCAGAAAGCTCAGATGAAGCATCCTTAGCTTCAAAAGAAAACCTGGAGGAAATTCGCAACGAAGCAGTACTTAATCTGCAAAAATATGAAGAAGAAACCAAAAGGTGGAAAAACAAAGGCATAAGATCGAAGGATATAAAAGATGGAGACTTGGTGCTTCAACAAAGCATAACGAAGAAACTGTAGGAAAACTACAGAGCAAGTGGGAAGGGCCTTTCATAGCAAAGGCAACCGTCAATGAAAGAGCTTTCAAACTATTGTCTTCCGAAGGAGAAGATGTAAGCCACACTTGGAATGTGGAGAAACTGAAAAAGTATCATGTGTAAAAGAAAAACAGCCAGCCTATACTCTTTTCTTGCATTGGGAATCCCTTCGCAGGGAGCAAGGTTTTTAACGAGGTAGGACCGAGGAATAAAATTTTCTTTTTCCCTGAAAAATTCAAGGCTTCATACAATAGTCAATAAGAAAAACTTATGACCTTCGACATCGTCCAAAAGGACAGGAACCATCCGAAAATTCCCAAAAAGGGGAATTAAAGGATCAGTCGAAGGGTAAATAAAAAGAACTTATGACCTTCGACATCGTCCAAAAGGACAGGAAAACATCCAAAATTCCCAAAGAACGGGAATTAAAGGATCAATCGAAGGGTCAATAAGAAGAACTTATGACCTTCGACATCGCCCAAAAGGGCAGGAAAAATCTGAAAATTCCCGAAGAACGGAAACTAAAGAATCAAGCGAAGGACCAACAAAAAGAACTTGTAGCCTTCAACTTCGTCCACAAAGGACGTCTTATCATATCAGTAGGAGCCTTCGAAAAGCGAAGGATTTCACCTAACAAATTCTCAAAAGAAAAAAAAGCGAAAATGAAATACCAAAAGAAAAAGGTATCTCAGACATCGCATTGAGACCAAAAAGGTCAAGAAAGTATATTAATCGAAGGAACCTTTGAATAAGTTAAAGAAGTACCTTCGATTATATTACAAATACAACTATAATACAATTAGCTCCTAAACAAGAGCAAAGTAATTTCTCCGGAATATCATCTGCAGAACCATCCGGAGCCGCTGAGTCTTGGTTCCCTCTAAAGCGCCCAACAAAAGAGGAAACACGCTCAGAACCAACATCTTGCTAGTGCGAATCAACTTGATAAAAGAGCTTCGCGACTCATCTGAACTAGGATCCGGAAGTTCCTTAGCAGGAGAAAAACCTTCATCTAGAATCGGGTCAACACTCCAGCCAGCCAAACTAAGCGGAGCGAAGGCCTCCTCAATACCAGCAGCTCCAGCTAGAACACCAAAGTTCTCTGCTGTAGATTTTGCAAAACAAGAATTTGCAGAAATCCATTCAGCAAGCTCTCTGTTCGAAGCATTCGGTAGAGGAAAATCATGCACTTCGCCTCCAAGATACAAAAGACAATCTCTCAAGCTTTTGCAAGCCTTGAAGAGATGTGACGAAACCCTTCTCTCTTCAAATATTTGCTCCCTGAGCTCTCGCTTTGCATCTCGAAGTCTCTGACTAGTCGAGCGAAGGCGGTTATGAAGAAAGTAGAACTGATCTTCGATGGCCCCAATCACAGGAAAAGTCTGAAAAAAGAAAAATGTCAACAAACAAAAACCTTCTCAAAAAAAAAAAAGAGAGAGAAAGAGAGATAACCTTGACGTGATTAGCATAAAGTGCCTGGAATAGATGTTCATCATCAACTTCGGAAAGCTTTTTTCTCTCATCGGCAAATAATATGCCAGGAGGAACCCTTTCAACATCTTCCAGCAAAGCAGCACTAGGAAAGACCTCCGAAGGAGAAAGCGAAGGAAGATTATGCCCGATATAGTTGGGATGAGATCGAAATTCAACTGGATTCCTGTCTTCTAAAATACAAAAACGAGGCAGTTCTCCAAAGGGGTCCTCTTCAGACGAAGAATACTCGTCTGAATCATCCCCCGAAGAGCCTTCGCCAGCCACAGGACTTCGGGGAGGTGCAGAGTTAACAGGTTGGACGTTAAAAACAGTCCCACGAAGGTGTTTACCAGTGGAAACTGGAGCTTTCCAGCGACGACATTTTTCTGAAGGCTCAGGATCCTCGGAAGTCGAAACTCTAGAACGCTTCTTCCGCTTCGGAACAGGAACACCATAATCTTCATATGGTTGATCCCGAGCCGCGAAGGACCGGTTGAAACGAGATGGAATACCGGCTTCCTGACGACCGGCCTCCTCTTTATCAATATAGGGCCCAACTATTGCCCTGGCCAGCTCCTCAACTTTAGAAACAGAGGGAGCATCGCCGCTCAGCAAGTATTTGCGAAGGCCATTCTCGAACAAATCATTCGAAAACTGAAGGCTCCAGTTGGACCGAAGGGGATCAACACATGCAGAAATATACTCCTCCACGAGGTCTCGGCAGCTCAAAAGAGGTCTGATCTTGCGAAGGGAATCGATACAACCTTCGAAATCATCATCGTGATCAACATCAACTTGGATCAACCACTTAGGAGGCTCCATAGATCTGACAATCTCAGAGTATACGCTAAACTTAACATAAAACCAATTCCGCTTCCAGTGAGATGTCACTTTGTTCGCTTGCCCAAACGACGGAGCATTCTTCGGATTAGCATGAACGAAATTGACCACTCCAAAGCTGTCCGATTTCACCTTCGATGTGGGTTGAAAGTGGACTTAGTGAGTGAAAGCGAAGGCAGACACACTGGGTTCAAAACCTTCGGATTTACATGCCCAAACATAAATGGTAAGCTTCGCAATAGCGTTTGGAGTAAGCTGATGGATCTCCAACTGAAAAGCCTTCAGAACTTGAGCAACAAAAGGATGCGCAGGCACCCGAAGCCCATACTTGAAAAACTCAAGAAAAACAACGGCTTCGCCAGCCGACGGCCTTGGAACGAGACTACATCCAGGAGAACGTGCAGAGGCCCTAGGGCCAAACTCAAAAATGAAGTGCTTATTCAGATAAGCATCAGTGCACTCAGAGTGACCGAAAGAATCATTCCAGTCCCTCTCAGTCAAAGCAATCTTAGGAGGCATCTTCGCAAAAGCAGGTGAATCTAAGCGAAGGAGGTAAGAGATAAGCGAAGGTATCAAAGGAAAGAGAGCTATCGCAGTAAAAAGAGAGGACTCAAAAGACTTCAGTAACACACCGAAGACGGCACTCCTTTTATAGGTGTAAAACACCCTGGGAAACGAGCCACTGCGTAAATCAAACAGTAAAAATCAAAGGAAAACCTAGGAAAAAGTACGTGATGATATGACTTGTTGCAGAACTACGAGTAACTGCTTCAGAGCCTCGTTGCACACGGCACTTCATCAGTTGAGGGCTAATGTTGGGAATTCAGCAACAAGTACTCGATAAGCGAAGGTGCTACAGCCACACGCGAGATCCAGAGGAAACGCGAAGGGGCTGCAGCTACCAGCGAAGGGTCAACAGACAAAGCGAAGAATCTCTGAGCTACAGATCAGCAAAGCCGCTTATAAAAGCTCGAGACGAGAGACGTAATAAAATTGGCCAATGGCATGATTGTAATAATGATCTCTCCTCGCCCTATAAATATGGAGGGAGGAGCTATTGTAATGACACCTGTTTTTCAGGCCGCGAGCCAAAGAGATCTCATTAACTCTATCTATAATTCACCGTCGTACTTTCACCCCTTCTCCCAGCACCGCGGACGTTGGAGGGCTCCGGTGTTGCGTACAACGTAAGACCATCTTAATAATACTAATGCAACAGGAGGGCTTCGCCATGGAGTAGAAAGGCGTCCAGAAGAACGAGAGGGCTTCGTGAGGGGAACTCCAAGACGTCCAGGCACCCGGAGGGCTTCGCGAAGATCCACATCAACCTTACAACCCGTTGGAGGGCTTCGCCGAGTCCCCCAAGACCTTCGATCCCCCAACACATGTAATTTATTTTGCTAGCACTTGCAAGGCAGTTTCCAAGTTCAGAAGAAGTGAACGCAAACTGACGTGCTTGTAGCATTTGAACAGCCCATTTTTGCAAACTTTGGTACTCTGTCACATTATATTAAAGCATTAGGAATATTAGAAAGGATGAGCAAACACATGTAGCTAGTTTAAAGAGAATATTATGCTCAAGAGAAACGAGAGTGTACCTTGATAGCGTGTTAGGAGTAGTACTTGCAGCCCTGGCACTGCAGCTTCAGCACAATGTTCTGTGTGGTCTTGGCCTGAAATTGGGAAGGCACATCAAGTTACAAGAGCTGCGTTTCATGTAGCTGGCTTCACACATCAATTATGTTCTATACAAGTCAAGGTAAAGTGTAGTGTAGTCAAGTGTTGGCAGCTGAAACTACAAAGCAGGCAGCTATTTGACTATACCTCACTGTGTTGTCAATTTCATATATATCTGGGAATAAAATCAGTAAGTCATCATGAACATGGTGAACAGAATTATTGCAAACAATCACATACATGGTACAGATAAATAGACAACAACGCTTATGCTGTTATATCACATACATGGTAGACAAATATCACACACATGCCAAGTTTCAGCATTCTTGCAAACAATCATGCTATCATATAGAAAGCAGTCTAGTTCAGGAAAAAAAAGAGCAAGGCTGCAGCTATGTGATATAGCATCCCGAATTATAATTGCCAGTCAGAATTAGCAAACATGGAAACCATAGCATCTCTGATCATTTGACTATGTCCTCAGCTTAACTTTATCTTGGGCAATTTTACAGTATGTTCATATGGTTGAGCAGTTGTGGTCAAGCGATAGTAATAATCAGCAAAAACTATATGAAGCAGGGTCAAATTACACCAAGAGTCCAACAGAAGCATACATATTTCCTCCTCAACAGAGAGTGAACAGTACCAAGCAATGTGTACTTCAGACATATTGTTATACGGTACTAACAGCTACCTCAAGGGTGACGAGGCAGTTGTAGCCGAGGTTGAGGCGGCGCTCCAGGTTCTTGAAGCTGCTCAGGCACGACACCTACAGACCCATCACACAACATAAACCATGAGCAACAAAGCTGAGCATCAGTACTTCATGAGCAACCCATTACGCCAGCTTGTAGCTATTTCATCATCAGTGCAGGCACAATATTGCTACTAGAACCACAGAGATCTTCGGTTCTACAGTGTTGTCTCCACTAATTCCTAAAAATCACACCGGATTCGTTGCAGATTCATCTGAGGGGGGGGGGGGGAGAGAGAGAGAGAGAGAGAGAGAGAGAGAGAGAGAGAGAGAGAGAGAGAGATTACCTGTGCAGCTGGGACTCGGGGATGACGATGTGGAGGTGGGGAACCGTGCGCCAGAGCTCTGCCGCTGGTGGATCCGCCGTCCCCCACACCAGATCTGGCTCCTACAGCTTCGTGCCATCTGGATTTGCCTAAGCCTGAGCAGGGGCCCCGCCATGGCTGCCTGCTCGCCTCCGGCCTCGACCCCACCGGAGGCGAACGGCAAGCCATAGGAGCGACGACCTATGCACGGCGGCGGGGACGAGGGGTCGTCATACTTGTGATTAGACCAATCCCGCAAAGGGCAGCGAGGGGATGAGGGGTCGACGCACCGCTGCACTTCGATCCGCCCCCGGTGCCCCTGTGCTCTAGGTCGCCTCCCAATCTCCAGAGCACAGATCCCAGTCTGCCCCTCGTCGATCCGGAGGAGGCCAAACCCTAACCCTAGGGTCTTCACCGGTGACGCTACACCGATGATGGGGGCGTGGCGGGTTGGGTCGATGAGGAGCAGGAGCGAGGTCGGGGCGAGGAGGAGGCGCAACCACTACGGTGAGGCGGGGTGCGGCCGCTCGGGCTGACGAGGAGGCGCGACTGCTCCGGCAAGGTGGGGGCGCGGCGGCTTGGGTTGACGAGGTGGGGGCGCGGCGTCTCCGGCGAGGGCGAGGTGGGGGCACGGCGGCTCCAGTCGGCGAGGAGCAGGGGGTGAGGTGCGAGGAGTGAAGGGAGGGGAGGAGGGGGTGCGGTGCTGTGGACGGAGGATGAATGGGTCAGGACTCAGGGGGTGCCGTGCTGCGGACGCGAGGCAATGCCGAATAGGCTGAAACGAAGTAAAATTTTGGGTCCGGGTGCTTTTGTTTGGCGACCCATTTCGTGGGAACGCGTCTGCTATAGACTTGCCTGTGGTAGCATACTGGTTTTGTTGCGCCGCGTCTCCTATATTGTCACGTAGCAGACATGTTTTGTAGAGTGCAATCATATAGCAGACGCATTTGGTTGAAACGCGTCTCTTATCATTCATCGCAGACGCATTTTAAAAACGCGTCGCCTAGTCCATGTGTCTGGTTTCTACCATTTTTACATAGTGAAGCAAGCTGCAACGTAGAAAAAGGCTTGCCTTGAGCTAGCTAGCTCGTGATAAGTTTCAAGGATTTGTATGTGTACAATATGGTGTGAAAAAGGAGGGTGATGAGCTACAAAGCGCGTGATGAGGATCAAGCATGGCCCATCACCGCCAACAAAAAGAGCTCACGGAAGGTCATATAATAGTCTGGCAGTTACGATCGAGCAAGTGAGAATCCAATCCGGAAATCAAAGTTGAGCGGGGCTGATTGCTAAAACATTTTTTTTTTAAGGAAGAAACAAACTAGTCTTAGCTATAGACGTGTTCCGGTCTCAATCGGCTAGGATCAGTTTACACTGTAATTGAGCACAAAGGAGTCGACATGTATCTAGGGTTTTCAAATGCGTGTCAGATGAAGGAGTCCTCGGCTCTGTTTTTCGTCCCGCGTCAGATGTAGGAGCACATGGCATACCTTTGACAAAAGCCTGAACTAGCATCGGCCAAGTGCTAACGGCCAGCAGCCAGAAAGTCTAGCTTGGATTTTATCCGGACTCGAGATCTGACTGAACACTGCACTGCACCCGTTCGCTTGACTGCATTTGGTGTCCTGAAGTATTATTTGGGATTCAAAATGTGCATGCGCGTTAGATTAATTAATATGTTTTAGCAAATAAGATTTGTTAGTTCAAGAAAAATGTTCCCAACATATACTTGGCATGTCTCAGAACAAATGACTTAGACAAAAACACTATAGGTTTGAAAATTCAGCAGAAAAGGAAAACACATGGTCCATTGGTTGTCCTGAAAAGATACATCTGTAACATTGTTACATGTTGAGAATTAGGTTATCTTTTATCTTCATATATATATTGAATAACGAAATATTCTACCATGATCACTCTTAAGGTCTAGAAATAAGCTTATCAACTGGAGAGAGAAAATAAAGAAAATTAAAATACATATTCCCTATATGTATATGTTTACTAAACTATTGAGCTGAATCTATATATATACTGTTAGGCACATGGTATTTTCATTTCTTTTTCTTATAATAGGTTGATAAAATGAAAAATGTTAGGCACATAAAAAGACATATTATTAAAGGGAAACGTAATAATGATAAATAAGTATAAATGGATCAAACTACCATGATTATACAACGATATATACAGTTAGCTTGCTTATACTACCGGCTCATATGTGGTTGACACGATCACCCATCCATGCACACCCATACGACCTGGCTGGCACATGCTCTAGTCCCACACACACACACACACACACACACACACACACACACACACACACACACACACACACACACACACACACACAGAGAACAAACTAAGGGGAGCTAGGTGATTTTTTATTAAAAAATGAATAACAGTCAACGTAGGATTTTAATTTACAAGATATCTATTTTTGTTATCTAAAATAAGAATGAAGTTACTCTATATCAAATAACATTTTTTTTTGAACGAACCGGCACGAGACAGTGCCAATTTCATTAATTAAAGAAGATAGTTACAGCAATTGCCCTGGGAGGCAAAGGATTACAAAAGCATCAGGCGATGTGCTACTCTCTATTGATTATGTGCGCTAAGTGTCTAGCTCCTGCGATGGCCCACGTTCTGCCTTCCTCCTTAATTTTTGCTATAAGTGAGGCAGCCGACAACTCTTTGTGTCTGAAAATCCTCGCATTCCTCTCGTTCCATATTTCCCAGTTGACTAGAAGGATAAGTGAGAGCAATCCTTTCCTCGGCACACCTGGAGTAGCGCTTAGTGCTAACCACCACTCGTGCACTTGCGTTGAGGCCGGCCATTGGTTTGGGTTCAGCTGCTGGTAAGAGACCCATTGGGCTACAGCTGCCCACACTCGTTTGGTGTATCGACAGTCCGAGAGGAGATGGTGTCCTGTCTCTGGCGTGTACCTGCATAACAGGCAATATCTGTTGTTTTGCCACCCTCGGGTTTGTAGTCGGTCCGATGTCCATACCCGGTTCTGCACGATCAACCAACCAAAGGTTTTGGTTTTCGGTGCTGCCCAGACCTTCCATATCAGCGATTTGTAGAAGGTTTTTGTGGATCCGATGAATTGCGCTTGATATGCCGAGGCGGCCGAGTATTGGGCATCTGATGTGAGCTTCCATGATATTGTATCGTCACTTTCAGGCTCCAGGTTGATGTCTTGGAGGAGGTTCCAGAGTAGTACTAACTCTTGGATGTGTTGCACAGTAACATTTCCTTGCAGGTTTACGTCTCTAATCCAAGTGTTGTTCTGCAGTGCCTCTTTGACATTAATTCTTTTCTTTCTTGATCTTGCAAAGATGGCCGGTGCAATGTCCTTTGGTCTACGACCCCCGATCCATGCCGAGTGCCAGAATTTTGTTTTCTCTCCATTTCCCAAAGTGATTGAAGTTGCCGCAGCAAATAGTAATCTATCTGTTTCATCACATGGGTTCCCCAGTCCAATCCACGCTTTGTCCTCCGACTTCCATTCATGCCATAGCCACCTTAGTCGCAATGCTCGTGCAAATTTCTCCATATTTAGAATGCCGAGTCCGCCATTTTCTATTGGCATTGTTGTTCGCACCCAATTGATTTTGCATTTTCCTCCAGTTAGGTTGTCATCCCCGGCCCAAAGAAATCGTTTAATGTTATCAAATAACATTAATACCTTAAAAGATTGGATCCTTGAATCTCTGAGAGCTATATATATATATATATATATATATATATATATATATATATATATATATATATATATATATATACACACACACACACACACACACACACACATATATATGCATATATGGGTCCTAAAAGATTTTTTTTTGAAAAGACAGTAAAATTTCAAAATGAGAAAAGTGATGGAGCAATATTAAATCTGTCTGCACATGATCCCATTGACTGGCCGAATATTATAAGCATTTGGAAAGGCTTAATAGTTCAAAAATACATACAGAATTGACATAACATAGGAAATAAAGTAGAAGATATGTTAACATATTTAGAAACATTTTTAGGAGAATCAGTAAAGGTTTTATGGGAACAATGGGTAGAAGCATACCCTAATAAATATGAAGAATTAAAGAAGGCAGGAAATAATCCGTACAATTTCGCAAACGTAATATCACATATTATTATAGCAGAAGACCCAGAATTGGGGAGTACTGCCCTACAAAATGAAAGGCTAAGGGAAATAGAAAAGCTAACTTTGACAAACTGGAAAGGTATAAAAGAATTCTCACAGCATTATCTATACAATGCTACCACTGCAAAGCAAGAATTTAATCCAGGAGTCGTAGAAAGATATTTTAATAAATTACCTGACCCTTTAGGTAGCATGATATTTGAAGAATAAAAAAAAGACACGCAGGGACAAACAATTAATATATCCCAAGCTATAACTTTTGTCTTCAAACAATTAAAGAAAATATGCACAAATATACAAGCTCAAAGATCAATGAAGCATTCAGATTACAATTTTTGTAATAAAATAGTTCAAATACCTTTGACATATGGAGAAGAGGGATCTAGAAATAAAAAATTTTATAAACCCCAAAGAAGATATAACAACCCTAGGACAAAAAGAAGGTATTTCCTTAGAAGATCTGATAATAGACCACCATTCTTACATAAAAGAAATGTAAGGAGATATAATCCTAGAAAGAACTATGATAAAACATGCAGATGTTTTATATGCAATTCACCAGATCACCTAAGCAAAACTTGTCCTAATAAAGATCAGAAAAGGTATTCTAGTAAATATGAAGAGCAAGAGAAAGTATTTATAGTAGATAGTGTAGCACCCGTAATTTTTGGCCATGTCGATAAACCCTAAAATATGGGTTTTCAAAAAAATTTGAACTTAAAACAAGTGACTAGACTCAATTAGGGCTCAATTAAAAATTTTCTCGAAATTAAAACCATGCATGAAACACTCATGTGCATATTTGCCTTTTTATTGCCTTTATTTTAATTGTTTGAGTGAGTGTTGAAAACCAATTTCAAATTTGAATTCAAATTCCCTTGAATTCCATCCAAAATCCAAACCCAGAAAAAGATAAACCAATTTCCTGCTAAACGGGCCGCCTTCCTCCTTTCTCCCGCGCGCGGCCCATCTCTCCTCTCTTCCTCTCTCCCCGCGCCCGGCCTCTGGGCCGCGTCGTCCGCGCGCGCCACGGCCCAGCTGGCGTCCGGCCCGTCCGCCCGCCGCGAGCCGCTGACGAGCGGGCCCGGGCCCTTCGTCAACCTCGCGCCGCCGCCGCCGCCCGACCGGCCGGCGCGAGACACGGCAGTAACGCCATTGTCTCCGCTCTCTTCCTCACTCCCGCCACCTGGCAAGCGTCGAGCTCGTTCTTCCGCTCCCCGTCCGGACCCTCTCCCTTTCCGCGACACCATCATGAACCTAACCCTAACTCCATTTATTCCGGCGAGCTTTTGCCGCCCGACCGAGCTCGCGTCGGAGCGCCGCACCACGCCGCCGTGTACGCGTCCAGGGCCCCCTCTCCTCCGCGCCGCGTGGCCACCATCGCGCTCCCGTCCCCCACTCTCGTGCCGCGCGCCACAGAGCTCCGGTGAAAATATCCCGACGAACTCGGGATATTTCCCGGCCAGCCACCGCCTTTGCGCGGCTATAAAGGAGCACCCGGCTCTTCCTTTCTCTCCCTCTGTCATTTCGCTCCCTCACTCTCCCTTTCCACGCCGCCGAGTCCCAGCTCTCTCTCTCACCTTCCCCAACTCCGACGAGCGATTCCGCCGCCTCCCAACGTTCCCCGCGCCCACCGAGCTCGAGGTGAGCTTCCCCGTCTCTTTCTCTCTCACCTGCGCCCCTTTTCTTCCCTCCTCTTGCCCCAAAGCTAGCGCGCACCAAGCGCCGCCCCTCCGTCTCTCTCCCCTTTCATCTCCGGCCGCCGTGGAGCACTTCCCGGCCAGGCCGAGCCCGCGCACAGCCACCACGCGCTCCCGCGCACGCGCGCGGGCGCTCAAACTCGCACCCCGCGCACGCGCGCGCGTCTTCGTTGCGCACGCCGACGCGCTGCCGAGCTCCGGCGAGCCCGCGCCGCCGCCTCGGCCACCGCGCACGACAACATGCTACACCAGCACCTCCACCGTCGCGCGTAGAAGCCTGGCGCATCTTTCCCCGACCCTCTAGGCCCCAGTAGCGGCCGGCGGCGAGCTTTCCGGCGCCGCCGAGCCCTTTCCCCCGTCGCCGCCGCGCCGGCGCCACCGGGCCCCCCGCCTGAGTCACTGACTCGCGGGCCCGCGCGGCCCCGCGCGCCCCTGGGTCCACCGGACCGGCTCACGGTGGACCGCAGGCACACTGTGGCTCGGTCCACACCCACGTGGACCGAGTCCACAGCACAGTAGCACACAGGGACCCCCGGCCCCAGCTGGCCCACACGTCAGTCTCTCACACGCAGCGAAAAATGCTGGGTACACCCGAGAGTGTACACAGAGATAAATTTCGAGCACTTTTTCAATATCAGAAAAATTCCCAAAAATATCCAAAAATTCCCAAAATCATTTATAACCCTTTTCCAACCCTTGTGCACCTCTGAAAAATTAGGGAGGAGATTATACTTAATTAAAGTTAATCCACCCTAATATAGTCCTTTCTCCTTAATTCAAATATTCATATCTTTGTTATTTTAACTCCAAATTTAATGGTTCTTGCACCATTATTCATCTAAAATCATTCCCTATCAAACCACATCAGAACCATATTCCTTCGTGTCTTCTTTTGAAAGTTTATTTTATTTTAATGATTGTTTAGTTGTGTGTTAAGCGGTAGATTTAGCTTTTCTTTTATTTAATCGATAGGTGATCAAGTCTTCGAGGAGGAGCACGAGGACCCCGACTACGAAGAAGGCCTAGAGGAGGAAGATTTTGGTGAAGGCAAGTCCTAATCACCTTGATCATATTTAACCTAATTGATTCCTACAAAATATCCTATTTAGAGCTTGTGTGCAAACTAAAATATGCATGGTCTTTTAAAATGATTTAAATGTTAGAGTAACCTATTATTGTTTAAAGCCATGCCTTGTTTATCGCTATCCTTAATCCATTGTTAGCCCTAGGTTCCAACAGCATTAATCTTTAATGATTTGTTGGAAAATATTGCCGCTTAGGTTTTATCACACTGCGTAATTAATAATATTGCTTCACTTGCTTTTTTGTGTGAAAATGAGTGAGTGTGACTTGGTGTTGTGTGTGTGAAATAAAAAGGGATGGGCTTAGTAAGTGAAACCCATAGTGGGGGTTATGTTTTAGACGGGAGCAAGTGAGGTAGTCCTCAGTGGGGAGGCTATCTCTGGGACGCTACTCCTCGCTGGAGGGTAGCTATTGAAGATGCTTGCTTCGGTCGTATAAGGACCGGTTCATGTGCCGCCTTGCCTAGCGATATGTCGATACTATAATCAGATTTCTTACTTGAAGATATTATTACTGGAAATGGCTATAAAGTTAATTTTGAGATATTTATAGCCATTACTTGAAGATATTATTACTGGAAATGGCTATAAAATTAACTTTATAGCCATTTCCAGTAATAATATCTTCAAATAAAACCCATCTTCTAGTCGAACTTTTCTTACTATTAATCTGATTATAGTATCGACATATCGCTTCACAATCAGTTCTAACAGTAAATTCTTTAAATCCAAGATACAATCGAAACGCATTTATTGCAGATATTACTGCTAGTATTTCTCTATCAGTGTTATTCACAGTTTTTAACTTATAACTTCCTGAAGCGTATCTGCATATTTTCTCTTCTGTTTTAGAAGAATATTTATTAGGTTTTTGTTTCAATATTGCACCCCATCCTTCTTTAGATGCATCAGTCTCTATAATAAAATAGTTATCATCTAAAGGTAGCTCTAAGGGCTTTAGATTTTTCACCTTTTCTTTGATTGCCTTTACTAATTTTATATCTTCAAAATTAAAATATTTGTGACCATTCTTCCTTAGCTTTGCATATAAAGGCCCAGCAAGTTTTGCTAAATTATCTATATAATTTCTGGCATAGTTTACAATTCCCAAAAATTGTTGCAGAACTTTCTTATCATTCATGGCATCGGGAAACTGTAATATTTTCTTTGCAATATGTTCTTGCAAGTAAATTTTCCCTTCTCCTATTTCATGACCAAGAAAATTAATTCTTTCTTTGCATATTTCCATTTTCTTTTTAGACAATATTAAACCATTTTGTTCTACCTTTCTAAAAAATACTTCTAAGTGGGCAATATGCTCTTTATAAGTTTTAAAAAATACTAAAAGGTCATCAATATAAACTAATATGAAATCTTGGTTTTCATTGAAAATATTCTGCATCTTTCTTTGAAACTAGGTGGTACCCCCGCGGCACGCCGCGGGCGCTGTAGCCGCTGCTGCATCATAGCTTGCTTGTGTACGTATTTGCATTTAATGTATGGCATTTTCTTAATCAAGTGAAGTGCCCGACAAATGATGATAAAGCAACACTTAAACTTGGAACGACAGGCACTTGAGAGGAAGATAAGATGTAGTTCCTTCTATAGGATCACTCATTTTTGCAACTGAATAGAAAAGCATGAATACAGCCATCTATCTCATAAACACACATAAAGAAACATTATTGAGCATGAAAAAAAAAATGTTATTGACCATTGCAGCAAAAACTGCTTTACATTGTCGATGTACAACTGAAGCAATAACAGGTACTGCTGCAAGAAACCAGTAAAAAATCTAGGGAAAATTACATCTGCTAAATTGTAATGAATGCTAGAAAACAATATAAACAGGCTGGACTGTTTAGGTTGGTGCCGGCATCAACAAACGCCACCCCTCATCATTTCGTGGTGCAGCACACGGCGATATGACATTATTGCTCCACACGCAGACAGAGATCTTGGCGTGGAAGATTCTATGCATGCAACTTTGATAGGAGAACAGAAATGGCAACCTCTCTTACAATAAGCAGGGGCGAACATAAATCTTGATGCCTTACTTTCCAATTGAAATAATTGCATAGGACGACATTTCTCTTAGCAAAGTGTCCTGTAAACAGGAGTAGAAATACTGTGAATTAGGCAAAAGCGATCAAGGTGTTACATAATGCATCTTTAAACCTGAGAAACACACCAAAACATCTATACCGGCAAGCTTCGTTAATCTGTACTGAAGTTTTGCATTACAGCTATGGCAACCCATGTAGCATATTTAGTCATGTAATCTCACTTAATGAATCATTTGTTTTCAAATTTAACTAAATAGCCAAGCCGTGAACTAAATCTATATCACAGAAAATTTAACTAAATTGTTTTCAAATTGCTAGCTGGCTCGACAAATAAAATGGTAACATTCGACAAATAACTGCATTTTCTATAATCAACCATGAAACACTTGACAAATAATTGTATATCCAAAAACTGTAAAATAATCTCAGTCGAGTAGTAGCAGAACAGCAGCAGAAGCTGATACCATGAAAGTGAAAGAATCAAGTAAATACCCCCCTATTCAATTAGGGGAATGCTATTATGTAAAGAAAACTGATTTGAGAGGCAGAAATTTGAGTCGGAAACAAATATTAAAATGATCCGACATAACAGAGCATGGCTAGGAAACTGCAATTTCTTTTCGCCTGGATGCCACCAAGTTAGGACTGGGTAAGAGAGGAGGAGGGGGGGGGGGGGGGGGGGGGGGGCATTACCTCAATCCAGACTTGAAAATCAACCAAGATACGATAAGCTAATCTGCATTTTTTTTTTTTACCATTTTCACCAAAACAGACTTACCACCTGCCAAATTAGCACAATTGGTTAAATTAAAGTGTAGGTAATACGATGCAGAAAATTAACGCAACAATAGTACCTTTTCAAAAGAATGGGAAGGAACTATAAGGTGAGGATAAATTGGACATAGGCTTGCACTCCAGGAGCATGTGCATTACAACTTATATGCAACTTTTTTTTTCTGATAAATCTGTTTATATGAGTCTAAATGCTAGAAGCTTGTCATTCCTGGGTGAAATTTTGCCATGACCGAGACATAAGAAAGGCACTGCAATTTATATGTAATGTTTTTTCAGATGAATTTTATTATATGAGTGGCAATTCCAGAAAAGTCCGTCACTCCTGGGCAGAATTTTCCCATGGTTATGAAAGTGAATATGGCACTATATAGTATAAATATGTGTATAGAGAATTAGAAGACTATTCTGGAGGAGGTCAAAGGTATCATATCCTGCATAAATGATCTAATGGAAGTAAATTCTATAAGTACAGAAATGGATATTTAGTATAAACATGCATGTGCAAACTATCTAAATGAAGAAATGGATATATATGGTATCATATCCAGCATAAATGAAGAATTTATTTAGTATAAACATGCACGTACCACGATTAAAGATTTTTAAAGATTTGGCCGATAGTGGTGGCCTGAATGGAAGAATCCTAACAGCAACATTCATACAATTGGCATGGTCACCTCCCCTTTCTTTTGGTAATCACCATCTGCATTAGAACTATTCAGGAGACTAAAAAAACCACATCAGTTGATGCCGATTCACACATAAAAAAGGGAATAATTACCGTTAACTGCATCAATGAGTATTGCTTTTAAATTGTTGGATCTGACAATGCCATCAACTCTTTCTCTCTTTGCAAGCAATAAGAACACTTATTGAGAACAAAATGGTGAGGCCTCCAGTTTGATTGCTGGAATCATTCGAAACCTTCATTGAGAACTCCGAATTAGCTGATAGTTGGATTTCCAAAGGCATTTTCAAGTAAATAATCATGTGTAGAAGAAAGATTGCAGAGAACTGCGCCAGAAACAATGTAAGTTCATGCTGCTGTATCAGACTGCATCGAACATCTGCTGAAGCTCCAAAAGGCAATAAAGTGGCAGTCGCCTTGACAATAATGGAGTGTAGCATTCTATAAAACAATAATCCTGAAGAGCATAATTCAGTTGAGCAAAAAAAGAAAGTCAACGAAGTAAATAGCAGCATGTAGGTTTTTTTTTTTTACCAAACTGAGATACAACTAATGTGACTGCGGCTAGGAAGCAGATAAACCTAATTTTTTATTCTTAAGCCATAGGCCGAATACATGTATGATTCTAGGAATAGGAAAGAAACGATTTCAGCAGAGAAATCATGGATGTTGTGGCACACTTCAACTCGAATAAACAGTACTGTTTGTGGACAACAGGGACGCGAGGCGAATTCATACGTAAAATAGGAACACCAAACTGCGAGAGAGGTGGAGGGGCTATAACTGGTGCTTACAACATTTTCTTCCATAGTGCAGCCGGCGGGCCTTCACAGCTGACCTCTCTGTGTACTTCCTTGTGCGATTTGATGGACCAAACTGGACAAATCAATAAGGCAAGACATGGAGCCGTAAACGAAGAGTTCAGGAAAATAAGACCAGATCGAAGGAGAAGAAAAGGAAAAGCAGCGGACGCAAGTCAGCAGGACCGTACCTCAGCGGATCGGAGAACCTTACTGCTCATCTTGTCGGCCATGGGACAGACGCGGACGTCGGTGAATGCGGCTGCGATCACTGGAGCGGCCGGCCGGACGATTCGGGAGCTGGCGATGGAGGAAGCAGCCGGCGCGGGCGCGGCGCCGGCTGGGGTGGAGGGCGGGTTGCTGTGGGAGCACGGGCGGCGACGACGGCGGCAGCGATCTGAATCGTGATGGGTGGGGACGTCTGGTCGTGTTCGGGTCTTCGGGGTGGGCGACGACTTTTTGCGGCGAGCCTTCGCTGGTGGTTTCTCGAAGCGGGAGGGCGTGGAAGCAATCCGACGGGCGAGAGGAAGATCGGACGACGCGAGCGCGCTTCCTGTAGATGAACAGGCATATGAGTCTTGAGCCGGCGCCCACTGTAGCGATACAGTGAGAGCGGGACTTACCCAGGATTAGAAGTCTTTATAGATAATGCGGATGCATTCTTTAATTCTAATGGCATTACAAGCCATTCAAAATGTCCTTAGGACATGTGAATGCAGTCCATTCTATTGATTCTTCTGCCATTTTAACTTGCCAAAATCCTGCCTTTAAATCAAATTTCAAAAAATATTTACTTCCTTGTATTCTATTGATCTATTCTTGCTTATTCGGAATATTAAAAGCATCTTCTATAGTATTGTCATTTAGTCTCTTGTAATTAATAACCATTCTAGATTTTCCTCTAACCTCTTCAGCATGATTTCTAACTATAAATGCTGCAGATCTGTGCGGGCTTCTGCTTTCTCTTATTGCTTTTAGTTTTAATAACTCCTCAATATGCATTTTAAAATCTTCTATATCTTTTGGAGTTGCTTCAATTGGGGCTGTTTTTATTATATAGTCTGTGTTTATTACGTTGATTTTGCATACTATACCATTTTTCTCCCAGTGCTTCATAGGTATTTCACCAATAATTTGAATATCTTCTAGTCTTTGCACAATCCTTTCTATATCATTTTTTGATTTTATGTCTCTATACCAATTTGGTGCAAACGATTGCAAACCAATGCATTCTATATTAGAGTTTTCTATGTAATATTCTTCTAAGCTTGTACTAAGTTTATCTTCTTTGCATTTTTCAGGAAAACCTTCGATAATATTTGATTCAAGAGATCCCATATCAATGTTGCAGTTTTCGTGTATATATATATATATATATATATATATATATCTACCTATACTATTCAGAGCCCTGCGCTCTAAATAATATTCAGCGCGCTGGTCGTCTGGTCCAACCCAACCAACTCGGCGTGCAGTAGTATATCAGGCACCCGCATTAGTATATGCCATCAGACAACGTCAGGTTGTATATCGATAGGCCGCGAGTAGTATATGAAAATGAGTACTATAAAATGTGACCAGATGCCTTTTTCTCTCTCCTCATCCTTATTTTTCATCGCACGTTCTCT
The DNA here is from genome assembly GCA_007726485.1 of Eragrostis curvula. Lineage (NCBI taxonomy): Eukaryota > Viridiplantae > Streptophyta > Magnoliopsida > Poales > Poaceae > Eragrostis > Eragrostis curvula. Next base: position 29,208,480 of record CM017440.1, on the reverse strand, counting down.
CTCCTCATCCTCTCTCTCTCGGCTCCTTTCGTGCGGTGAGGCTGCGGCTGCTCCCGGTGCCTTCGTCCCGAGCTGCTCGGTGAGACGCGGTGCTGCTTGCCGTGACGCCCAGCTCCGGGGCAACCAGATCCGTGACGCTGAGCTTCCGTCTCCACGAGATCCGCGAGCCTCAACGCCACCTTGTACCTCGAGGAAGGGAGGCAGACGAGGCCAGTAGCTGCTTCTGAGGCAAGGAAGACGGGCAGGAGGCTGCGGATACGGGTATTGCTCGTGCGACGACGACGGTGTGGCCTGAAGGACTGCATCGGCCTCGGCTTCATCTTCCACACTCCGTCCAAGCTCCCCATGCGGCAGGTGAGGGAGCAAAATTTCCTTTTTGTTCTTGTCTGCTTGTCGCATGACATGAAAAGAATGATTTGATTCTTGCGTTCAAGATCTGAGGCTTTCTCAATGTGGATTTGAATTTTCTTTTCTCCCCTTTCTTCTAGATTTTGATGCCCGATTCGTTTTCTTGCTCTGCAGGTCACAGATCTTGCAAGGTTTGCAGAAATTGGATCTTGCGTTAGTGCACAACAGCCGCTAGCAAGCAAGGCAGCTTCAGGGCACGGCAACCCCATCGCACGGGGAGGCGGCGCTCAACGATGCGTGTGGGCGAGGAAGACGGAGGCACGGGGTCCACGCCATGTGGAATTTTTTTCTTATTTTTATTTTTAGATTTGACTGTCCAGCATGTGGATTGGATGCTCAAATATTTTTGGGTTTTTCTTTTTCTGCTCTGCAAGAGGGGATCTGGCTATGCTTCAAATTTTTTTTTCTTTTTTGATTGTCGGTGGATGAAAGCTGATGCTTGGAGCCTATCTAGATGCACACGAGGACAGGAAGAACCTAGCAGAAGCCTTGCGTGTCCATGAGCTTATCCACTCTTAACTTCTTAAAAGAAAATTCTTTTATAAATCTTTGGTGTTCTGGATGTGACTTTTTTCCCTTTTGATGCTCCGTAGGGAAAGCTAAGCAGAAGGTATATGTCTTCGGTTGCAAGAGTATATTCAGAGTGATACAATATTTTGTAGTATACAATTTGTGCTGAGGTATATATGTCTTCGGTTGCAAGAGTATATTCAGAGTGATACAACAATATAGTTTGTGGTATACAACTTCTGCCTAGGTATATATGTCTTCGGTTGCAAGAGTATATTCAGAGTGAAATGTCTGGATACAACAATATAGTTTGTAGTATACAATATGTCCTTTTTATGCTTGGAAGAAGGCTGGTGTTATCAGGGTAGTATATCTATGTACCATGAGTAGTTTGGAGTATACAACTTGTTTTTCTTTTTTTTTATACTTGGAAGAAGGTTGATGTTTTTAGGAGTAGCATATGCACGTACCTCGAAGTAGTATATCTTGTCCTTCGTCTTGGAAGAAGACTAATGTTCTCTATGGCACTGAAATGGTCGTATACAACAATGTAGTTTGAAAAATACAACTGATGTTCTCTATGGCAGTGAAATGCCCGTAGTTTGGTGCATACAACCGGTTTTCTTGTCCTTTTTATGCTTGACGAAAAAGGCGTCAAGTAGTATATCTATGTATCGCGAAGAGTATTCATGTTATTAAAAAAAAAATATCTACAGTTCAAAGTCTGACAAAAAAATATTTACGATCCAAATTTGTCTGATGGTATATCACTGTATTAGCATGAGTATAATGGACTCTAGTGTCCAATGGTCTGAAAATGTCGACATCGTGACACACTTGACACCGAAAGTGACACATCTGACACTGAAAGTGACATCTCACATGGTGGCCTTCTGATCTCCACGATATACTATCTTGAAAGTGCAGATATACGACCAGAAAGTGCAGATATACGACCCGATGACCAGAGATATACCACTCTAACACAAAGCTGGCAGAGTTGGTGAGTGGGCTGGCCAACGCGCTGCGCGCCAATTAACGCTGCCGTATATATATATATATATATATATTATATATATATATATATATATATATATAGGCCAGCGCTATTTGGTACCCTGGGTACCAAATAGTTATTCAGTACCCAGCCTCAAGTAGCGCACCGTCCTGCTCCGCTCAAACCAGGCGCACCCGCACCAGACCTAACCATATATGCATGCAGCAGGTCCCATCCCACGTCAAAAATGCATTAAAGAAAGCAAATTCCACATGCATGCACGAATGCACCAGCATGTTTCGTTTCTTGTTTTATACTTAATTCCTTACTATGAACTTCAATTCATATACCGTTTTCACTAATAGGCTGTTGACATTTTTATGCACAAAATGAGATCCATGATTAATAGTTTCTTCAAAAATGTGATTTTTTTACTATTGTACAACAATAGTTTTACTGTTATAGAACAAGCTCTTCTTGGTGCATTTTTTCAGTCAATATTGATATTTACAATCTAAACCTGAGTAGCAGCCCTTCACCTAATAAATATACACTGAGCAAAGCGTTTGACTTTTCCTTAGAAGCTTAGAGAAAAGATCGGTTCTCTTAGAAATTAGATCCAGAGATCACGTGTTTATTTGTTTGTAAATACCATTCCTGACGCATAAATAATGGTGCTACGAAATCATAAATATCATTGTTGAATCAAAAGTAATGTTGCTACAAAATCATAAAATTACCCAATGCGATACACCATAAACATTAGGCCGTGCAAGCATAAAGACCTGTGGTGTTAAATAATAAATTTCTAGTTGTATATGTCATGAAGATTATCATTGTTTTGACTCAAAAACTTGTCACACAAGATCATACACATAGGTTGAGAGCATAAATATTAACATGGGCAAGTTGGAAAGGTTAGTGGTTTACATAATAATAATAATTAGTGATTGGAATCATAAATTATAATATCGATAATTCATAAAAGGTGATAATTTTCGAAGCACAAACAGTAGTGTTACGAAACCATAAATTTAGAATGGCAAGACATAAACAAATCATTTAAGGGTATAAATCATAAACCGTTTTGAAAACCAATGGATTACTAACATTTTTTTGCACATTACAAAATTGAACATGTACATTTTTTCAAAAGAAAATTGTTGCACAACTGTACTATGAGGAATTTACAATCAGATACAAGAATTTTGCAACTCGAAATTGTTTGCACAACGGTGCATGTATAAAAGCTTATTCTTGTGGTCGTAAAACTGTACTTCTCTGAGGTTAAAAACTTCCGTGAGTGCAATAACCGGCAAGACACAGAAAGTCACATCTCTGATTGTAAAAATGTATCTCTAATCCTTTGGACGCATGCAAACCCAAATCAAAGCATATTTGTACTATGCATGCATGCAAACCAAACTCTAAGATCCGATCTGCCAATCTTTTTCTCCAATCGATTACAAACATTTTGGTGCACAAAACGAGACAAATAACGTGGATTTAGTGAAGTAATATTATTACAGTCAAATAACGTGGATTTTAAATTTTGGATACGAGCATTTTACAGCCTGAGATTCAGGGACGTCGGATAGCTCATTGGTGCACAACCACATGCGCATATAAAAACCTACCCATGATCATAAAAATATACTTCTCTAATGCCAAACTTCATGAACGCACTCGCAAACACCTAAGACTATCTAAACATAAAAAATCCTACATCCATGATTGTGGGCTCACATGATTACCAGTTTTTTATGATTATGGAGACAACTCAGAAGCAAACATGACAAACTCAACTAGAAAAACGGTATTCATGTAGTACACCTGCGTTTTATGCTCATGATTCTGAGTTTTTATGATTTTGGAGATAATTGCAAGCGTTGTACTTTTTCTTAAGGTTTGTTTCTCTTTTTTACACTTACAAGATTGTCTTGCAACCTGATCATAGGAGTAAAATCATCAGCAGGTCAGGTAGTGTTTGCAATTGGAGTACAAAAAAACTGTTGAGAGCGTAAATGCCAGCAGGTTAAGAAATAAAGATTAGTAAGTTTAAGGCATAAAAACTTGTGTTTCAAAATATGTTTTTTGTGATGGTAAGTCGTAAAAACATGAGTTATTAAAAGCATGCCTTTTAGAATGTCTAAATCATAAAACTTGCAGATTGGAATATAAAAACAGTGACACGAAGTTATAAAATCCCAACATGAGGAACTGTCATGAGACAGGAGGAAGAGAGAGTAGAAGGAATGTGGTAAATATGGAAGAAACAAACGTGGAAATAAACCCATGCATGCATCTTTTTCCACCTTAATTAGTTCTATAATTAAGGAGCATTTATTAGGAAACAAATGCACGCATGCAAACAAAGGCCCGTAGGTGTAGTTGGGTGTCCTGCTTGGCTAGGTTCAACCAAGTTTGGTTGTGCGTTGTGACTGGGTCGGATGGCCTGGGTACTGAATAGCTTATTCAGTACCCAGGGTACAATATAGAGGTTCTATATATATATATATATATATATATATATAGTATGAGCTGTTTGGAGCTAAAGCTCTACCCAAGCAGCCATATAGTATCCAAGTGGAAAGGATGGTTCGTGGGGAGCAGTGCTACATTTACCAAAAAACTTTTACTTAATTTTCACTGGCAAAAAATAGTTGGGTGTGTGATTTTGGATTGGCATAATTCAAGGAGGTACTTGCTATAAATTCACTGGCACGTTAGCATTTTGTAGGAATTTTGTAAAAACTTTAAGTAAACTTAGCATTACTCGTTCGTGGATGTAGGTCGTGCATGAGAATGGCCGTACTGGTAGGTTCGCTGTTACCATCAGAAACCGGGCCCTGCCCCTACTGGCCGGTCACGGAACCGCGGTCCTGTTTCCCCCTTGGAGCCAAGGATACTGTACATACATACGTCCTTCTCCTTTCTACCCTAGTTAGTAATCACGTTGTTGGCGTCACACTACTACAAAACGGGCCTGTAGTGGCGGACGCTTCGTCCGCCACTACATTTCCGCCATTAAAGGCTCGAAAGAGCAGTGGCGGACGGATCCATCCGCCACTACTAGGTGACAGCAGTGGCGGACGTTGACATCATCCCAACCGCCACAGTTGCAGCGTCATCAGTGGTGGACAGGATGACGTCATCTTGTCTGCGGCTAAAGATGCACCCAACAGTGACGGGCGTGACGTCATGCATGCCTGCCACTACAACAGCTTTTTCAAAATAAAAAAAAAAATACTTGTTCTCTCTGCTTCTTCTCTGCCCTGCTTTGTGTTCAACCTCAACAACAAAGCAGAGAGCAAAGAAAAGAAGAGATAACAGATGCTTAGCAAATAAAGTGGAGCTATTGATATTCACAACAACTATTGATCATTACTGACTAATCAAGCTGGTACAACAATTGATCATTCGTTGGAACTGCAGCTACTAATAAAAACCTATACATATGAAAGAATATCAGGACCCTAAGCTTTTGAACAATTGACCAATTGAACAATTATAATATCTGATATAAGATATACTATAATTGTCATATTTCTTTGAGGCTCAAGCAGGCCCTATCGTATGCATATGCTTTGGCAAGTTATCTGGTTTTCCAGAATCCAAGTACATTATTTGAAAGTAAATAAACAGAAACGTGATAAGAATCAGCTCTATGATTGCCAACTTCCAGATAAGGCATATAAATAACATTATCTGGACTAACATATAGCAGCCACATTTTATTATCTCAGCAACACTGTTGGACGCTAGCGCCTTTTAGGATGTTGGCATAATACATGCATCTAAACTTGGATGGGCTCGAGGAAGAGGGAGATGATAGGATCCTTGAGGTCCTTGCCGAAGGTGTAAGCGTCCCTACCACCCAGGTACATGACCTCAGTCGTCCTTGCTAACTTGACCACCAGCTGCATAAGTGGCAACAGTCTTGGGTCTATCTCCATACATGCCTGATTCATCTTCCTCCACATATGCTCCACGAGCGCTATGACCGCTGTGACAGCCTCATTCCCCATCACGCTGTGCTCCTTCATGTGACACTCAACAAAGGACGCCACATCATTCTTGTGCTTTCCAAGCTGCAGGTGCGTAAAATGTTAAGAGTTAGATTCACGTAACATTAATTAATATACATCACTGCTTTGAATCCTATGACCTATAACAACAATGTTTTCCATTTATAAGTATATGTAAGTACTATTTTTGTACTGTCGTGATATCATACAGAAAGACCCAAGAATTTAATGACAAAAGGGTAGTAGCTACCTCAACCCTTTTTAATCGGTGTGCCCTTATTATGCCTAGTGGAGTAAAGGCTAAGAATTACTTTGCACCAATGTATATCTATATAGAGATTAATTTATCATTTCCAGTCCAACCTTATAAGAAGCAATATCATTGAGGAATCGACTGATTGCGGCACCAGCCTTCATTGCATCAGGGTAGGCAATGGCCCAGTCGTAAGCATTCTTGATCGCCACTTCACCAATCCCGGTCAGCGTCACCAGGGACAATGGCTGAACAGCTGACGACACGATCGATGCCTCCAAGTGCTCTTCTGAGCTCGGCACATACTTCTCGTTTGACCATTTGGCCTCTTGAAGGTAGGATTTAGACAACAGCTTGATCTGCATCCGAAACCTTAAATATTAGCAATTAGTGCGAGTGCATATTAGAAATGTGATGTACACGTAGCATACTGCGAGTGCGTATTAGAAATGAAATAACTATACCGCCTGTATGACGTATGCCACACGGTACTTCTCATTTGGTTTCAAATCATCCTCGACCTCTTTATAAGTCCTCAGTAGTTTGATGTAAAATGTCCTCAGGTATTCAGGCACCATAAATGCAGCGTTTTCATCCCATCTGCAGGTAGTGCAGTAGTGGTATATAATTTTGATTACTTTCTCTGTTCAGGAGTAGTTTGTGTGTTACTTCTTAATATAGGGCAAGCATTTGGTCAACAATGAATTTAAAATTATATCATTTATGTAAACAAAACTATAGCAATAAAAAAGTAATAGATAATATGAATTTATTGACAACAAATTTATGTTAAAAAAATACGTATTATCAAATATTATCAGTTAAAGGCTTATCCTAGATCTATGAAAGAAAGAAATATTTGTTAAATTACTCCAGGTAAGGAAGCATATTGTTGGCTAAGTTAATTTACAGTTGACCTAGCAAAAATAAATGATCATCCTACCTTTCTATGGCTTCATGAAGTTTGATGCACTCCTCTAAGGTAGCGTAGACATCATAAGTGTCATCCATAAGTGAAAAAATTCCAAATGTTTTTGCAAACAATATTCGTGCGTGGGAGTACTCCTCCTCATGGAGCATTGCGCAAGTCCAGAAGTAGCTCTCTACCAGTCGGTCCCGAGCATAACTTAGTTTTACTGTATCATAAAGATCCCTCCACCATCTGCAAAAAACAAAAACCCGATTACATAACGTGAATCATATACCATTGTTTCTCTAGCTATATGCTGAAGATAATTCAATAATTTATGAAGAAAACAAAAGATCAACTCACAGGGAGAGAGTTCTGAGCTCCTTTAGGTGAAGAGATCTAACAAGGTTGAAGTCCAACCTTGCAAGCTCCAACAACAAATCATTGTGTGCTTCCTCCTTCTCATACTCAGTGATGTAATGTCGTGTCTCCAGCAGCTTCGGTAGCCGTGGCAGTGGGATGTCCAGAGCACGAGACACTTGATCCCTCATTGGTGAGCAAAGATTGACTTTCATTGACTCAAGGTGGTGTCTCGAGAAGGAGATGGCTTCATCTAGAGCATGCTCGCCTGGGGTTGCCATGTGAGCTGCATTGTATAGGTTCAGCAACCCAGTAGGGTCAGTGCTCAGGGTTGCACTGAAACTTCCCATGTCATCTTTGAACTTATTAAAGACATCTGCAGATAGAGAGATAGCATATCCATATATAAATGATGGTATTATGTCCTCAAAATCTAGGGCGCGGTTAATTGACTGGTGGGGTTCTTATACAAACTTTTACCATATCTTGTTTTATTTTATTTGTGACAGTGAACCAAAATTATATTTACTTTTTATTATTATTCTGATGCTATAGTTTTCGTATCAAAGAATTACACTACATATTTCATGATTATTTTGTTGGTGTCAGATTATGAAGTTTATCTACTGCAATCCATGTGCATATTACATTTTAAAAAGGATGATATTTGTTGTATATTTGGTAAGAATACAGTAACCATGCTAAAAAAATATGGGTGTCACCAATACTGCTGTAGATATACAAGAAGTAAAAACTAGAAGTGAGAACCTAGCCACAAATAAGATGCTACTACTTTACACAGCCGCATGCAGATATACCTGTAGATACCCAGAAGCCATGTTGCCTAAGTAGGCGAAACCGGAGTGCGGTGATATGGAGGTTGTTGTCGACACCAAACTCAATCTCCTCATTCTGGATACAGGTTAATGCTTCTGCAATCTCCTCTCGGAAGTGATGGTCTACACCGAGGCGCTCTATTGTGTCCACAAGCATCACTGTGTCTGCCACAGTCATACCCGCGTCAAACATCTTAAGCACTTCCACCTTGAGTTTCTTTGTCCTTTCTCTCATCGACTCCATGGATCTCTGCATGCACGCACGCACATGATACATGAACCTTTATTTTATAGTGATATACAATAATTGTATGCTCCACTTTATTGAAAATTCAAGTTGTTTAAGATGACGGTAATCTCCAATGAGGTATTTTGAATAACTTTTTCTGCTTAAAGTACTATTAAAATGAACTAAAGATGGGAATAGGAAGCTTGTTCATCTTAGTACTAAGAAATCATGACGAGTCCAATCATATCAATATGATGATGTGGCAATACATATGCTTTTTTTCAATGGTGCAAAAGTTGACAGTAAAGTAACCTAAACCTAAACTAGAAATTGCATTGGAGGCAATAGAAGAATAGACGTGCAAGCTTGCCTGTGGAATGGGAGAAGTTTAGGTGGCGAAGAAATCCCCCCACAAGGAAGGAGTGAACTCGTCGGCACCAGTTGCAACCGTTGTGCCATGGCTCTCCTGGTTGAAAGCAACCTTGTTCCCGTCCATATAATTTATGCGTTTACGTGCTTTGTACACCTAAGCAGCAGGTATATATGATAGCTATGGCTGTGACACCTTATTGTCTCTCCAGATCTGTATTTATAGAAGTTGGCTAGCTACGGGCATTGGAACCTTGGATTCACTTTGCAGCAATCGATTATTTAATATATATACACATCACGTACTCATGTCAGGTAGCAGTGGCCAACTACACCCAAAATTTTAGATGAGGCAGAACTTCACCCAGCCTTGGCCGGCGTCGTCGTTCAACAATAAATTGTGCTCATGCGTACTGCTAACCTATTCCTTCTCCAAAAGTTGTAGCTATTTACTGGAACCTCTTCAAGGACGTGGCTGCTTGTTCATCATTCTCCTCATCTCTTGTTGCCTCACTGCAGCGGTCGAGCCATAGGAAACTCTGATCAAAGATGGCGATGGGTCTTTTTGTACCGTAGTATAGCTGGGGCAGCTGCCCCACCCCACCATACGGGGTGGTCCACCCCTGTCAGGTAGCCTATATCTCCTAATAAATTACTCTCCGTCCTGTTTTATAGAGTGCGCATGGATCTGAATTAAATTCAATATTTAAAACTTTTACTTAACAAACTAGGCCAACATTGTGCGAGTTTGTACTGATAGAAAAGTGGTGCCGTTAGATTCACATCTCAATGTGTATTCTTGTAATTGTAATCCTTTTACACTCTGGTTTTGATGAAAGTAGAATTTAGAAGAACGTATCAAGTCTAATTGAACCATACAAAATGAGACGGAGCCATTAACATGCATGAACTCATGTGCTTTTTAATGTCCATATATTCACAGTAAAACTAATCGAAATATATGAGCCATGTCTATATCACTTCATCTTCAGTTCAATGGACTGGTTGGATCCCAACACTCAACATTTGCTACAGTGTCAACTATCTAACCATGCTGGACCTCAAATTAATTAATTTATATGATCAGCACCCAAAGAATGATAAAAAAACCTTTAGTAATACTGCAGAGGATAATCCACAAATTGACAAACGGGATCATGATACATATGAAACTGTCGATGGTATCTCAGCCAACAGATCAGTATGAATTTGGAGTGTGTGTTCATACTAGGATATCTGGAGTGATATCTCAGTTGATGTTCACATATACGGTGTATGGGGATATACTCACTATGTACTAAAACTATCTCAGTTGATGTTCACATACATGGTGTATGGAGATATACTCACTATGTTCTAAAAAACAAGGGTTGCCGTAAGATTTTCATGTGGTTTACTTCAGAGTATTTTAGAATGGGTGTGTAAGCATACTCAAAGTGGTTCACTTTAGAGTATCTTAGAATTGACCTACAAGAAGAATGAATTGTGATGAGAATATTCCTATACTTATACATAGATTTCTTAAGAGGATCAGAATCTAGATGGTTTCGACTGATATACAATTTATGATGTATATATTTATGCACTCATGAGACCATAACATTGTAATTACAATTTTAGTGTTTCATTTTTCAATGAATCTTGGAGTTGCATCTTATTATTTAGGGAACCATAATTTTTTTGGGCTATCACCATTGGGTTAGAGCATGCATTTTATACCATGCTAAAGAATTTTTGGTCCTTTCTGATTCCAAACAAACTCATACGAAATGATTTTTATTATGGGGCAACTGAAACAGATGCTGCTTAACCAGTAACCTATGTCTAATTGCTTTGGACTGACGGCTGATACCAGCAGTTCTGTACTTAAAAATGCACGTCACGAGACAAGGCTAATGTTTTATGTTAATTCCTCTAGATGCCGACATGGCAAACGATTTGAATAATACAAATAACCGCACTCCACACTAAGGCCATTATGGATTTTATTTTTTGGTACCTACACCATGAGTAAGAATTTTGATCGTTCCTGATTCCAGACAAACTCGTAGGAATGGACTTTTATACTGGGGGCAACGGAAAATGATGCTGCTTCCCACACCACATAGAGGGACAAAATAACGCATATTGTTTGCTCTCCTCCAAAAATGAAATTTGGACGCATATATGTGCCCCCACCAACTTGATGCCAGCACGTGGTACTTGTCATGCAAAAAAAAAAAAAAACTGCCCCATCTAATTTGCTGAATATACGATTTTTTGGTGAGGCAGCAAGGCCAAGTGGTGGAATAATCTCAAATTTTCGGGCAGTTATTGAAATATCTGGAAACCCTAATACTGAGGGGATATGACAAAAATAAAAAAAAATAACACAGATCTCAATTTCCCATACCTATATTTGCCATTACCGTATTTGGTAAAACAGCAGTCATATATGGAATATAAAGTGGACAAATATTGAAGATAACCGAAAATATCTTTTTTTCTATCGGACACATGTTTAATTTTTCTGTGTGTGGTAATACTATTTCCATGACACTGTACCATCGACAATTAAGATAAGGGCCTGAATTCAACTACCACATGTAAGCATGCATGAAACCCCCAAAAATAATGATCACATCACAGAGAAAAAAAAATCACTAAGTACCATGGCATTTTGGCATTCGACTGTAACATAGATCCACTCGCACTGGACTGACGGATGCTTCCAACAGGTCTGTGCTTAATAATACATGTCGACAAGGCTAATGTCTTAATTATGTTACTTCCTCTATGTGTTCACGTTGAAAACAAGATGAGTACATCAGCGCACTTCACACTAGGGCTTTAAAGGATTTCTTTTCACGCACCGACTCCATGCTGAAGCAATTGTATCCTTCTGATTACGAACATATGGGTGCAAAGGATTTTTATTCCCGACCAACAGGTACAGATGCTGTTTCACGCAATATCGTTTCCGTCCTCGATCAAAGAAAAATGAACACATACACGTGCCCCGGCCCAACTAGATGCCAGCACCTGGTACTTGTCCCTTCAAAAAACTGCCACATCTACTCCCTCCGTCCCAAAATAGTTGTCACCGGACATCATGTTTAACTCTTCGTCTTATTCAAAAAAAATTATTTAAATATAAAAACAAATATATCATAATTAAAATATATTCAATGATAAAACAAATTGTAAAAAGATAATAAGATTTTCGTAAAAAATTTGAATAAGACGAGCGGTCAAAAAAATTAACAGCGACATCTATTTTGGGACAGAGGGAGTAAGTATCTGCATGGATTTTTTTAACGGTGCAGCAATTCTAAGTGGTGGAATGTCACGTTGGGGGATAGTCCTTGGTATGTGAGGAAACCATTACAGAGCATAGTTATTCCAAAAACAAGAAACCATTACAAACAGTATCAGTCCACATCTGTATTTCTGATACCTATATTCACCATTCTTGTATTTGATTAGATAGCAGTCTTATATGGAACATTAGGGGTCAAATATTGAAGATAACCATAAATAGTATTATGGACAGAACTTATATTCAGCGACCATGTTTAAGCACTTGGGAAACCCTAAAAACAAAAAATGATCACATCGCAGAGAAAAAATGTCACCAAGTACTATTGCATTTTGGCATTAACTTGTAACATAGATCTATTTGCAATGGGCTGATGGATGCTTCCAACAAGTCCATATTTAAACATAGATTTGAGTTACTTCCTCTATGTGCTCACATCGAAAACAAGTTGAGTAATACATATCAGCGCACTTCACACTGTGGTGTCAATAGATTTTCTTTTCACGCACCTACTACTCCATGCTGAAGAAATTGTATCCTTCTGATTCCAAACATACGGGTGGGAAGGATTTTTATTCCAGACCAAATGGTACAGATGCTGCTTCACGCACATATTGTTTGCCTCCTCTCGATCCATGAAATTTGGGCACATATAAGCTGCCCACTAGATGCCAGCACGTGGTACTTGTGGTGCAAATAACTGCCACATCTAGGTATCTGCATGGATTTTTTTTAGTGGGGCAGCAATGCCAAGTGGTGGAATTTCAAGTTGTTGGATGGTCCTTGATATATGAAGAAACCATAAGAGAGCGTAGTTATTCCAAAAATAAGAAAACCATTACAAAGAGTATCATTCCACATCTCTATTTCTGATCATGTAGTCGGCATTTCTGTATTTGATTAGATATATAGCAGTCTTATAAAAAAAGAAGGGCTCAAATATTGAAGATAAATGTAAATAATTCTATGGAGAGAACTTATTAATTTCTCTGTGTATGTGACCACCGTACATACTGGTGATACTATTTCCATGACACTGCACCATCGACAATTAAGATAAGGGCCTGAATTCAGCTATCACATGTAAGCATGCATCAAACCTTAGAAACAAAAATGATCACATCGCAGAGAAAAAAAATGTCACTAACAGAGATCTATTTGCATTGGAATTACGGATGCTTCCAACCGGTCTGTACTTAAAAATACATGTCGACAAGGCTAGACTTATGTTACTTCCTCTATGTGTTCACATTGAAAACGAGATGAGTCATACATATCAGCGCACTTCACACCAATGTCTTAATTGATTTTCTTATCATGCACCGACTCCATGCTGATGAAATTGTATCCTTGTGATTCCGAACATACGGGTGTAAAGGGTTTTTATTCCGGACCAACTGATACAGATGCTGTTTCACGCAATATCGTTTGCCTTCTCGAAAATTAAAATTGGACATATATATGTGCCTCGGCCCACTAGATGCCAGCATATGGTACATGTCGTGCAAAGAACTGCCACATCTAAGTATCTGCGTAGATTTATTTTTTTAGTGGGGCAGCAATGCCATGTGGTGGAATCTCAAGTTGTGGGATACTCCTTGGTATATGAGGAAACCGTTACAGAGCATAGTTGTTCCAAAAATAAGAAAACCATTACAAAGGGTATCATTCCACATCTCTATTTCTGATACCTATATTCCTTTCCCGTATCCTTTTATATATCAGTCTTATATGTAACATAATGCATGGAACAAATTTTGAAGATAACCGTAACTAATTTTATGGGGAGAACTTATTAATTTCTCTGTGTACGTGACCACTATACATACTGGTAACACTTTTTCCATGACACTGTACCATCGACAATTATGATAAGGGCCTGCATTCAACAACCGCATGTAAGCATGCATCAAACCCTAGAAACAAAAATGATCCTAATGCAGAAACAAATGTTACTAAGTAGTACGGCATTTTGGAATTCACCTGTAAACATAGATCTACTTTTCATTGGACTGGCAGATGCTTTCAACTGGTCTGTACTTAAAAATACATGTCGACAAGGCTAATGTCTTACTATATTACTTGCAAACGAGATGAGTAATACATATCAGCGCATTTCACACCAAGGCGTGAATGGATTTTCTTTTCATGCACCGATTCCATGCTGAAGAAATTGTATCCTTCTGATTCCGAACGGGTGCATAGAATCTTTATTCTGGAGCAACTGATACAGCTGCTGCTTCATGCAATATTGTTTGCCTCTTCGATCAATATAATGAAATTTGGACACATCTACGTGCCCCTGCCCACTAGATGCCAGCATATGGTACATGTCGTGCAAAGAACTGCCACATCTAAGTATCTGCGTGGATTTATTTTCTTAGTGGGGCAGCAATGCCATGTGGTGGAATCTCAAGTTGTGGGATAGTCCTTGATATATGAGGAAACCATAACAGAGCGTAGTTCTTCCAAAAATAAGAAAACCATTACAAAGAGTATCATTCCACACCTCTATTTGTGATACATATATTCACCATTCCCGTATTTGATTAGATAGAAGTCTAGCTTATATGGAACATTAGGGGGTCAAATTTTGAAGATAACCGTAACAATTTCTATGGGGGAAACTTATTAATCTCTCTTTGTATGTGACCGCCATACATACTGGTAATACTATTGCTATGACACTGTACCATGGACAATTAAGATAAGGGTCTGCATAAGCATGCCTGAAACCGTAAAAACAAAAATGATCACAATGCAGAGAAAAAAACTGTCACTATGGCATTTTGGCATTCACCTGTAAACATAGATCTACTTGCATTGGACTGACGGATGCTTCCAACTGGTTCATACTTAAAAATACATGTCGACAAGGCAACTGTCTTATGTTACTTCCTCTATGTGTTCACATTGCAAACGAGATGAGTAATGCACATAAGCGCACTTCACACCAAGGCATTAATGGATTTTATTTTCACGCACCGACTCCATGCTGAAGAAATTGTATCCCTCTGATTCCGAACATACGGGTGCAAAGGATTTTTATTCCAGATCAACTGATGCAGATGCCACTTCTTCACGCAATATTTTTTGCCTCCTCGATCAATGATATTTGGAAACATATACGTTACTAAGTACTATGGCATTTTGGCATTCACCTATAAACATAGATCTACTTGCATTGGACTGACGGATGCCTCCAAAAGGTCCATATTTAAAAATACATGTCGACAAGGCTAATGTCTTACGTTACTTCCTCTGTGTGTTCAGATTGCAAACAAGATGAGTAATACATACCAGCACACTTCACACCAAGGCATTAATGGATTTTCTTTTCACGAATGGACTTCATGCTGAAGAATTTGCATTGATTTTTTTTAGTGGGGCAGCAAGGCCAAGTGGTGGATTCTCATGTTGTGGGATAGTCCTTGATATATTAGGAAATCATAACAAAAATGAACACAATGCAGAGAAAAAAACTGTCACTAAGTACTATGGCATTTTGGCATTCACCTGTAAAAATAGATCTACTAATTTGCATTGGACAGAGGGATGCTTCCAACAGGTCCGGACTTAAAAATACATGTCGACAAGGCTAATGTCTTATTTTACTTCCTCTGTGTATTCAGATCGCAAACGAGATGAGTAATACATATCAACGCACTTCACACCAAGGCGTTAATGGATTTTCTTTTCACACACCAACTCCATGCTGAAGAAATTGTATCCTTCTTATTCCGAACATACGCGTGCAAAGGATATTTATTCCGGACCAACTGTTACAGATGCTGCTTCATGCAATATTTTTTGCCTCCTCGATCAAGGAAATTTGGACACTTACGTGCCCCTGCCCACTAGATGCCAGCACTTGGTACTTGTCGTGCAAAAAAACTGCCACATCTAAGTATCTGCATGGATTTTTCTTTTTAAGTGGGGCAGCAATGCCAAGTGGTGGAATCTCAAGTTGTGGGGTTGTCTTGGATATATGAGGAAACCATTAATGAGAGGAGCTATTCCCGAAATAAGAAAACCATCACAAAATGTATCTTTCCACATCTCTATTTCTGATACCTATTTTCGCCATTCCCGTATTTGATTAGATAGCAGTCTTATATGGAACATAAGGGGATAAATAATGAAGATGAACGTAAATAATTTTATGGAGGGAACTTAATTTCTGTGTGTATGTGATCATCTCGCATACTGGTAATACTATTTCCATGACACTGTACCATCGACAATTAAGGTAAGGGCCTGAATTCAGCTACCACATGTAAGCATGAATCAAACCCTAAAAAAAATGATCGTATCACGGAGAAAAAATGTCAGTAAGTAGTATGGCATTTTGGCATTTCACCTGTAACTTAGGTCTACTTGTCTTGGACTGATGGATGCTTCCAACAGGTCAGTACTTAAATATGCATGTCGTGCAAGTCACGGGAGAAGGCTAATGTTTTTTGTTAATTACTTAATCTGTGTCTCCTCATTGAAAACAAGATGATCATTGCACTTCACACGAAGGCGGTAATAGATTTCTTTTCGTGTGCCTACTCGATGCTTAAGAAATTATATACTTTATGATTCCAAACAAACTGGTGTGAAAGGTTTTTTATTGTGGGCCAACAGAGACACATGCTTCGTCATGCATTTATTGTTTGCAGTCCTCGAGATGCCAGCACGTGGTAGTCGTTGTGCAAAGAACCGCCCACTGAGATGACTGAGGCTAGGAAGCAGCATGCATGGAGAGCCGAAGTTGAAGGGTTTTGCCGTGGGAAAGTAATGGTGCCAGGTGGTTTGAAGTGTGGGACGCGGTGCCACGTTAGACGCGTAATGATGGCAATGATCTAGTAGATAGAAGTTAATTCGATCGTGTCGTGTTTGTATTGAACTTATTTGGGCCGCATTTTTATTAGTTATCCGGAATACTACATGTATTTAAGGTTGTGATACAAGCTTTACTGTATACTGTCCAATCTATCATAGCACGACTTTATTAACAAGTAATTACTGATTAGATTTGTGTATTTGATTTACTTAAATGCTAGTTTCTTTGGGTAGATCTATCATTCCATTAGTTTCTTTGCCTCAAGAATTGTCTTGGTTAAGTCCAATCTTCTAGGATTTATCAAACTAGTTAAGCGAAATAGTCTAGCCGATCGAACCAAGTTAAGTCGTTCTGATGGAGTGTTTAGCTGACATGGTATATTTTCCAAGTCCTTTTGTTTTAACTTTTCACCAGTTTATTACTAATAATCAGACAAGATTGCTTCAGGTTACTGGTCATTCGAATATCAGATAGCTTTTACTGTTCATACAATCAGACTTATTAAATTATTTTCTTTTATTTATCAAGGTGATAGCCGTTTTTGTTGGATTGATCTCTGCCCTCCCAGGCCCAAAGGCCCGTGGACCCTTGATCGCGCCCTGATCGGGGGCGCCCAACCCAACCCATGGTTGGTGGGCCCCTGTTGCCAGCGCCATATAAAAGAGGTAGGGGCCAGCGGCTCATAGTACGAGGTTCACCGTGAGCACTGTTCCCCACTGACAAACCCTAACCCGATCCTGAGGGGGCACTGAGGCAACGGGAAGTTCCACCGCCGCCAGTCCTCGCCATGGCTGCATCCGGCTCCTCTTCACACGAAGGTACTCGTCCCCTCTTCCCTTTCCCCAGATCAGAACACCCTACTCATGCCTAGAATAGAGTACAGGACCCGCTTGATCTACACCTAGATGATTTACAGATTCTAACAATGGTATTCAGAGCCTGACTAGTGTGTAGGTTTTAGATCGGGTCACAGAATTGTAGAAGGAGATAATTTTGTTATTCGATTCATGAACAGAAAACCTAACCCTAGATCAAGAATGACAGAGGAAGGCCGGCGGGTGCTTACCTGCTCCACCGTGCCGTTCACCGCGACCACACAGACCAGAGACCGCCGCCGCTTGCCGCCGGGACGCCGGCGTGCGCGTACGCGACGGTTGCAGATAAATAGAGAACATGGGACCGTCACAGCGCCGCTCGACGGCGGCGCGTCCACCCTCGGGTGGACGCGTGCGCTGGCGAGGGGGGCTGCAGCGGTGCCGCCGTCTTCTTTTTTTCTCCGGTCACCGCAGTCGCCGCCTTGCATCACGCATCGCCTCTGCGCGGGGGAGGAGAAAGGGAGAAAAGAATGGGGCTAGGGCTTCGGGAGGGCGACGCGCCGCGTTTTTTGTTCACCCGATCTCCGCGCGTGTCCGTCCGATGGAGATTGACGGCCAGGATCGGCCGACCGCCACTCGGGCTGAATTAAGCCCAGGCGGGATCAGGCGCTGGGCCGCTTTGGCGGTCCAGTCGCTGGACGCTGGGCTTTAGGCCCAAGCGGGCGCGCGAGCGCGAAAGAGGCCGGTTTTTTCACGGGCCGGGCCAAAATGAACATAATGTTTTTTATTTTAGTTTAAACTGTTCCAGAAGCTGTTTTGAATAGAATTTGAATGGATTTTGACCAGATTTCGTCTCTGTTTAAATTTGAACCAAAGAGATAATTTTTCCAAAGACTAGATGATTGAAATTATGCTTCTGTTTAAGTTTTTGCTACAGATTTATTAACGTTTCCGCTGCATAGATAATTGATTATTCATTGTTTGCATTGTTTTTAAATTCGAACCAAAGGGAGAATTTAATTTCAATTCATAGATTCCTGTTCAGAATTAATTATGATATTGCTGTTTTCTGACCAAAGTTTATAATAGCGATATTATGATGTTATAGATAATTTTCATGCATTATTTCTATTTCTGCCCAAAGGTGACATAGTTCTAATGGAAAAAGTATTGGATGTTTTACTTTTGACCAAAGTTGGATTTAAGGCATGCAATAATTTCTGTTATTATGTTGTTCTCACTTGATTTGAAATGTTTTTCAAGAGGGTTATCCATGATGATGTCCATCAACGATATCCCGATATTGAAAGGAGAAAACTCTGGTGAATGGCACAAGAAGCTGGACCTGTTCTTCACCCTTGACGGTTTGGACTGGGTACTGCATGCACCGGTTCCCAAAGCCTCTGTGGAACCGGTAAGAGAGGAGAATGAGACAGATGCTGCTTGGTTAGCAAAAGAGCTTTCCTTCAAGGCAAGCAAAGACAAGTATGATATTGATCATGCTGCATGGTACCCTGCCAACAAGAAGTGTTTGGCTGTGGTAAAGAACATAATAAAGGCCTCCATTATGGGTTCAATCACAGACTGTCCCACTGTCATAGAATACATTGAGAAGATAAAGAGTCGGTATACTGGCTTTTCAAAGACTTATGCTGCCCAGTTGATAAAACAACTGGTCACAGAGAGGTACACAGGTGGTGGGATAAGAGAGCACATACATCGCATGGTGAGCATCAACAATAAGCTTAAGCCAATGGACCTTGCTTTCAAGGATGATCACATTGTCCATTTGGTTTTTGCTTCATTGCCAAAGACTTTTGACACCTTCATTGTTAACTACAACATGTCCCCAGAAAAATGGAACATAGAAAATGCCATTGCAATGTGTGTGCAAGAAGAAGAAAGATTATCCCCAACTTCCATTAACTATGTGAAGAACAAAAACAAGAATGGGAATCCTACTAGAAATCCCTCCTCCTCTAAGGGAAAAGGTCCTCAGCAGTTACAGGCAAAAGGTCATCAGCAGTTTCAGGAGGAGTCCCAGCAGCATAGGCCTAAAGAAGGAATGTTTGCTGTGAACAAGGACCAGTGTATGCACTGCTTGGGTAAAGGACACTAAAAAAAAGATTGTCCCAAGTACTTAAAGATGATCATGGAAAAGAGAGGTAAGAACATTATTTCATTTGTAAATGAATCCTTGTATATAGATTATTCGAAATCTACTTGGTGGATTGACTCAGGCGCAACTATTCATGTTGCAAATTCTTTACAGAGATTCCGTTCGACGAGAACCACTCAAAGAAGCGAAAGGCAAATTAAAGTTGCCAACGGAGTCGAGGCTGATGTCGAAGCAGTTGGAGATCTTCTCTTAGAGCTAGACACTGGCTTTGAGCTTTTACTTAGAGATGTCTTTTATGTACCGACATTACAGAAAAACTTAATAAGTGTGTCTCGTCTAGATGATTGTGGATTTGATTGTCATTTTGGTAATGGCAGATGTGTAATAAGGATTAATGATACAATTGCTACTATTGCTTTTAAAAGAAATGATCTTTATTTGTTATCGCTGCGTGAAAGTGTGAATTCCGTATGTGATATGAATGCAATTGTATCCTTGCCTACAGATAAAAATAGAAAACGAAAGAAAAAAGATAATGAATCGTCAAAATTGTGGCATTGTCGCTTGAGCCACATTTCGAGGGGGAGAATAGAAAGACTTATTAAAAATGATATTCTTCCTGCCTTAGAGTTTTCAGATTTAGAGCAATGCATCGATTGCATAAAAAGAAAATATGTGAAGATAACAAAGAAAAATGCTAAGCATAGCGCAGGTGTTTTAGAAATAATTCACACTGACATTTGCGGTCCATTCTCAGTTAAAAGCATAGATGGATATGACTCGTTCATAACATTTACAGATGATTATTCCCGTTATGGATACATCTATCCAATTAAAGAAAAGTCAGAAGCATTAGACAAATTCAAGATATTCAAGGCTGGAGTTGAAAATCAGCACAATTTAAAGATAAAAGTAGTCAAATCCGACCGTGGAGGGGAATACTATGGTCGGCATGCCCCATATGGCCAAGTTCCAGGACCCTTCGCTAGGTTCCTACAGGAACAAGGTATAGTAGCCCAATATTCAATGCCGGGCGACCCTTAGCAGAATGGAGTGGCAGAAAGCCGCAATTGCACCTTAATGGATATGGTACGGAGTATGATAAGTTTCTCCACTTTGCCAGTGAGTTTATGGATGGAGGCATTAAAAACCACCGTCTATATTCTCAACAGAGTGCCATCTAAAGCGGTGCCGAAAACACCGTATGAGTTGTGGACAGGAAGAGTCCTCTCATTGAATCACCTAAGGGTGTGGGTAGGGATGAAAGCGGATCGGAGCGGAGCGGATATTGCCCTCCCCATATCCTAATCCACGTTTTTAAGCGGATTCGGAGCGGAGCGGATAGTACACGGATGTGGATGTGGATACGGATTTTTTCGGATGTCGGAAATGGTGCGGAGTCGGAATGGATGCGGATCGGAAGCGGGCATAAATAGACGGATAATATGTATAAAAATATAGTCTTATATATACACTAAAAAACACCATACAAGATACTATCTAGAAAATATGAGTAACTAGCAGTAGTTCTACATCATTTTATTACAAAAATATACGTTTTAATCGACGACAAACAAAAATACTTTATGTTAATATGTCAAATATTTAATATTTAGAGTGAATCTTGTTGGAAAAATCGGATAATCCTATTTTAAACATCGGATTATCCATCTTAATTTATCGGATAATCCATATCCATCGGATTTTGCTAACTCCATATCCTATCCTAAATCCTCATTCAATCGGATTCGGATTATCCATATCCTCTAGGATATCTAAAACACTTCTCCAAATCCTCAAAAATCGAATTCGGGTCGGATCGGAGTCGAAAATTATCCACACCACTTTCACCCCTAGGTGTGGGGGAGTCCTGCTAAGGCAAAGATATTTAACCTGAACATTGGGAAATTAGATCCCAAGACAGTGAGTTGCCATTTTATTGGCTGTACAGAGAAATCAAAGGGATACCGTTTCTACTGTCCAGATAGACATACAAAGTTTGTAGAAACCAGACATGCCGCCTTTCTTGAGGAAGAAATGATTCGGGGGAGCGTGGTAGTTCGAGAGATTGATCTTGAGGAGAAGTGGGTATGCGCCCCCAATCCGATGATTCAAGAGCCTTTCTCACTGCCCGTTGTGGCTGCACCGCCAGTGCGAGACACTGTGATGCCAGCCCCTGTGGTGGTTCCTCCTGTGGCAACCATGAATGAAAATGTGAAACCTGTCCCTCAGGATCCTATAGAACCCATTGCCGCAGATCAAGGGGAGCCGCAACAGCCTCCAATAGAGAATGCTCCAGTTGTCAGAGCACAACCTCCAATAGAGAATGTTCCAAATGTAGAGGCCCCTAGAAGGTCTCAAAGAGAAAGAAGGTCGGCTATTTCTGATGATTATGAAGTGTATAACACTGAAGAATGTCAAATGGAGGATGACCCTACCTCATTTGAAGAAGCCATGAGAAGTGAACATTCATCTAAGTGGCTGGCAGCCATGGAAGATGAAATAAGATCGATGAGTACCAACGATGTTTGGGACTTAGTGGAAATTCCTGAAGGAGTCAAGCCAATAGGCTGTAAATGGGTCTACAAAACCAAATATGACTCCCAAGGGAATATAGAAAAGTTCAAAGCGCGACTTGTGGCAAACGCAAAGAGAGGGAATTGATTACCATGAGACCTTTTCTTCAGTCTCAGGTAAAGATTCCTTCAGGACCATTATGGCCCTCGTGGCTCATTATGATCTAGAATTGCATCAAATGGATGTAAAGACGGCGTTCCTAAATGGGGATGTAGATAAAGAATTTTACATGGCACAACCAAAGAGTTTTGTCGTTGAAGGAAAAGAAAAGATGGGATGCCGTCTAAAGAAATCGATTTATGGGTTAAAGCAAGCCTCAAGAATGTGGTTCTTGAAGTTTGACAGCACGATTAAAGGATTCAGGTTTGAACAGAATGTGGAGGACAATTGTATATATGTAAAGTTCAAGAATGGAAAGTATATCTTCCTAATTCTGTATGTGGATGATATCCTGCTTGCAAGCGGTGACGTCAGTCTACTACTAGATACAAAGAAATTCTTGTCCTCACAATTTGAAATGAAAGATCTTGTAGAAGCGAAATTTGTCTTAGGAATTGAAATTCACCGAGACAGATCAAATGCGGTATTAGGACTATCACAAAAGACATACATATAAAAGGTCCTGAAGAAATACAATATGCACAGATGTAGTGCCTCACCTGCTCCGATAGTCAAGGGCGATAGATATGGGGACTTCCAGTGTGCAAAAAATCAATATGAAAAGGATCAAATGTAATCGGTACCATATGCTTCAGCAGTCAGAAGCTTACAGTATGCACAAGTGTGCACGCGCCCTGACGTAGCTTTTGTTACCGGGTTGCTTGGTAGATTCCAGACTAATCCAGGACTAGAACATTGGAAATTGGTAAAGAAAGTTCTGCGCTATTTGCAAGAAACGAAATGCCTCATGTTAACATACAGAAGAACAGATTCTCTGCAAATCACAGCACATGCAGATGCTGATTTTGCAGGAGACAACAGAAAGTCAACATCAAGATATGTGTTCACTCTCCCTGGAGGAGCCATATCATGGAAAAGTTGCAAACAAACCGTCACTGCATCGTCCACAATGTATGCCGAGTTTGTTGCATATTTTGAGGCCTTAGGGCAGGTGAACTGGCTAAAGAATAAGTTTATACCCGGTTTAAGAGTGGTTGACGACATCTCTAGACCACTAAAGATGTACTGTGACAATGAACCCGCGGTAACGTATGCACACAACAAGTCAAGTACTGCTACCAAGCACATTGACATAAAGTATTATGTTGTGAAAGATAAAGTCCGAGATCAAGGTATAAGTCTCGAGCATATACGAACAGATAAGATGCTCGCGGATCCACTAATGAAAGGCTTACCACCCAACGTGTTCAAGGAGCACGTAGCCGGCATGAGGTTAAGGGACATTCTATGATCTCTGGACTAAAGAGGCCCAAAAAGATTAAAGAACTGTTTCAGAATGGAGGCGTGTATTGTAGCTGTTGATTCTATCGGCGAGATATGACCGTGACGATGAGACATTCTCTATGCATTAATCTATGACGAGACGAGTAAAAGAAAAATAAAAAGAAAAAGGAGAAGACAAAAGATGAGATGAAGGGGGAGATTGTTGGATTGATCTCTGCCCTCCTAGGCCCAAAGGCCCGTGGACCCTTGATCGCGCCCTGATCGGGGGCGCCCAACCCAACCCATGGTTGGTGGGCCCCTGTTGCCAGCACCATATAAAAGAGGTGGGGGCCGGCGGCTCACAGTACGAGGTTCACCGTGAGCACTGTTCCCCACCGACAAACCCTAACCCAATCCTGAGGGGGCGCTGAGGCAACGCGAAGTTCCACCGCTGTCACCACGTTGTCGCACCACCGCCGCCAGTCCTCGCCATGGCTGCATCCGGCTCCTCTTCACACGAAGGTACTCGTCCCCTCTTCCCTTTCCCTAGATCAGAACACCCTACTCATGTCTAGAATAGAGTACAGGACCCGCTTGATCTACACCTAGATGATTTAAAGATTCTAACAGTTATCACTTCTCTTTACTTTGGTTCGGTTGAGTTTTTCACGTCAAAGGACTGTCAGCTATACATCGGACTGTTTGGGCTGGTGACCTAAGAAATTTAATTTGTTGTTACCTTTTTTAGTTTGCATAGAAAACTGATTGGCACGCCTCAGGTTACTCGGTGACAGCACTAGCAACACCTCGATACTCAGCCTCTGCACTAGAACGGGAGACAATGTACTGCTGTTTGGAAGACCAGGATATAACATTATCACCAAGAAACACTTAGTACCCAGACGTAGAGGGTTGGGTTTCTTGCATCATCTTGCGGAAGTCAGCTTCAAGGGTGAGCGCCCGCATTGGCTTTTGTCGAGGAAGAGACCCTCCAACTTTGTCCAAATGACACTTAGTACCCACGAGGACGGAGTGCATGATCTCGAGCTAGACCAAGGAGTAGATCATCGAATGCACGGCGGAGTCCGTCTGAAGCCACCTGGCATCGACCGGATTGGGAGCCAGGGTGTCGTCGATTGTGCCGATATACCGAACTTGGCTAGCAAGGTCAAGAAGAGCTCACACCAGATGTTGCGTAGTTGGGAGGATTGGAGACAAGTGTCATGGGAACATGAGCCTTGACGTTGATCGTTGAGAGAACGGCGGTTGTGTTTGGTTGTGGTGGAACAGAGTTGGCCGCAACAATGGCGGAGGCCAGGGCAGCAGCGGGATCGACAGGACAGCCATGGAGGGCTAGCGACGAGAAGAGCAGCATCGGCAGTGGCGAAAGATTAGGTTTGCGGCAGCAGGATTAGGAATCGATATCTCTTGATACCATGAAAGAACAGAAGTTTGGGGGAAATTCCATGATAGGTTTTTTTTCTTTTCTTTTTACGAAAAACTGTCTGCAATCCACGATAGGTTTTCCATTGATGCTCTAGGCGGGTTGACTTGTTATACAAGTTGTACACGACATAATACTAAGCAAATACAAACAGGTATTTACATATTCTAACAGGAACCATCAAATTTGCAGAAGTCTAAAGAAAAACATCAAAAGTAAATAAATGATTTGGCTCGTTTTGCCCATGCTTAAATGAGATGATCACTGGTTGTGTTGATGAAGATCGTTAAACTACCATGTTCTCACATGCTTTTGCTGTTTATCACATTCCCATAGACTTTGATTTCAAACTCTAGACCTTGTGGGATGAAACACCTTAAAAATTAGGCCTAAATTGTGAGAACATATATTTTTAGAAAGAAGCTAAATTCACCGTTTCCTTAGTTGGGGTAACCGTGGAGATGGTTTTCCTTTCATTTGTCACAAATAAAAGCCCCAAGATACTTGTTTCCTCTATGGTTAGAAATTTGACACGAAAGCTATGCATTAGCTGAAGTTACAAACCCCACACATGTACTACTTTATTCAAGCATTTAGTTTTGCCAAGCTGGTCATTTCCTTCTCGTTTATCATTGATTCAAAATATTTGGCAATGCTAAACTTCACATTGAATTCAAGCATCCACTTCACCAGATATTCCACAAAATTTTGTCAAATCTCTACCTTTTGTGTCTAACCTTGGAACCTATCCATTCAAACATTTTGCTTCCATGATTTATGCACGTGTAAGTAAAAAAAAAGGTAAAAGAAAAATAGTTTATGAAAATTTCAAAGGATTTATGCACAAAAAAATGTAAAATGAAGAAATAGCTTCCATGGTCCTTCCATTGAAAATGGAATCAATTCAAAATTTTCAAGAAAAAATTGGGCATAGTAAAGGCAAAATTTTCTTAGCATAAATTCCGGCAATATTGCTGACAAGTAAAGATCTATTACAAGTACCATATGTCATTGCACTTGGGCTAATTCCCAATCCTTGGTGTGACTCCATTATCTCCTTCACCCGTGAAAATTTTATACTCCAATGGATAGAATGCGAACTTCCATATCTTTTCAATAGGACTACTCTTTGACTTAACAAAATATGTATGGTAAGTATGTCTCTCTCCTACCGACCTCGACTCACAAGCTTATTAGTTAGGAGAGATGGTTGGCCTTGGCAAGGAAATACAAGGGAGGATGCCTACTCCGTATCAATGGACAAAAGCTTTCAGAGACCATTTCAGATATCATATCGAAGGAACAAAACATTGAAGAATAATGGTACTTTATTCTTATGAAGATTATAATCAGAAAACACAAGAGAGTTTATTTTAGGCGGAAGCAAATGTCATGTGCTGATCGAGCGCACATCATAGTTCACAGTAGAGGTGCTCTGGCAGTTTGGGCTCAGCAACAGCCAGGAGCGGGACCATGCGCGGCACGGATATCCTGGGCTTCTCCTCCATGCTCAGGTCGTCCGCGGCCATCCCGTCGGGGAGCCTCCACGTGAAGCCGTGCAGCATGTTAGCAAGAGTCACCTGCACCATCTTTAGGCCCAGGTTGAGGCCAGGGCATCCCTGGCGGCCGGAACCGAACGGCAGCAGCTCGAAGTCCTGTCCCTTCACGTCCAACCTGCTCCCGACGAACCGCTCCGGCCGGAACTCACCGGGCGCGTCCCACACCGCGGGGTCACGGCCGATTGCCCATACATTGACGAGCACACGCGTGCCGGCTGGGATGTCGTAGCCGGCAACAGACGTGTGCTCACGGGACAGACGCGGTGTTAGCAGTGGCGCGAACGGGTGCATGCGCAAGGTCTCTTTCACAATTGCCTCAATGTACGGGAGGCTCGGGATGTCAGCATCGGTGACGAGACGGTTGCGGCCCACCACGCGGTCCAGATCCTCCGTCGCCTTGGCAATGATCTCGGGTTTCCTCAGAAGCTCCGACAAAGCCCACTCGACCGTCACTGACGCGGAGTCCCCGCCAGCAATCAACAGGTCCTGCATAATTTAATTGTATTAATAACTAGCGATCGAGTAGCTTGTAATTTTTTTTTCGAAAGACCCGGAAACACTTGAGTGTCCGGCATGTATTAATAAGAAGAAGGCGCCTCATATTAAGGGAAACGAGGCCAAACCATATAACTATTCTATGAAAAAGAAAAGACTAAGCTACAAACACCACATGCAGAAGAAAAGAGACCCGCAGGGCTCAAGCAACAACAAGGACTAGTGCACCAACCACCTAGCCACGACGGAGCCTGACGCATTGTTATCGTTGCCAAGCTAACCATCCGGCAGCAGCTCCGACTTCAAAACGACAAGCCTCAGCCCTCTCCTAAAAGTAGTTGCATCCCAATCAAAGCACACAGAAAAGAATCCACCGCATGTCATCGTTGCCAAGCTCAATCGCACTCCGCGATGCAGCAGCTCCAACTTCATCTTGGGACGCCCTTCCCATGACCCTCTTGAGCACAATTTCAAAGAGGAGACGGCCTCGCCTGCAACGGCA
The DNA here is from genome assembly GCA_007726485.1 of Eragrostis curvula. NCBI lineage: Eukaryota > Viridiplantae > Streptophyta > Magnoliopsida > Poales > Poaceae > Eragrostis > Eragrostis curvula. The sequence goes on along the minus strand of CM017440.1, from coordinate 29,180,560 downwards.
CCACCATCTCGACGGAAACTCTGACTTCACCTGCAGGTATCATCATCGTTGCCATTGTAGAAAAACGTCGATTAGCAATCATCATGGCAACAACCCCCAAAGCAACGTCTCCAAGGAGAAAGCAGCAACTAAGATGCCGCTGTTGCCCGGTCCAGTGATCTGAACCTTGGTTTCCAACGAGGGAAATGGCACCCCTAAAGGTGTCGTCGTCGCCGGCATCGGCTAGAGCCGAGCATTGCTTTCGCCCAGATCCTACACACCCAATTGCACATGATGGAATCGCACATATCGACATTTTTGCATGAAGTTCAAGCCCTCTGCCGCCAAGATGATTTTGGAAACCGTCTCCACCATGCATCACGATACTGGCCATGGTCTGCCTACCAGCCATCGCAAATGCATTGCCAGCGCCCCCCGCCATGCTGGCCTCCACACCAACCACCACCAGCACCTTGATCTCAACCAGCCATCGGCTCCCCAACCAGCTCACCGTCTACAACAGACCACCATCGGCACCATCTCAACCACAACTCCACTGCCTTGCTGCTACACACACCATCACCAGAGCTGCTCTCATGCCCAGCCAGCCACTGCCGCACGTCGTGCACGACGCGCAGCCTACGCCGCAGCATGCACGCCGTGCACCGTCAGTCGCCGTGGCCGCTGAATGCTGCGTGGCCTGGACACCGCCTCGGCCGCGCAGCCGCCGTGCCTCCGCTGCACGCGCGCCGCCAGTATGCCGTTGTGACAGGCCCACTTTGTGAACCATATAAAAGCAACTTCACAAAAGTAAAAGTTGCCCACCAGATGATATACAAGCAAACCGGCACACTTTATTACACATAGATTCAAACATAGGTCCTTACAAAGCTATTATACAAGCCAAGCTTAAAAGAGTTTCACAACCTTATATGATACACAAGCACAATAGCGGAAAAGTCTAAAAGAACCACCAAAACACAAAGGCTCGAGTGCAGGAACGCCCTAGAACGTAGGATCGTCGACATAGTACTCCTGAGCCCAACTATCGTCACAAGGCTTTCCTCTGTTCTCACCTTCACCAACTGATTTCAAATTGAGCAAGAGTGAGTACATTGGTACTCAGCAAGCCACACGGATTCAAAGTAGGTAAAATATGAGCTATAAGACTATAGGTTATGCAATATATCAACAAAGCAATATGATAAATGAGAGATATAACTTCATTAGAGTATCAGCAACATAATTAGTAAATGAGCATCACTGCAGCAACAACATACCAACCAAACTCCCAAATCCAACATCATCATGAGGAATAAGTAAACTTAGCCATGAAACTGGAATCACCCATAAACATAGCTCCATTAACCGGAAGCACGGCACATTCGAATGATTCAAAATGAACTCTGCAGAGCTTGTCCAACTTTACCCATAGGATGTCCCCAACTTTTACATCATTGAGAACAACATGTCGATAGGCAGAGGTACAACAAGCTACCCACTCTTCTTCCTTCTCTCTCACATCATTTCACTCTGAGGCACGACAGGTCCCATCTTAGCAACGAATGTGGACTTAGCCGAGAGGTCATTCGCCTTACATGGGCAGCCTCGGGTACCATGTTGTAGGACTGTTACCAAACCATGTCCGTCGAGTCGGTCCTTATGGTTGGACGAAACTATGTTTTTATCACAACTTAGCTAACCATTCCTCATCTCTTTCAATGTAGTGACTAGCCACATAACCACAAAGGTACATGTGCGCTTCATCACCATCCCATGTCAACATAACCACCATCCGTCCCACAATCATAGATCATCGCTACAACAGTGATAACTCCATATTAACCTTATCCTAATCATATCTCATACTATCTGCTAATAGTTTCACTTCGAGCTAGGTTTATATCTCGGCTCTTTTGGCTAATGTGGATAGGTTGGCCATTTCATGCATACTAGGTTTGGAACCTCTATCATATTTATATCCATGATCCTACGACCACTAAATCAAGGAGAATACACAATGCAAAAAGAGATATAAGTAATCATAGGTGCTACATGTTCAATTGGAGTGTGACTTGCCTTCCTGCTCAACGGCGTCGTCGTTCTCCTCCCAAACCTCCTGACCTCCCGGTGCGACCCCCTCGTACTCTATCGCAAAGAACGAAATAGCCAATAAGGCTAAAGCACTCAAATACAAATAAAAAGAATAAATCGATAAATAAATAGAAAGAACTCCAAAAAGAAAGTAGACCTTAGTCTTGATGGGTTCCAGGGACTATGGTTACCCATATAGGAAAAGTGATAGTCTTGGCAAGCTTGTTTGTATTGGTAGACATAGGAATATATCTCAATTGTAGTACGGGCAACACACTCTAATATTTTAGGCAGCTCTAATGGTTATTGGTATTATTTGAGAAGACCCTATAGGAAGTAAACTACAACACTAGTTGGAAATTCACTAGTCTGATTGCTGGGCGGGAGAAACTGTATGGAAGCCGAACTATATTTTATTCAGATTGCTAACTAGCTCACTCTGGCCAATAGCAATAGAGGCCTGAGTTAACTGATGGTCGATGGCCTTTTGGTTTGACAAGCTGATCACGTATACAAATACAGAGGCAGGCATACAAAACAGAGTAGCAAAAACAGGGCAGGGCAGGTGTGTTCTATTAGCAAAGCAAGCTTCGGCCATGGCGATGGCATAAACAGAGCTAAAGAAATTTGACTGCCGCAGCTGCGATTGAAACCAACAACAGAAACCTTGTGCCATGGCGAGTCCATTTGTGGGATTTCTAGACAACATGAACCGCGGCATGTGGCTGGCGGCAATGCGGCAAGGCAGCGCGACGAGCAGCTCGGCGGCACGGCTCGCCGGCGAACGGAGCGGCAAGGTAGCGGCTTGAGGTCGTTCAGGGCATCAAGATGGAGCTATATATGTAGCAGCTTGGTCAGCAATACAGCGAGGATGAAGATCGAGCAGAGCGACTGTCGCTCGCCAGGCAAACAGAAACAGAGGTGTGTACACGCGAAACAACAAGAGCTGTGACAGCTACTGGAACTAGGAGATGTACAGGTATACATGGATTAACTTGTTCGTGCAAAGATTTAACCTTGGGCTCTAGATCAGAGTACAAGGGAGCAACGATTTCTGGGAATTGAACAGCTCACCGTGAGCTCCCAGGAAGAACAGAGCTTCCGCTCCTATGCACCAGCTTGGGATAAGGATGAGGACTTAGTGTTGAAGGAAAAAGAAAGACGGCCGTGGCTTTTAAGCAGAGACGAAGCTATGGTGTCCTGCCGTTCGATTAAGCACAAAGGAAAGACTACTTGGTAGTGTACGTGCAAGATTAGAACACTACACATTGAAACGGAGTAGCATGTAGCTGCCTGTGCATGGTACTCAGAAGGCAACCCGATGGATAGGTTGTGTTAAGAAAAGTTAAAGGATGTGTGGGTGACTAGGCTGGCCTATGTGTGATTATAGGATTTTGTAATAAAACTATTAGGTTTTCTACTAGGAAGATACATCAAGAAATGCAAATAAACAGCAAGCAAACCAAATAAAAACCAGGAAAAATTCCTACAGGCTAGAATGAATGAAAAGAAAGCAAATAAAGTATTTCAAAAAATATTCCCTCGAAAAACCGGGTGTTACAGCCGCCGCCCCGGACGCGCAGCCGTCGTGCCTCCTGCACGCGCGCGCGCCTCGCCTGCTCGCCGCCTCGCATGAGGCGCCGCCGTGCCCGCCGCGCAGCCGCCACGGCGGAAACGCCGCCGCCACGAGCTGCCGGCATGCCCCGGCTTCTTGACCGATGGATCCGCCGCCAGGCCACCGGATTCGTCCGATGGCCGCCGGATCGAGCCGCCGCCGCCGCCACATGCTTCCCCCATCTCTGGATCCTTCGCAAATCCAGCTGCGTCTCACTCGAAAACTGCTTCTAGTGCCTCGCCACCGCCGTCCCGGCCAACCGCACGGTTTCCGGCGGCTCGCTCTGGCAGCGGCGCGGCAGGGAAGGGAGGGAGTGGGGTGGCGGCGGGTTAGGGTTTCGGTCGCCGCCCGTGTTGCCTGCTCGGGAGCGACGCGGGGGCCGAAACATTTTTCAGTCAGTAGCTTGTAATACGTCATCTTTCTGGAACATGCAAGTACTTGGACTAATCTTTACTCCTTATTATTTGTGTTCTGAGTTCACTCCCGTGCCCGTGCGTCGTGCGTCGCCTCCTCTAGAAAATTTCGGCGCCGACAGGTGGGCCGCCTTGCATGCGACGCCCCCTGCCTTGTTGATGGAAAAAAAAAAGCGAAAACGCAGCGCTCTCGGCTCCCTCGCTCCGCCCGTCGCCGCCGCCGCTCCTCGCTCCCTGTCCTCACTCCGCCAGGAAGGTCGCGGTGCCGGTTGAGGAGAGGAGGTCGCTGGCGGTGCCGGCGGGGGAGCTGTTCCTGGGGCTCGCGGCGTTGCTGATGCACGGGGCCGGACGGTGTCTGGCGGCGCCTGCGGTTGAGGAGGTGGAGGCGCGGGACGGGGTGGTGTGGGAGCAGGACGTGGAGGCGGAGCGGCGCAGCAGGGAGCTCACCAGCCTCGGGTTCAGCTTCTCTGCGGCGGGCCTCCTCTTCCCCTACCACATCGGCGTCGGGCAGATCCTGCGTCCTCCGCCTCCACCCACGCGCGTGGGACTTTAGCGAAGCAGCGACGATGCAAGCGGTCCGCCTCCCTTTCCCCCCTCCTCTGCATCGTCGCCCTGGCGCCTCGCCGGCTGCCGCGTTTCGATGTGTTGAGGAAGAAGTCCCAGAGATGGACGACTTCGAGGAGTAGTTCCAGATAGAGCCCAAAGAAGCATCACAAGCCTGTCCCGTTCGACGTTTACTCGGTGAGTTTTATACGAATCCTCACCAGCACTTCTCTTCTGGAGAAGTATCCGTTCCTGCAATTTACGTTGTGATGAAGAGCAGCCGGCGCAGATGTGGCTCCCAGAAGGCCAGACGCAGTCCTCCTCCACTGGTGCGAACCGAATTCATTTTCCTTCTCCATATGCTTTCATGCCCTTGAACCGTTTGATAAATTGTGGACATAGCAGAAACCTCCTGTGTATTTAGTTGATGACGGATACATAACAAAGGGATTGTGTCTGATCCGTTTTGAATCTGTGAGGCATGGACTACTTTGTTCTCATCCATACAATGCTCACAGCTGAATTAGAATGACGGATAAATCTACTCGACAAGACAGGGGAAGAATATGCATCTCAGCATCAATGGTACAAACACGTTAGACAATGGTGAGATGTTCTAAATGTTTGGTCATAAGGTGATGCAGGATTTTACCCTGTACAGACCATTGACCTTTCATGATTCTGCACGACCTGATCATGACCTGCGGCATCATCGTCTCGCTGCCGAAGGTAACTGTGCAGAGGAGTTCTTAGTCAGCGTTGATGGAAACTCCAGGGGGCAACCAGATGGTGTTTGTCAAAGGTAAATCTATTTGAGACCAACCTTAACAAAGTAGGTTACTGTGTAGATGCCCCTTGCTTTATTCCAAAGTCATCAACCTTCTGTCAGTAATACGGATTGCATATCTGACCATTCCAATCCACATTCCAAATTCTCTATTTCTTAACCTTGTAATCAAAACTTTAAATTATTTCCTCTTTTTCTTTCTTTTCTTTTTAAAATTTGAGTTTCCCAGGGATTTCATTGAAGTTAAAATTATGACACGCCGACAATTCTGCATTGAAGTAGGTTAGCTTACTCTTCCTTAAATTCTAATACTTGGGGACAGTTCTGCATGGGAGGTAGTTCAATCTTTCTGAAGCTGCTATCCCATTTGTGCAATCAGAAACTTACCATGGTGGAAGTTTTGGAAGGTACTCAGTAAAACTTATTATGTATCTATATAGTTCAATTAGATTTGCCCTTTTGACACAATGATTTTTTTTTTTACACTCAGATTTTGAAAAAATAGCACGCTTTGAGGTGGAGCTTACAGATTCGACGATGGTTTATATATTATCTCCTTTGTGTAAACTCACCTCTGTTGGACAATTTCACTTGGGGATAAACATGTAGCAGCATGCTCACTGGTCATTAAAGTTAATGATTTTTATAGAACCTCTCTGATGTTGCATGTTCCGATTTAAAAGGAGTATCCTTTGATTTTTTTTTAACGATCTCCACAATTCAAAATCTGAAAAATCTTGAGTTGCTAGATAGATAATGAATTTTAGTATTGGTCTTATTTTACATTAGCCTAAGGTTTGTTTTGCTTCTCCACCATACTCTTCTATTAAGAAGTTGACAGACATTCTAATTACTCTTTGAATTTTTTTTCCATGCCTTTATTTTTTGTAAATTTAAACCATGCTGTTGGTACAGGACCTCTGTTTTGACTTCCTAGGTTATATTGGTAGTTTGCTGATTTATACTTTTACATATATCTAATAGGGTCTCTCCTTCCATGTGCAGATAGCTTAAAATCTAGCTGTGTGAACCTGACATCCCAAGACAAAGACATGGAACAGACAGCCCTTGCAAATGCATGGGTCTTTGTAACCAGAGGCGGAGGTTTAAGAAATTCTGAAAAATTTAAGTTATTAGAGCAGCTTACTAAAAAACTTGGTGCATCAGGTTTGAGCTTCTATATGAAATCCATAGTCTTTGATATTTTATCAAGGTCTCATGTGAAATTATGCCCGTGCACACACTAACTTTCTGAATGGATACTTCTCTCATGTGACCTGCACTGCCATTGATGCAGGTTTTTTTGACCTGGTACATGCTAGCATGAGTTTCTATATCTGGTTGTGCCCATCTTGTCCGACACTGATTATAGGTTGTAAATTGCATTTCTAGCTAAATTAACCTCTGTGAGAAGTAGCAAGAATTATTTTACAAATGTTCAATATTCGTTCTACTTTCTTAGAAAGTGTATTAATCCCGGTAGACCCACACTATTTCTAATAGGCATCACAAGTTAAGCATAAATTAATAATTGATGAAAATTCATAATGTTGCTACTCTCTGGTTCTGGACTTGTTTACTGGAGGTTTGACAAAAACTATTTTGCATTTGATATTAGATTGTCTACACTGGAAATTAACAAGAAAAATTAAGGAAGTGTCAAGCAAAAACCCAAGGATACCACATCCTAAGTAGTTCATGACTGAGAACATTGCCATGACTGAGAACCTTGTGATGCTCCCACTCAGTTAGACATCAACATGTTTACAACCACAAAGAGTGGATATGAGACATGTACCACTAGATTTGTCATTAAAAATACATCTTATAATGCTATAGTTTCATAAATATAAAATAAGTATTAAGTTGTCAAAGTAAAAGCCCCAAGTTAAATCTTAAAGATGGCAGAAAATAGAAATTAACCAGATAAATAAATGATTCTGGTATTTCAAAAGAAGCAGTGTACGTGGTCACTACGGCGTGGATCAACGCCTACCATCACATGAGCTTCAACAGTTTCAATAAAAAAACAACCCTACCGCATATTTTTCAGGCATCCGGAGATGAGACGGTGTTAAGGTTATGCAAAATGCATTTGTTAAAGGAGCTCTCCATTTTTTCTCCTGACTTTTTTTATATAGATTCAGTTGAATAGATTCTAATTAATGTTGGTGCAACGACATGCTTGTGCTTTTTATTTATTTTATTTTATTTTATTGCAGAAAACACGAAGGAAACATGAGGCTGATGATGGGTGACGGTGGTTGCATGGAGTTTCTGAACTAGCAAGAATTTTATGTGTTGTCCGCACAAAGTTCATATGTCATGTCTTCATGCAACATACTTTGAAATGAACAAAAATTTGGTCTTACTGTGTAGGGTGCAAGAAAGTATGATTTTATCTGTTGGGTGCACGAAAATATGATATGTTATTTTTGAAATTTCATTGGTTTGGGTATTCTTTTCTTAAATCTCAAGTAAAAAGATAATTCAAACAAAATGCAAGGGAAGTTAGAAGCATTGTATGAAACATACTAATTTGGTTGAAATTGCATCTGGGCTTGCCATTTATGTTTAGTTGTATGACAATTATTTTTTACGCATACATTCTTTTATTATTTATACATGTATGTATGTGTTTAGACGTCAGATCACAGTGCAGATATTGTGAACGATTAAGCATAGCATAAAACATTAGTGCAGAGTACACTGACGGTCAAAGAGATAGATTTTAGATTCAGTTGAATCATGCCATCACCTTTACTAATCCCTACACAACGTCCAAACTTTTTCTAAAAGAGATGTAGGCAACTGGCCTGTAAAATGGCTGATGATACTTGTGTATCAATAAGATCAAAATACGTGTATAACAGGTTGAATTGTCAATCAAATCGAGCTACATCCTTTATAAAGTCAAATATTTAATTCACCTGATTCTCGACTTCCTTGTCGAGAGGTCCCGCTTTGCTGCAACTTAACTTTTTAGAAAGTCGCATATGTGAAACAAAGCAGATATGGACATGATCTTTTTTAATAAAATAAAAAAGAAAAGGCGGTGGCTAGAAGTGAGATGAGTTGTGTGTCGAGACGAACGGCCGCTATGAGAAACACAACAATAGCGTGATCATCTCCCGTGGAAGGTAAGTGAGATGCCAGCGTTAGGCATGACGATTATTTGCATTGGCGGGACGACGCGAGGAGGGGCGCGACGATATGAAGGGGGGGTTGACGAATGATTCATTATCAGTGTTCTATACATTCTGGCTCAAAAGAACTTACATGGAGAACTGGTGTGATGCTATGTAATTTTATGTTATTTTGAATGTAATATATATTCTCAATTACTCTCTTATAAATTTGTGAATCATAAAGTTTCAAACAAATATAATATGGTTGTAGGAGTAGCATTAATAAGTCTATTGAAACAATATCAAGATGTTTTTTCCAGCTAGCCCGTGGCAACGCACGGACACTTTTGCTAGTTATATAAAATGGAGCATGCCAAATACTGTAACTCGTACCAAAACTAACGCCTTGACCCCGTCCCGCTTGATGGGGACCTCCAGGTTAGGGTCCTCGGCGCATTCTTGTAGCAAGTCCACCATGTCCTTGGGCACGAAGTTCTTGCCTTCTCCCTGTCGCCGCTCGTTGTGTTGGTGGAGCATGTGCTCCAGGAACAGATCAAACATCTTGTTAAGCTTCTTCATCCTCCCAATATACCCCTGCAAATCCAGGAAACTGAGCCAAGGAATCACATCACCGAGGACAACAGCACCGTTAAGAACAAGCAGCTCGTCCATCATCCACATAAACTCCTCCAGGGACGTCACCGAGTCATCCCCGACATACTTCTTGCCAAGCACCAAACGGCAGATCACATTGAGGCTTTGCAAGTACAGGTGGTCTTTAAGACGAACCACATGCCCCGAGGATGATGCGATGAGCACTTTGTTCAGTGTTGCACGCATCTCCTCGCGGCGGATGTACTCCTGTGACTTGAGCTGGCTTTCGCTAAAGAGCGTGGCCTGACACAGCTTGCGCGCCTGGCGCCAGTACGCGCCATATGGGGACGACAAAATGTCAGAATGGTTGTAGAGAGTATACTTGCCGGCTGCCGTCCTTGGACGGTCAATGAACACCATGTCATTGGTCTTGAGGAAGAACTTGGCCGCCTCAACAGAAGAGCCAATGACAAAAGTATGGGAACCTAAACGGATGGACATGAAAGGGCCGTACTGTGCGGAGAGCTCCTGCAAGGAGCGGTGCAGGAGTGGACCTACGAGGTTCAGGCTGCCGATGACCGGAAACGGCGTAGGGCCTGGTGGAGGATTATACTTGCGTGAGTGGTGGCGGCAGATAGCTAAGAGAAAGAGCACCGTGGTGAGCACGATGGTCAGGAACGAGGCCCATGGTGCAATCTCCATATCCGTCATCCTAGCTAGCTAGGCTCGCTCAAGTGTTGGCATCCGAGCTATTAAGTGTGTGCATCCGAGGTGCTTATATCAAGAGTGTGTCGATCTAATTGCCGGGATGTCACGTGCTCATGTGTTTGTGAACTCGAGGTGTAAGACTTGCACATGCCTACTTGTGTGTTGTGTCGGTCTTGAATGCTTTTCTGTCCTGATACTGGGGCATGTTTCCTGTTTACTGTACTACTCTATTTATAAATGCCTGGTTCCCAAAAATATGTAATAATCTCAAATTCAACACGTTAGGCTCGGGAGCGATCGAGTCCTTAGGTTTCCGAAATAGTGACCCAAACAGCTCTGCACATCTATCTTTTTTTTCTATCCCGCCTATGCCATGACGACACGTTAGGCTGTCACATGCTGGGCCGTCCTGCGCAGTAGCTTGTGGGCTGCTCGTCCCCTACCTGCGTATATGCCCAGTAACGGCCTATCACCTCCAAGCGGCGTACCGCTCGCTTGTGGGCCTTTGGGGCCGAGTGTTGGTTTGCTATATGGCACTCGAGTGCTATAAGGTGGTCTGCTTCAGGTCAGTTCCTCTCTCTGTTCTTTTATTCATGTTGTCTAACGCAAGCTGCAAACAAGGAACATTTGTAGTACCGATTGGAAACTAGCAGTGAGTCAAACATGATCGGGGGATGACTGCAAACTAACCGTGACTCAAGCTAGTGCACCATCAGCATGTTTTCTTCCCCTAGTTTGCCCACGCAGGATCATAAATAGGATCTCAGGATCTCATGTTCAAGCAATAGACGACACCATGCAGCACAACACAAAACTTCACAAAAGCACCAGGAGTCATTTGAGAAGGGAGAGAAGGATACGAAGTTACTTACGATGCCATGGTTCGAGGCAGGAGGCACGGGGGCATGGCGACTGTGAGAAAGGGCTCCAATTTCAGTGTGAAACTTTCAGTGTGTTTTAGCTTTCTGAATTGTTTGATATTGATTTCGCAAGCAGAACAACGATTGTGTTGTCTATATCTGACACACTGTTGAACAACGATTTGGCATTTGACAGTCACAAACAAAGAGGTTTAGCCAGTCATGTAAACTGAAGATGACAGCAGCTATTTTCAGAAAAATCGATCATCTAGAGGCATGGATATACAGTCTGCTTGTAAAAGTTCAGAATATTCAACCTGTCACTGGAATAATTTGATCGTAATTGGGATAGGTAAATCGCAATCCAAGCATATGAAAGCTCCAAAGTGTTTGGTACTAAATGAGTCATTTGATTTTTTTTGTCATGGCACAATTCTTTTCTTACAATATTTGTCTACGCTAATGAGTCATGCAAAGCTTTGCACAAAAAGGATCAAACCTCTACCATCAGAATAAGAAAATTGCATTATCCAAGGCCTCCCTGTACTCACTAATAAGATAGTGAAGAACTCTTCATTATATCAAGAAATTGATGAACTGAGTTTATGAATAATGTAACATGAAATAAACAAAAGCCATAAATAATTAAACTGGAGATGTTGTAACTTTATAAAGCATAAAGCAAGGAAACGTTGACTCCTGGGTATGTGCTGTTTTTTTTAGGTCCGCCCCGAAAAATAATCCAACTAAATATCATGAAAAACTAACATGATAATATCAGCTAAAGAGTCGAACTTGCTTAAACCATCAATAAAAAAATATCATGGAGTAATAAATAGAAACTTCAGACTATATCATTTTGGGAGAAGGTATTTCTCAGGAGTTTTCTTTTCTAAGTGTTATATTAAGTGATCTCCGATGCAAATTGCATTGAAGGTCACTGAACTTGTTCGGTATGTGCAAATAAGTCACCGCTCTTTAAAACAAGACCAATACATCACTAAACTTTTTAAGTTAATCATCTGAGGTCACTGGAGCCAAAATCCCACTAATCATGATGATGTGGCTACCTCAATTTGGTTGAAAACTACTCCACAAATTATGTGCTTGTGGTGATTTGACAAAACTACTGCCATGAGGTAAGGCAGTTGTCACCATCAATTTTACTTATGCAACCAGTGTAGGCCTCAATCTCCAACGAAATTTTGCATCAAACAGTGTTGCCTCCGACGTATGACAATTTTTAACCACTCTGTATTAGCTCTCAAGACCTAACCTTCCATGGCAAACTATGTTGTGATGGTCATTGCACGATTTATTATAGCGGCGGCATGAACAACATGTCAGGGAGCGAAGCCGCGATTTTTTGTAAGAGTGGCACGAACAATCATAGAGAGAAAAACAAAACAGTGTGATTAGCGAGATTTGGCATCCATGTTTGCGTGATTAGCGAGATTTGGCGCTCTGGAGAGCTTAGTTGATCAACTTAAAGTTTTAATTGATGTATTGGCCATGTTTCAAAGAATGGTGACCTATTTGCACATACCAAACAGGTTTAGTAATCTATTTGTCCTTTTTTAAAGAATGATGACCTATTTGCACATACCGAACAAGTTTTTAGTGACCTCCCATGCAATTTACTCTGTTATTAAAATCTAATACAGAGGATTGTCTCACTGGGAGACACACATACAAGGCTACTGCAAAGCAGACGCACACAACGTAACACTAACTCATGCATCCATGCGTCAACACGGACACACGTCACTGAAAGAGAACGCATGTCTTGCACGTGTCCCAGGCGGTGGAGAGCATCAGAACTGCTTCGCTAGGTATATCATTACAATCATCAACCACCAAATCCATGGACACCAAAAAATAAACACAATTAATATGTTTTATGCGATTCTAGTAGCGTCCATTTCGTGCTAATTTCCACAAAACTTGAAAAAAGAGCAGAGAGCAACAGAAAAACAAAATTGACCAAGGAAACAAAGAGTATGACTTAAAATAGAAGGGAAAAAGAAGGGGGGGGGGGGGGGGGGGGGGCAGCCAACATGTTACATGGGCCTCCTTCAAGGTAATTGGCTGAGCATGTCCTGTAAATGCAATGGAACAAACTTGTCCCATATCCATAGACATTCCATAGTTTAAACTGACAAGAAAGTTGCTAACTTGTCAACAAAGTCCCAATGATTCCCAAACACAGCTGGAAAACTAACACAATTGACCAATAATAATCAGTAGTGACACCACCAACAAGACAATAATCACAATACTCTTAGATAAGGATAATCGTGCGTAGAAAAGGTTGTTGCATAAATTACCGAATATTATCACATTCGGCACAAGCATACGTACGGACGATGGCCATGGAGCCCTATTTAATGTCCAGAAGATAACTAAAACTAGCCAACAGGTGATCCAATTTCCCTTCCATTATTTTCGAGTGTATTCCTGCAACTGATGTTCGACCCACCCCTCAGATGGACCAGAACATCTCACCGTTAGAGATGCCGTTATGCGCAGGCCCCGTGGCACTGGCCTGACTAGCGGCGCTGGGAGCAGGGCCAGCACCGTCATTGATGTAGCTGAGTGTGTCATCACGCACAAAGTAGCTGCCGACGTCATGCATTTGCGTGTACCTTGGTTGTGGTGACGGTGTCGACGCCGGTGCCGGCGGCGGAGGGGCGGTTGAGGCGGCTGCCGTCGCGGTAGAACCTGTGGACCTGCTCTGGCGACCGGTGCAGTATGTCGTAGTATTGCATCGCGAACGCGTTGCCCACCTGCATGCGCCAAGAAAGGGACGCGAAACGCACTAGATCAGATTAGGATCCAAACGAAGCTACCAGCCGCTTAATTACCACTTGTGCTGATGGCAGGGGCTGCGGCGCCGCGCCGGTGGAGGTGGAGGAAGCGCGGGAGCCGGCGCGCTGCGGACGCTGCTGCGGCGGCGGGGCCATGGTGTACTGCTGGATCGATCTGGTATTGGGGACGGGAGGGATTGGTAGGATTTTCTTTGGGTTGAGGACGGTTCGTGATGTTTAGTTATCTGATCTGATGATGCAGGCGGCTCCTCCCCTGAGTACGCGCCGCAGGTACCCGCCGTCCTTGCATAACCTCTCTGCTACAGATATTTCTGTTTGGAAACAAAATTACAAGTCATAGCCTCATAGGCACAGGCATGGCACTTGACGATTTTTTTTGGGTGGTGGTACAAAATTACCTTTTGTTCCTCCGCCATTTTTTATATCATTTGAAGACACGTTGCCTAATATATGAGTTTTGTTTCAAACATACTTTTCGTTCATAGTTTGATTTCAAATTTAAAAGTGTTCAACTACAAAGTTTCATAACTTTTCGATATCTACCACTTTTATTTTTGTTTATCCGCCATTTTTTTATATCATTTGAAGATACGTTGCCTAATACGAGTTGTGTGCCACGATCAGCATCAGAACCAAATTAGCAACAGGAAGCCCATTGAATTTCAATTGCATTTCAACGGCACTTTTTAAGCTTGATTGTGAAGCAACCATCGATTTTCAGTTTTTGCGATTTCGAATCAGTTTTTTAAAAAAATCTATGGTGATCTTGCAAAATAGGTTTTGATTTTTACCACACATTTATTTTGAAAATTTATGGCGATATTGCACAATCTGAAAATCGATAGATGTTTCACAATTAGGGTTCAAAATTGTGTTCAAAACGCTATTGTTCCATTTTATTCCTCCATTTGTTCATTTTCTCTTTTCCTGTCTCCTTCAATGTTTTATGGACACACCAGTTAGCTGGCGGGATCTTTATGCCCCTGCTGTCAGTATCCTTTTGACTCGTGATCCATTTTTTTATTGGCATGCTATCAGAGAAACAACTAATTGTATTTTTATTGGCATGCATCATTAGATGTTTTATGGATCTCGCTGTGATTTCATTGCCTCATATATTTATTTGACTGTTAGAGATTGGTTACTTCATTTGTGAAAATAAGGGGAGAAGGAGAAAGGGCCTGAGGATCATATATTTATTTGCCAGGTGCACGACGCATGTGGATCATGCGGAGCTCTCTGGGTGCGTGCTGCACAGCGGGGTGCTTGTGGGTGTTGAGAGTGGCTTGTTTTGGACGCGGTGACTCATTTCTCAAGTATTATTGACAGTTTAAGTTGATATCTTGATTCGGTAGTTGCCGGAAGTTAAATTGATGTGGCCTCAACTGAACACTTGTTTCAATCTGCTACCTCCTGCATTAAAAATAGACCCCACACGACAAAGGAAGAATAGGTTTAAAATAGACCCCGCACGACTAATTAATGATGCAGGAAATGCGAAGGATTCGGGCATCATGAGGACCGAATTGCCCTCTTTTTTATAGATATAGGAAAATTATATTTCATTAAGCAACTAAAAGCATTCCGGCTTTTATATTCGTAGATATGTTTAGCCGTCTAATTAAAACAAGTTTCTCATTGTGGTTTAGACCCCGTTTATTCCATAAGCCACATTTTCCATTTTTAATTGCACCCACAGTATCAGACATGAATCTGTTTTTAACAGCAAGTAGCTGACTTCGGAAATTCATAACTCCGAAGCTACTCTACCAAACCAAGCGTATAAGTACCCCCCTGAAGATACAAATAAATTACTACAAAAAAATAATTGACGCTCTGGAGAAATTCAGCCTCTGAAGCCTCTAAAATCGACACCCAAAACTGAAAATTCCTTACTGAAACTGACAGCATAGCATGCAATTTAAACTCGGCCGAAATATTCAAAGACCCCTAACTTCTGATATACTGATTGAAAATTTATGTTTAAATACTCATTGGAAAGGTATTGATATGAGCCACAACTTCTCTTATTACCAGTTTTTAAAATTCTGCAGCTAAGACCCTGAGAAACAAATCGAAACTGCTGTACAGAGGCTGAAACAGAGGATTCGATGCAGCATCCCTAAACTGCAGCCTTAGCCAGCGCATGAGCACAGGAAAGAAGCCAAAATTAGATTTGTTCCTTTACCTGAAAGGTAACGCTCTCTCTATCTCTCTCTCTCACGTCATCTTTATGCCCCTGCTATCAGTATCCTTTTGACTCGTGATAATAATGACAAACTACATCATGACTCAGATAACATTTGTTTGATTCTCTTCTCTGTTTCTTGTCTTAAGTGGTGCTTTTATATATAATTCTAACAGTGTACTTCTTTCCACATCATTGCTTATCTTCTCACTCTATTGGCATCAGTTTTTGTTTTGTATTGACATATGAAACAAATTATTTGCTGTCAATGAATTCAATCCTTGACTTGGCCTTTACGTTTCTTTTCTCCAGCGTGTTGTTGATGAGTTTTCCTTGTCTAATACTTCACGCCTCCATTCATTTTTTTTTAATTTTCATATGCACACTCAATTGGCATCAAAATAGGGAGTGATGAGTGTCTGTTGTAGATGTTCATGTAACTGATAGACATTCAGATATATGGACTCTCTTGCACTCAATCAGTCTTCATGCAGCAGTATTACAATCGAACTCTAACATTTTATTGCATTATTGTTTTCATTTTACAACCGAACAACGGTTTTTTATTACAATCTCCGGTGCTAGCATTCTCTCGGCTGCCTTCCTTGCCCTACATATCAGAGTTTTCCATCTCCGGAACTAGCAGCACTCTCGTGGTTACCCACTCCAAGAAAGTCAAAGAAAGGGATCTTTTCTTCACCCGCGCTGCTGATGTTCTGTTCCACGTCATGTGGTGTGCGCCCTATCTTTTCATACATGTGACAGACAACCCAGGACTCATCAGGCTTCAACCAGATGGTACTGTTTTTAATGCTTGCAGCGGTGCCAGAGAGTGCGTCCACTGTATCATCATGTTTCTGCAAATTGTGCACAAATTGGTGTGAAGAACTCAATGGATAAACTAATAAGAGAAACACATGCCATAAAAAGTAACTAAGCGCTATCGAAGAGCAATAATTATTATTCAGAAAATCTCAAGATATTAAATACTATTATAATCACACTCCTTTTTACGCGAGACTTCTGTTAAAATGACATCACCAATTGAGCCAAGCAGAGATCACCAAGTCAATATAAATGAACATATATGATATGCCATGACCGCAACATCATGAACAAGAGATGGCAATACATGTGGTCTGATCTTTAATGAAGGCTCCTTGAGAGAACGTTGACAATATTATACTTCCTTTCATCTCGCGACAATAAACTTCGCTTCACGACACATGCCAAATTCAGTAGGATATAAAAGTTAGCCCCAAGATACTATAACTAACGAGATAATAGGCAGAATTAGAATCCGACACGGTGTGAATCCTCACAAGTTGCCATGCTGACAATACGACAAAAATTGTACGGATCTAACCTGACAGTAAAACCTTTTCGCGCCAAAAATAAATTTGAATCATCTCAGAATATTTTCTATGATCATGCACAAATCAAGGGCACACGTATGCTTTTGCAGCAAAATATGTACCTTTGTCACACGGTAGGGGGTGAGGCCAGCACCAGCAAGGCGGTACTCCTGCATCACCCAGTCAGTACGCTTGCCAGCCAGTGGCTTTCCACGGTAGAACACTAGAGTTCTTCTTATCCCAACCAGCAAAGGAACCTGGAGATCACTAACTCTGCAGAAGATGGGCACCTCCTTGCCTGACGCTTTCCAGAAGCCATCCTTTGCAGCACGCTTCCATCGAGCCCCAGTGGCCCACCTCTTTACTCTATGGTAAAAAAAGTATTTCTCCGAGGAACTCCCTGCATGTTGCAATCAATCGTGAGAGATAAGCTATCGGCAATTTTTTAGCAGGTCTGGATACATTTACAGTCAGGATAAATTAATAAAAACAGAAAAATCAGATCAACCTGGTACAAGGTCCCATGGGTTTTGATCTAGGATTTCCTTATCAATGATAAATGCGGACGGAAGTGGCTGGTTTACGGCACGACACCGTAGATAGTCCACCACAATTTCCTCATCTGTGGGGACAAACTTGAATCCTGCTGGCAACATGATGGAGGGTATGCTGGCTAGTTGTATGGACACAGCCATGGATGGGAGTTGGTGTGTCTAGTGGGTTTGAATTGAGATACAGGCTTCGAATGTGATCTGCAGACTGCAAAGGGCTAGGCATTTATAGGAAAAACGAAGATGTTATGTTGAGTAAGACGTGTACAGTGTTATGTCCTTTAGTCCAATATGGTTCCAATCTGATGTGGTGCCATGTCATGCAATCCGATGTGGTGCAATGAAACAAAACGAGGTCCAGATAACATATGCAACACACCTCCCCTCGGCGCATGCATACCACCATATGCCTCTCTCTTTATGGATCTTTTTTCTCTCCATTTTTTTCATTGTTGTTTTCTAGGTAAAGCATAGTCTAAGAAAATCAAGGGTGTAAAGCTGGACAGTAATTTGACCACATTCTAAAGTACGATACACATTTTTTTTTTATTTTTTGGTACTTTAGAGTATTTATCCTTTGCTATTCTCACTTGTTTTTTAACAAGGAAGTGGTTGGTCTCAAGGAGCGAGCCTTGTGATGTCATGTTTCAATCCATCTGTGTTCATTCTCTTTTTTCTATATGGTAGTAGAATTCTTACTGACAAATAAAATTTGTGCGTACACAAATTATGAATTGTAAAACTTACCAATAGATGAGCTTTGTACTTGTTGCATGGGGCCACTACCATCCATGGATGGTTATAGCCGTATTTGTATCACTACCATCCATGGAAGGTTTACTCCAACATTTATGTTAAAATTGTATGGCATTTTGTTTTGGTATGTTTGTGATTTCCCTGGAGCGACCCTTACTCCATCCATTATGAAAATGATGACGTTCGTCCAACCAGAATTTTTTGGCTGTGGTCAGCACAAAACTGTTATCGGGAACGTCATGAATTCTAGAATGGAGGGAATATATCAGTAAAAATGATTGTGTCAACCAGCTGGTTCTAGAATTCATGAATTCCACAACTTTGGCCCAATGCTCAATTTCGTTGCTAAACATTCAAATGGTACATTATAAATTATAATCCCTAAACTTTAGTTGGCATTCCATGTGGTTCGGTTTCACTCCTTGTGGGGCGTGGCTTTCCACGTGGATGCCATCTCAGCTTTAAGATGGATTCCAAATTTGTCTCAAACCATAACTTTCTTTTGAATCTGTTTGAACTATCATGAATCTTAGGCTAAATACAACAAAACAAGATCTGACAATATATTATTGTATTTACAAGTATTTTTATTAAATTCAAAATTTTTGCCACGTCATTCATAATTAACTTCTCTTGTACATTTTAATAAAAAAATTTCAAGTGTGTAGAAAAGGAATCAATCCGTGTCTCATCATCTATTTGTAAAAGTAGATAAATTCACAGTCATCTAAAGTGCCTGAAAAAAGATACATCCAACAACATATAAACTTTTGACGTTGACCTACTAGCAGATTCGATTAGCTAGGATGTTACCACTAAGTATATATGTCGTTTGATGTGTACTATGTAGCATCCCGCCTCCCCAAGGCCGGGCTCGCACACCTGGCAGCTCTCTAGAATCTCAACACTTTCCTCACAGACCAACACGTCTTTTCTGCACACTTTGTCCTCATTCGTGCGCACCCAGAAAGGACTTCCCAGTCGGTCACCCATCCCGAAATTGCTCCAGGTCAAACACGCTTAACCTCAGAGTTCTTTTGAGATGAACTTTCGGAAAAGAAGTTGTAACTTGTTGATATGAGTATTCTATCAATCCTATTAAACATTGGGCCAGGATGTCACATATTATCAGTCGGCAATTCTAAGAGGCCTTATAGTTGGCGCTCTATATACCTTTTTTAGCTTGAATTGCGTGTAGCTGACTCGGTAGTGGGTTGTTAGCCTTTCTGTTATGGCTTCCGTCCTGACGTAGCTTTGTATAACTACATGACAGATGAAGCCTTGTCCCTATCTCATATTACCTAAAAGAGACTAACCATACATGGCAAAGTTATGCACATATATCACTCACGCTACATGCTTTTCAGCATTTGATACTGTAACAGACTGCATACGTGCACGAATGTAGAACACAGGACAGAGCGAGCTAGACTCAAGTCTTTATGCCTTTTTTCCTCTAAACTTTTTACTCTCATGCTTGGAGTGACATGTCCGATGATGATAAAACGGTAGCATCTGTTTTTCTTTATTCCTTGTTTTCTGATTGCTTTTTGTATTCCATACAATCGTTGTGACATATAATGATATCATTGTATATGCTTCTACTCCATTTATAGGCTTCCGTTTTTGTTTTCTATTGACACATCATTGTATACCCTTAAGCTACTACTTCGTGATGTTGAGGTCCTCATCCTGCAGATCGTCAACATAGTCATGCTCGTCTACCTCATTTATGGTTGAAAAATCTTCTGCAAACATCTTATCTTCGTAGTTGCTGTTGGAGGGCCAACAGTTTTTGGAGACATTGGTCCCGAGAATGAAGATGATTCAATCCTACTCCCTCCGCCTCTTCACCACCTCCGCTGCACGCCACAACCTCGTTGCCTACGACACATTAAAGGTCTCTTGCTCCGGCTGCTCGGTGCCAGACCTGATTTGCAATCCGATCCACAACTGTCACAGCTGGCGAGTCCTCCAAGGCCAACACTGATGTGTCGAGAAAGCAAGGATTGGAGTCAGCCATATAGAGACCCAATCCCTCCCGCGGCAACGGCACTGTGTATAGAGTGAATATATAGCAGTACAGACTACAGACACACACCAACTTCAAGAGTCACATGCTTGATGGTAGTAGCGTCAGAAACTGTCACGGTGATCAACGTCGGGTGTAGTGTAACAAAACCGCTCCCCTGCGGTCCTAGGACAAAGGACTATGAAAACCCACGCTGCCGGCCAGTGAGGCTTCCCGTGACGAAAACCAGCACCTGCCGTTGTATGACTCTTGTGACTCCAATGTCTCGATGTTCACAAACACTACGTCCATCACCATGACCTGCTTGTTGATCACCGTCGAGGCGTCGAGTAGCCAATCATTAACGCTGGATGAGCGGTCTTGGTAGTTGTTATTGAGTTGCATGCGCCAACCAGTTCACCCAAAAGCCTAAGCTGATGAGGAAAGGTGGGCAATTCACTTATACTCCAACGATTGTGATAAAGGTCAGTTGGCATCAGTATGCTGTCATGAATGCCATGTTCATCGTGTCTGGTAAGGCAACAGGGGGCAGCTGATGGGGTGTCCAAAGATAAGCACAAGTTTGTATGATCGAGATTCACAGCCGTGGTAGTAGAGAGCTCCCTGATGAGCTTGATGTCACAAAGATTACTAGAATCTGCCGCAATATAGTGGCACAGTTCCCAGAGAAACAATCTCCAGGTGGCGGCGCAAATGAGGGCAGCAGAAGACTAGGTAATGGTTGATAATCTAAACTGGTGCTACAATGTACGAAAAACAAATTGTGTATAATGGATGACATTTATTGCTTTAAGCCTCTCATCTATATACGACAACAAGAGAACAAGACTTGGAGGAGCAAGACACCTCCCCTGTTATATATGTGAGGTCCTATTCATAATGTCTAAATTACCTAATATGCTCTAGCAGAGGTTGTTCCCTCCAGTTGGTCATTGATCAAGACATAGTCATGATCCTCATCGAGTTCACTCATGACAACATTGTCATACTGCTCCACACTTCTGGACATGTTCTCCTCGTCGGTGACAGGGAGACCGAATAATTTTCGAAGCTGTCCCAGAGCCGAATGAAGGCGATTGGTTCCTACGGAGGCTGCAACATCCTCTTCGTGGCGGCCACCACTGCACTCCTGCACCTCATCACCCGGCACGCAACTCAACTCGGAGGCCAAAGTCGTGGTGCACTCCTTGAGCGATATGATCTGATTTGGCGAGACCTCTGGTAAAATCAGAGAAAGAATGCTTTTAGTTTCACCATGAACTTCGGGTGAACAAATTAATATTACAGATCACAGAGACACACCAATTTCAGGAGCCGCATGCTCGACCGTGGACGTGCCTTCGTTGGCAGGTGCAGGCCGCGGAACCGGAGGAGCCTTAGTCGCTGCTGCCACGGCAGGGGCAGTGCGGCGATCTTCCCCGGTGTAGTGGAACAAGTCGTTGATCAAGATGTAGCTGCCTCGCTGCCGGCCGAGGATGAAGGACTGCGTGAACCTGTGGCGTCGGCCGTCACGTTGGCCGGTGATTATATATGCCCGTGACGAGAACCGTCAACCCGCCGTGGTACGACTCGTGCGATTCAACTGTCTCGATTTCCACCAACGCCACGTCCATCGCCGTGACCCGCTTGTTCATCCCCGTCAAGTAGTCATCGTCGACGCTGAAGGAGGAACGGTCGTGTTGGTACCGGTAAAATTCCTGGATTCGGTGCGGGGACGAAATCAGCTGTTTGTAGTAGACATGCACGAATGCCTGTCCAGCCTGTATGCACATGCGATCGAGTGACTAACCTAGGTCAGGTTTCGAATCGTACAAGATCCTGCTTGATTACCGGAGAAAAAACTTGATGAAGCTTAACTCTTACCACTTGCGCGGACGGGGGCGTCCAGTCGTCGGAGAAGATGCGCTGATCCACCGTGGCCATGACGCAGAGGTGCTAGGGTTTTTGGTGCGTCGGTAGCAGCAAGCGGCGAGCGGCAGCCCCGATTTGTATATGTAGTATAATAACTGCGTGTCCTGGGCTAGCTCTCCTGGCCTTCGACAACTTGACGGGTTCTTATTGGATTGTTAGCTCGCAGGCATGCTACATATAGAGCTCTGAATACAAGAGTTATGGAGTCCAGCGCTACAAGGACTTGTGGGGAGCCGAATGACAGGTAGGCGGTATAACACAACATTAAGCTGACCGGTAGCATAGGTACCTTTTTACACCTAGGTTCACTGTTTTTTTTTATTCAACCTAGGTTCACTGTTTAAAAAAGCAAACGTGATAAAGTAGAATGAAAACGGAGCGCTGCTCTTTTCTGAGTTGGATGACAGCTGTTTGCTAGCTCAAAACTATGTGGTTTGTAACCTGCTTCACTACGGAAACCGGCAATATGCCGAGTGTAAAATGATTTGCCGAGTGCCTTTTGTCGGGCACTCGGCAAATAGCCTATTTGCCGAGCGCCAACGCCGCAACTCTCGGCAAAAAAAGGACACTCGGCAAACCCGTAGTTTGCCGAGTGCCAGTGGCCAGGCACTCGGCAAACATGCCGAGTTTGCCGAGTGCCAGAAAGGTGGCACTCGGCAAACATAAAACACCCGGTACACTTCCACTTGCCGAGCGCCACGTGTCCGGGCTCTCGACAAACGTGTCACGTGCCCCGCACGTTCCCACTCCGTTGCGAAACAGGACGCGGCCGTCAACGTTTGCCGAGTGTCATGCGTTAGACACTCGGCAAACTTTCGTATTTGCCGAGTGCCAGGATATGGCACTCGGCAAACTAGGGGTTTGCCGAGTGCCCCTCCATGGTGCTCGGCAAAATATATATTTTTTTAACCATTTTTGGTCTCTTTTTTTTCCAAACATGAATGTATGTATGCATGTTACTTCATGTCCAAATTTGGTATTTTTCTCGATTCATTTGTCATATTTAAGTAAATTATTTCATTTAAAGTATTTATTGAAGATAATTAAAATTTGAACTATAAGTGATTCAAATATTAAAATTTAGTGACTCAAAAAATGATATTCATGTTCCTGAGTCCAATGTGAGGGTGTAACCATGAAATGAATGGAAAAATCGCGCATCTTGTACATGAAATATGAGGTCGAACATGGGGTTAAATTGTATTTTATTTTTATAAAACTCAAACGAAGTCTGAAAATTACGAGACTCGCACTGGTATCATGAAATCATACGTGGAGGCCATGGTAAATCGTAGAAAAAGTTTCTCAAAAGTTGTCACGTACGTTGTTTAGAAACCGGAGCTTCCCCGAAGAAGATCCTTAGAGTTATGAGGTCTTCATATAGATTTCGAATCAAATTGATGGTCACATTATGAATTCACTCCAAAACTTTTTTTTGCAGGTAATAGAACATATGACATGTATCACAACAAAGTTTGGTGATTTTTTGAATTTGTTTGGATTTTATAAAAATTTTTTGAACCTCAGTTTGAATTTTTTTGCCGAGTGTGGGATCGAGGCTCTCGGCAAACTACTGTTTGCCGTGCGCCAGTACTTTGCCGAGTGCTTTACATCTAGCACTCGCCAAAGTTTTTGGATATCCCCCGCGCGTGCGCTTCTCCTTCCTCACCCTTATCTCCATTTCGTCTGCCATACGCGCCGCCACGCCGTCGACCCAGAGTCCGCCGCCGCCACCCGAGTCCACCTCCGCCGTGCCGAGCCTCGACGCCACCCGACCCTGCCCCCGGCCCCGCCCCCGCTCTTCCGCCTCCCCTGCGCCGTCGACCCGGAGCCTCGCTGCCACGCGGGGTGCCGCCACCGGACGCCGGCGCGCCTCTCCGCACCGGCCCCCGACCCCGCCCCTCCCCTCTGCCCGCGACGACGCGGGCCGCTGCCACCCGACGCCGGCGCGCGTCCCCGCCCCGGCCCCCGACCCCGCCCCTCCCCTCTGCCCGCGACGACGCGGGGCGCCGCCACCCGACGCCGGCGCGCCTCCCCGCCCCGGCCCCCGACCCCGCCCCTCCCCTCTGCCCGCGACGACACGGGGCGCCGCCACCTGACGCCGCCGCGCCTCCCCGCCCCTCCCCTCTGCCCGCGACGACGCGGGGCGCCCGCCACCCGACGCCGGCGCGCCTCCCCGCCCCGGCTCCTCCACCGAGCTCAGTCGACGACCCGGGGCGCCACCACCCGACGCCGGCGCCTCCCCCGACGTCCCCACCCGTCCTCCCTCCTCCACAGCCGCCGCCGCCCCGACGACCTCCACCGGCCTGAAGGGCTCCCCGGCGGCCGTGAGTTAGAAGGTGAGCTTCTTCTTCCTTTTTTTTTTTCTTTTTCTTTTTCTGTTTTTGTTAAATGAATTGAAATGTCATATTTTTTATTTAAATTCAATTATGAAATAGATTGCTTGTGAAATATGAAATAAAATATGAAATGAATTGCTTGTGAAATGAAAAATTGTTTGGAAATAACACTTTTGCTTGTGAAATTGAATACGAAAATATAATTGCTTCGAATTATTTGACCGGTGGTTGTGATGAAATGAGGGATCGTTTGGAAATATTTGATCGGAAATTGTGTATGTCATTGAAATTGAAAATGAAAATTAGACCAAGTGATTTGGTTGTTTGAATTGGACCAAATGGCTGTTTCAATTCGATGTGGTATCCGGCCATCGTGCCGTTGATTTGTTGGATGTGAGTGTCGGCCATCGTGCCGTTGTTTTCTTGCAGGTTTTGGGAACCTCACCGTATAGGGGAGGTGCTGCCGAAATTTTGAATTGACGGTGTTATGTTTTATTCTTTGCAGGATAGGAGAGGCTTTTCCACTGTCTTCCACTCGTCACTTTGCGGGAGAGCAAGGTGAGACATAAAAAAACCCACCTTTTCCATTTTTGTTTGTAGGTAACGCATAACCTAGTTAGGCGTCTCCCGTTCGAAATAGATACAGTTGGAGATATGCCCGAGGGTTGCATATCTATGACTGTATCTGTGTCGAATTGTCCACGTTTCTTGGACAGCCCGAGGATGCGTAGATGGGGCTAGTTTCCATTGTCTATTTCGGTTTGAGACAGAGTTTCGGCCGCGCCTCCCTGTTGTTCTCCGGATACACAATCTCCCTCTCAGGACGTGTAATTGGAGAACAGCGGGGAGGTGCTGCCGAAATTCCGTCTCGGACCGGAGTAGACATTGGAAACTAGCCCCATCTACGCATCGTCGGGTGGGATTAGGACCTATCTTCACCTATTAGACATTGTAGGCATCGTGTAGATGCCAATGAATTTTAAATTGCTCGCTCATATGATAGAGGATGGATGACCGTGAGTGGATGTACACGGGCCGGCCAAGGAAGGGTTCTGAAACAAGTGAATGGGTTGAGAAGACCTTTGCTTTCTTGAAACAAGCATTTGCCAATGTTAGAAAGGGTGGAAAGACTTGGTGTCCCTGCAGCCGTTGTGACAACACAAGGAAGCAAACAGAGCGGGAGATGGGTTTGCATCTTTGTAACTATGGATTTACGCTAGGCTATACCCGGTGGGTCTATCATGGTGAAGCCCATCGATTGAGGGAGGAGGTCGTGAGACAACGCATCGATGATTGTGATGATGACGGCGGGGTAGGAGACAAGCTACATGACTTTCAGGAAGCCCAGTTCCATGAACAACCGAGGGAGCCAGAGGAGCCAGAGGAGTCCGCAAAGCGCTTCTATGACATGTTTCAAGCGTCACAGAAACCTCTTCACGCACACACCGGGGTTTCTAAACTGGATGCCATTACACGTCTAATGGCCGTGAAGTCACAGTTTAGCTTGAGTCGGAACACCTTTGATGTTATGTTGACAGTTGTTGCCAGCCTGCTTCCAGAAGGTCACATTCTGCCAAAGAGCATGTATGAGGCACATAAACTGCTTAGTGCACTTAAGATGCCATATGAGCATATACACGCGTGTCCGAAAGGATGCGTATTATCCAGGAAAGAGCATACGGAAGCAAAATACTGTCCGAAGTGTGGATCCTCTAGGTTCATGGAGGTAGACGCTGGTGATGGACAGAAGAGGCAGCTCACGATCCCCGTGAAGATCCTAAGGTACCTTCCGTTCTTACCGAGGATCCAACGGCTTTACATGACCGAGGAATCCGCGAAACAGATGATATGGCACAAACATGGAGTTCAATACAAGCCCAAAATGCTTGTACATCCATCCGATGGTGAAGCATGGAAACGTTTTGATGAGATTCATGACATCAAAGCTCAAGAGGCTTGTAATGTACGTGTGGCCCTGGCAACTGATGGGTTCAATCCTTATGGCATGGGGTCTGCCCCGTACAGTTGTTGGCCCCTGTTCGTTATACCCCTCAATCTTCCGCCGGGCGTCATCTTTCAGCGACAGAATATTTTCTTGTCGTTGATAATTCCTGAAAACCCGGGGAGTAATATGTCTGTTTACATGGAGCCTCTGATTGATGATTTGGAACGTGCTTGGGAGGAAGGGGTATGGACATACGATCGAGCTACAAAGACAAACTTCAGAATGTATGTTTGGTACTTCTACTCTTTGCATGACATGCCGGCGTATGGTTGTTTCGGCGGCTGGGGCGTTCACGCAAAGTTTCCTTGCCCAGTATGCAAGCATCTTGTGAGGTGGATTTGGTTGAAGAAGGGTGGCAAGTTTTCTTCGTTCAACCAACACCGATAATTCCTCCCTCTTGACCATCCATTCAGAAGAGACAAAAAAAACTTTATGAAAGGTGTCGCAGTTCTCAACCCTCCACCGCAGTTCTTGACAGGTGCGCAGGTGAGTGCTATGTTAGATGCTCTCAAGGTCGATGAAAAAACGGTGGTTTTGTGGGATATGGTGAGCTACATGCCTTCACTCAGATCTCTGGCTTGTATAGGCTTTCCTATATGAAAGACCTTCTTCTTCCACATAACATTGACCTAATGCACGTTGAACATGGCTTAGGCGTTCCACTTTTCGGAACAATCATGAACATTTCTGATAAGACAAGGGACAATGTTAAGGCAAGAGTCGATCAAGCTACTCTATGCAATCGACCAAAGCTAGACATGGCGCCTCCTGCATCCGGCAAGTCATGGAGAAAACCTAAGGCCGATTTCGTACTAACGAGACCCCAAAGGAAGGAAGTATTAGAATGGTTCAAAACGTTAATGTTCCCTGATGGGTTTGCAGCAAATCTGAGTAGGGGAGTGAACTTGACTACTATGCGAATCAACGGGGCCAAGACTCATGACTACCACATGTGGCTTGAGCGGCTTCTTCCCGTGATGGTTCGAGGCTATCTCCCTGATCATGTGTGGCAAGTGCTGGCAGAGTTGAGCTATTTCTTCCGTCAGCTTTGTGCTAAGGAGATATCACCTTCTGTGATTGCAGACATGGAAATAATGGCGCCTGTGTTGCTCTGTAAGTTGGAGAAGATATTTCCACCAGGCTTGTTCACTCCGATGGTGCATATGATTTTGCACCTCCCGTATGAGGCTCGAATGGGGGGGCCTGTGCAGAACCGTTGGTGCTACCCAATTGAGCGTTGTCAAAAGGTTTTTCGAACTAAATGTAAAAATAAATGCAAAATTGAAGCTTTCATTGCAGAGGCACACGTTCTGGAGGAGGTGTCAAACTTCACAACAAAATACTATTCTGACAACCTTCCGAGTGTGCATTTTCCACCCCCTCGTTACAACGTTGACGAAAACGAATCGACCCTCAGCCTTTTCCAAGGGCAATACGGGCGCGGAGGTGAAGCGAGCAATAAGAACTTAACATATCCAGAGTGGCGCACTATCATGCTGTATGTGCCGACCAACCTAACCGAAGTGGATATGTACATCAAGTAAGTTATGAACAAATTTCATACTTAGGCATATAACCCATTTGTTCCACATCCAACTCACTTGTTCCTCATTGCTACAGGGGATTTCTTGATGTATTCTGGCATGATGAAGTGCCTCCTACCGCGCATGAAGTCGATACCCTTCTTTGCAACGGTGCGGGGAATGGATCGCCCGATTTCATTTCTTGGTTCAAACGGAAGGTATTTAGCATTTTCTTAGTATGACATTACAAGTTCCTTGCACGTGCGAATAATGTAGCTAACTATCCTGCTTGAACTTGCAGTCCCTAACCGAAGCGACAATGAATGCCGAGTTAAGACAGGTTGCCAGTGGCTGCCTTTATGCGGTCAAGTCATTTAAAAGCTATGACGTTAATGGGTACCGCTTTCACACAACAAGCTAT
Source organism: Eragrostis curvula (assembly GCA_007726485.1). Lineage (NCBI taxonomy): Eukaryota > Viridiplantae > Streptophyta > Magnoliopsida > Poales > Poaceae > Eragrostis > Eragrostis curvula. The sequence continues at coordinate 29,151,930 of CM017440.1, read as the reverse complement.
GAGCAGAATCGGCCTAATCGAAGAACCACTAACAATGGAGTTTTTACTCCTGGTGACGATGGGGTCGAATATTATGGAAGAGTTGAAGAAATATATGAACTTTGTTTTGAGGGTTGCAAACCTCTCGCTCTTGTCGTATTCAAATGCCATTGGTTTGATCCTCAAGTAGTTATACGGACCCCTAATCTTGGGCTAGTCGAAATTCGACAGTCATCCGTCTATCCAGGAGACGATGTATATATTGTTGCTCAACAGGCCACGCAAGTTTATTATCTCCCATACCCGTGCCAAACGGACGACCGTCTCAAGGGTTGGGATGTTGTGTACAAGGTATCGCCACATGGCAAACTACCGGTCCCAAACAATGAAGATTACAATGTAGACCCAAACACATATGTCGACGGAGAGTTCTTCCAAGAAGATGGGCTAGATGGGGGTTTTGTGATAGACTTAACCGAAGAGATCGAAATGGAAGTAGACAATGAAACGGTTGTTGATGACGATGATGGAGATGAGGTTCATAATGCAAACGACTTGAAATTACTTGAGCGATTACATTTAGACGACGAGGACATTCCGCCTTTGGAACACGTGCAAGATGATATGGACCTTGATGATTATAGTGATGATGAGGCAAACGATGCAGAAGATCCCGATCTTGATGATTATTTCTAATACATGTATGGCCCGTAGGAATTAATTTAATTTTTGCAATACTATGTTACTTTCTATTACATGTTATATTTATTTTGCATATATTTCGAAGTACTGATGGATTTAATCTTGTTAATTGCAGGTGATTGATCAAAGATGGTGGGCAAGGGTGGTGGTGTGATGAGGATGGTGACGTCCCTCTACCAAAAGGCGACTGGGAAGCGGTCCGCTGCAGCTGAGGGGTCTGGGAGCGGGAGAAGTCGAATGAAGGCTCGAGGCAGCAGAGGTGGCGGCAGGCGTCGGGGGAGGGGGTCGACGGCACCGTCCCCTGCTCCTTCCGTGCACGAATCGGAGGAGGAGGGAGACCGTGACGAGGAGAAGCGGGAGCAGGAGGCCTCAGAGGAGCAGCAGGAGCAGGAGGCCGGGGAGGAGGAGGACGACGGGGAGGAGGAGGCGGTGTCTGAGGACGGAGACGGGGAGGAGGAGGACGGCGAGGAGGAGGATGACGGGGAGGAGGCGGCGTCTGAGGGCGTGCCGAGTGTGTGGCTGCGAGGTCCCGCACGACTCCCACCGCGACCGATCCCTGTTGAGAGACGCCCGTTGGTTCGACCCACAGGGAAGAAGTAAGTAACTTGAACTGTTAAGTCATTTGCTATGTTTAAAATCTCTATAGAAACTAATGATTGTCTTGTTTACTTGACTTGGGCAGGGGCTGGAAGACGATCGTTGCGGGTGACCACAAGCGTCTTGTTTCCGGCATCCTCGGCCTTTTGTGCAAGAAACACTTTCCTGGCATGGTGCCACTGCGCGACGGGGGCCAGGAGCCGGCCTTGACTTGGGACCACTACAAACGCGTCACTGATGTCCCAGACACAGATGGGAGAGACTTTGGCACTGTGGCGGACCGGGTGGTTGGAGAGCTGTGGGTAAGTCTTGTTTCCTACACTTTGCGTCAATACATCTGGTTCATTGGATATTCTTCAAATAATGAAAGTATGCATCACGTCTATGTGCAGGATTTCTTTAGGGTCGAGCCGGAATGGAGGGAACAGGCGGAGCGTCGGGTGTACAATGCATGTCCTAAACTCATTACGGACATGCATTACGAGGCGCGCGTCCAGGCCGTGAGGACCTACTACGCTAAAAGACTTGGTACGCGGCTCAATAAAAAGCAGGCTCGAACCATATGGCTGATCGAACAACAATACATAGCGGTAATTTGACATTCTCATGTTTTCTATACGCCTAATTTGATCTTCTCATAGTTTCACAATAAATAACATCTAACTTGGTCAAATGACGTGTAGGTGATTCCGTGGTGGTGCGCGCCTCATAGGGACTGCTGGGAGTACTTTGTGAAGAGGTGGTGCGACCCCGAGTGGCAGAAGACGCACGAAGCTTGCCGGAGCGGCGTTTGAAGATGCCTGGTCCAGCACACCATCAAGGCAACCTTACCCTTGATGAGTACGCGACTAGATGGGTACGTGAATTCATTTCGTTGTTTGTAACGCTCAATTTTGCATAATTTCTAATCATCTTTCTGTTTTCTTTGCAGTCGCGGGCGCATGAGGGCCGAGAGTGCCCCCCGTTGATGGCTTGGGCAATGGCCCACAAGGGCAAGGCAACGTCGATCGAGGTCGACTACAACCCGGAGGACCCCCCCCCCCCCCCCCGAGGCGTACAGCAACCCCACCATCCACACTCGCCTCAGTCAGTACACCGAGATGGGTAGGGAGAAGCACGGGCCAGAGTAGAACCCGAGCACCGAGGAGCTTGATGGAGAGATCATCATGAGGGTGGGTGGAGGTAAGAAGCATGGCCGGTACTGGATTGGAGACAGCACACTGGACACGGACTCTACTCCCACCCTCTCTCAGATCCGAGCGAGGAGCTCGTCCTCAGCCCCGCCCATACGCCCACGGGCAAGCGCTGCACAGATTCAGTTTGACCAAGCCCAGGTTATTTCTGTTCTATTCGTCGTTTCGTTGGATTTGAGACATATGTTTGCTTTGCATTGTAACATTGGATGACATGTTGTAGGCCCACCTACGGGAGGAGATGGAGGCGAAGCTCCAGGCACAGGAGGAGAAGTACCAGGCACAGCTGCAGGAACAGCAGGCGAGGTACGATGCGAGGCTCTACGAACAGAATGCAAGGATGCAAGAGGAGATGCAACGGCAAATGCAGGCGATGTTTTACCAGTGGCAAACTAGTGGGATGCAACCGCCGCCACTACCTCTTCCTCCTGTTGTCGGCACTTCGAGTCCGAGTCAAGGCACTCCGGTGAGTATATCTAAATCCTTGCAGATTCATTCCACTTCCTGTCGGCACGTCTATCTAGAATCTTGTGTTAATCATGTAATATCTCCTCTTTGCAGAACATATCAGCGGGATCGAACAATCAGCCGGTTTCCCCTCCCAATGCTTATTCTCCGTTTCATCCTTATCATCATCGCCCTCCGATGTAGCTTGTAGTTGTATTTCTAGTCCTATGTCATGAACCAACTAGTTGTGCTTGCTTACGTTTGATGAACTTGTGCTTGTGGTTGTCGACGACTTGGTTTATCACTATTTGGACCATTTCTATGTATTTGTGGAGATTTCTATGTGTTGTGATGATTTAAATGCCTGTGATGATGATGGTGGTGATGTGTATGTGTCTATGATGATGATGAGCATATATGTATGATTTGGTGTGATTTTGGTTCAGGTTGTAGTGATTTTAAACATTTTATTGCATTCTGGCGATTTTTTTTGCCGAGTGCCTCAGTATTTTGCCGAGTGCAAACCTGAGGCACTCGGCAAATTTACCAATTTTTGCTGAGTGCTGGGACAGGCACTCGGCAAACTGACCAAAGTTTGCCGAGTGCCAGAGACCTGACACTCGGCAAATAGAGGGAGTTTGCCGAGTGCCAGAGACCTGATACTCGGCAAACCTTGGGAGTTTGCCGAGTGCCTGACGTCAGGGCACTCGGCAAACTCTCCTTGACGGCCGTTTCCCTCCGTCACTTACCTTTATTTTGCCGAGTGCTTTTGCGACACTCGGCAAAATGTTTGCCGAGTGCCCGATAAAAAGCACTCGGCAAACTCGGCTTTGCCGAGAATTGGCTGCCGTGAGGCCTTTGCCGAGTGCAACACTCGGCAAACTCTTTGCCGAGTGTGAAAGCTGCTTTGCCTGGCACTCGGCAAACTTCAGGTTTCCTGTAGTGCTTTTTGCCAAAACTATGGCAATGACAAGCATTCTGGCTGGTATAAAATTGCGTTCATGTGTCTTGCTTATACGTTTTACAAATAAATTAATTGTGTGGCGATGACAAGCAACTATAAATTCAGCCATGTAGTCATACTTATACGTTTCACTAATCAATTCCTTAACAACAAAATTAAAGATGTGAAATCAGTCGGTGTTTCACAATTTTAATTGCTACAAACCACTTTCTGGTAAATCCCTGCCATAGGATACACAACTTAACAAAACTCCCTAGAAACTGGTTAAGATGAACTGTGACATGGAAAAACGCTGAATCAACGTCCTTTTCATTGTTATGTTACAGTGAAATTAATTAAAATGGTCCAACAAAACATAATACCCAAACTGATTATTTGGTCACCTGTCTTTTAGCTTGAAAGTACACATCTGAAGCATTGAGTATTTGTTGCTGATCATTTACATGGCGTTCATTGTCCGGCAAGGTGGAGGCAGACCAAAAAATTAAAACAAAAAGGGCTTCAGTTTTGTTCTAACCAGACACCATATAAAATATGCATGTGAACGAAACAACTGTGCAGTAGCTACAGGCGTCACATAATTATTTGATCTGAACTTAATTTATTACACCTTTTCCCTTTCCCTGCTAAAAACTAAACATTTCGTCATATGATTGGTTCCACAGTGATGTCCACCATAGTTCGATCCAAATTTCTTGATTTATACTGGATTTTCATATGTGCGGTATCAAACTCAAATTCAAACACGTTGCTTGCTCACCATTTGAGGAAAGCTAGATGAGATTATTTCATTTCTCCCGTTCCCATCCACAAAACATGCCCTTAAGCGGCAGGAGCCGCCTGGTCGTCCACGGTGTAGTGGAAAATGTCTTTGATCAAGACGTAGCCGCCTCCCTGCGGGCCGAGGAAGAAGTACTGCAAGAACCCGCCCCGTCGGCCACCCCGTCGGCCGGTGAGGCTGCCCGTGACGAGAACCGTCACCCCTCGATGGTTCCACCCCCGCGACCTTCATCATATCGACCTCCACCAACGCCACGTCCATCGCCGTGACCCGCTTGTTCATATCTCTCAAGTAGTCATCGTTAACGCTGGAGGAACCATCGTGGCCATACCGATAAAACGCCTTGATCCGGTGCGGGGACACAATCAGCAGATGGTAGTATGCCTGCACGAATGCCTGGCCAACCTGTATGCACACACGTTCAAGTCAACAACCTAGATCAGGTTTCGAATCCTACAAAAGAACCTTGACGAACGGAGAAAAACTTGAGAAAGCTTGAGAAAGCTTAATCTTACCGCTTGCGGAGACGGGGGCGTCCACTTGTCGGAAAGGATGTCCCGAGCTGCCACGGCCATAAGACTCAAACAGAGGAGCGTGCTGAGGTGCTAGAGTTTTTGGAGAGGAGGCGTTCAGATTGTAAATATAAGCCCAGACGTGGCTGTTGGGTTTTAGCCTAAGCGAAACTTCCAAACACCGGGTTTGCGCTAAGACGCCTCGCGTGACAAGCATAAAACGAAGTATTTCATTTCAACAGCATGTCGGCTCTTGCGAGCTTACAATCTGCCCCCCTGCACTGGGGAGGTGAGGGGGTATTTATACCCAGATCAGGGTTACATGACATGGTCCAAACTACCCCTGATCTGTTGACGGCCAGGGTGTGAGCTGTATGCCTTCGGACAACGGGGAGTTTTTGTCAAACTTGCTGATGATTCCAGTTGCCCTTCGGCTTGTTGGCCCGGTTGGAGAGTCAGAGTGCTGGTTTTGCAATTGTTGCTGTTCTTCTTCGTTAAACTCTTTCTCTAGTTGTAGTATAGCTGCTCTGGTTTCCTCGATTCAGCATTGAACCCTTGTTCTTGAGTGTCTGTTAGTATCTTCATTGCGCGCACTCCTGACTTCTCTAAGCCTTTTCAATTGCCTTTCCAGCCTCAACAGGTCACGAAGCTCTTCTTCTTCTGCTGCGTTCTGTGCTCTTTGTGTTTGAGCATCACTGGTCTCTGGGATGTCAAATGCTACTCTTCTGGTTCTCTCGGACTGCTCTTGGTCTTCGGCGGAGTCAGTGTCTATGTCATGCGGATTCAGGAGATCTTCTTCCATCGGTACCATTTGCCTATTCGTGTTGTTTCTCTGGGAAACATTGCCTTGCCCTGTGGGGGCAGGTGCTTGCTCCGGGTTCTCACTGGTTGTTTGAGGACCTGTGATCCCCAGAACGGGATCCCTTTGCGGTTTTGTCAATGCTTCGGGATCCCCTTGCGGGGTTCTCGACGCCTGGGACCTTGTGGAAGCACCTGGTAACACCGGGTCCGCTCCCGAAGCCCCTGGTGTTGTCTTTGCTCTCTTAGGTGCCATGCAAGCTTTCTCTTCGTGCTAAACCACGGTGGGCGCCAAATGTTGGGTTTTAGCCTAAGCGAAACTCCCAAACACCGGGTTAGCGCTAAGACGCTTCGCGTGACAAGCATAAAACGAAGTATTTCATTTCAACAGCGTGTCGGCTCTTGCGAGCTTACAATCTGCCCACCCTGCACAGGGGAGGTGAGGGGGTATTTATACCCAGATCAGGGTTATATGACATGGTCCAAACTACCCCTGATCTGGGTTTACCAATCCCGGAATATTCTGTACATTATTGTCCGAAGGGCATTATGGTCTTTACACTTTTTCCCCCTTGATGACCTTCAAACCCTAATGTGATGATGACATCACGCTTCACCGACGATGGCCCACCGACGTAGGCTTCAGGTGACGACGCTCGCCGCGCCCCCAAAGGTTCTGAAGCCTTCTTTCGTGGCGGATTCGGCCCGTGGCTTCGCCTCACGAACCCGGAGCCTCCCTTTGGATAGCGCGCCCCTTCAACGCGACGGGCTTCGCTCTGGGTGGCCGGCTCGATTCCTGCAGGGACGACAAACTCACCAAACCACAAACGAAGCCTGTTAGTTAATCACCCGAAGACCCCTTCGGGCTTCAATAATCAGGGCTTCTCTGAGTTTGGCTATCTTCCTACCAATCCCCAACACCAGCCCCTCGTGGGCGAGGTTCAACTCCGATGAGCCGAACCCCCGAAGAGAAAGAAGATGGCGGGAGCCAAACCTGGAAAAAGCGTCCCCTGCTCGTTCGAGTTGAGTCCGGTGACACCGAGCGAAGGTTCGCATGATTTTCCCGAAGCCTTGCTTTGATTGCTTTATTTTTACCGCTTTTAAATTGTTTTTCACCTGTTTTCACGGGAAACGAGGGCGGAATAACTGCTCTGCTTTTCACCCCCCCTATATAAGGAGGGGAGGGGGCGGGTCATTTGCGCGCTCTCGCTCTCGTTTCTGCTTCATGTTCGGGTTTTCGCGTTTGATTTGGTTGCGGGCTTGCGCTGGTGCGTTTGGTTGTTTCGCTTCGGGTTGCATTGAGGTATGTCTATTTTTTCCTTCGTTTTCGGTTTAGCTTTCCTGGGCTTCGTTTTTACTGCTCTTCTTCGCTTTGTTCAGCTTTCGCTTTTTCATACCTAGGATTAAGTTCACTGCTAGGTTGATCGAAGAGGAAACCACAATGTCTGGTGAGGAGCAGCTTGTTAGCCAGGACGAAGGGGTAATGTCCCTCGGGAGTGAGGGGTCCGAGCAGTTGCTGAACTCCGGCGGCCAAGACGTCGGTGAAAGCTCGGCCAAGGCTAAAGCGACGGATGCTGGGGCCTTCGCTGAGGCGGGAAGCCGTGCCCCGGCTGTACCGGTGGTCGATCCCGTCGACCCTCCCCCGAAGGACGCTGCAGCACCTTCGGCTTCGGCTCCAGGTAAGGCGGACGATGATTATGATAAGTACATAGAGAGTGCGCTTCGCGGTGATTTTTTTGCGTAAGCGTAGCTCATCTCTTGGTGAAGCAAGCTCTTCTGCTGCTGGAGGGGGAGCTGGCTCTAGCCAGGGAAGGTCTCCGCAGGTTGTTGACCATCGGCTCCGTATGCCTGCAGTTTATGAGAAAACCTTCCGATTGACGCCTTCTCGCGTGAACGATGCCGAGATCGCTAAGTATGTGGAGAGGGGCTACTTTGAGGCTGGTAAAGCTCGTCCGCCAGGTGATGAGACTGTTCCGCTGCCGAAGCCAAACGAGGCGGTTGTTTTTCGTGACTACTTCGAGGTGTGGCTTCGGCTACCTGCCTGGGGTTTCCTGGAGCGAGTCCTGGAGCGCTATAGTGTTCAAATTCATCATTTGACGCGAAATGCCTTCGTTCAGCTATCGAAGTTCATTTGGGCTGTTCGCTCTCAGAATGCGAAGCTCAGCTCAGACGCTTTCATCTGTTTTTACAGCTGCCACTTACAGAACAAGAAAGTCCCCTTTGACGATGACGTTTTTCATTCTTGGCCTCTGCACCTTTCAGCCGAGGTACTTCGGCCGTAGGTCCAGAGTGAAGAAGGTAGCCCTCGTTCCTGCGCAGAAGAACAGGTGGGGTGATTGGTTTGATTATTGGTTCTATGTTGAGGTGCCTTCGGCCGAGAATGAGGACGGAACAGAGTGCTTTCCGCTCGCCAGTCAAATTATGGCGGCGGAGCCCATTTTCTCCCCTGACTATGAGTCTACTTCGACGTTTGAGCCTTGCTGCAAGGCGTTTAGATCATCTTGCAAGGTGATTAGCGGCCGCACTGCCGTCGAAGAGTTCATTACTGCCGGTATATGGCCGGTGGGTAGAGGTTGGAAGTCTAATGGCTTCGATGAACGCAGGGTTGGAGGCAGAAAGTTTAGGTATCTTTGCCCCCATTTCGATGGGCTCAAGAAACCCGAAGGCTTGCGTCCCAAACAGTTTGTTGAGATGGTGGAAGATGTCGCCAACCTATTGTGTGATTCGTTCACTGCTGTGGAGGCGCAAGATGTTGAGGATGGGCTACTGCTGAAGTGTCGCGTGAACAAGATCTTCGATAGCTTGAAGATCACTTACCCCGATCACGAAGTCCCCAGGGGCAGGAGAAGGTTGAAAAAGGGCGAAGAGCCTGAAATATCTACCACCAGCTATATACAGATGAGGGGGTGGGAGAAGAAGACCGAAGCTGACGCCGAGGCTAGTCCTTCGGTTATTGTTAGCGCCCGTTCTGGATCGCGTACTGCTACGCGCAAGATGAAGGCAAGTGTGGCTGCCGGCTTGAGCAATGTCAAGGCGGAGCGTTTGAAGCGCAAGCGGACTGTATACAGAGGCGTCCGAGGTGCTGTTGGTCCAGATTCCACTGGGATGGGTTCAAACATTCGCATTGCTTTGGGAAACACGGAGCCCGCTTTTGGGTCCCATGCTAAAGAGCAGTTTGTTGCCAGAGGGAATGCTGATCTTGTTGACAAGATGCCTCCGGCGTTCGAGCTTTCTGACTCAGAGGTTCTACTTGAGGCTCCGGAGCCGAAGGGTGTTGCTGAGGACACTGTGATTGATCTATCTAACTCCGAAGAGTTCTTGGATGGCTCTAACGATCAACAAGTTGATGTGATGACCGTTGATGATGCTGGCCTAGCTCGCACTGTGCATCAAATGGTTAATGATACTCAGTCGAGTTCTGGACGTACCGCGGAGACTTCGGATTCTGAAGCTTCCAGTGAGTCGAGCTCTAGCGCGGAGAGTTCCTCTGGCACTGTTAACTATGATGAAATTTTGTCTGTTGCTACTGCTATGATGAGTGGTTTGAGGGAGTACGATCCCAAAGGTCGTGGTGATGTAGCCTTTTCTTGTTGATGTATTATTATGTCAATGCTGTTTCTCACTCTTTTTTGTATACAGAGCTTCGGATTAACCTCGAGTCTAACTCGGCTCCGGATCTTGCTGAGTTCTTGGAGCGTCAGGGTTGCGTGGTACACTTCTGTTTTGCTTTTAGCCTTTCTTTTTTATTATCTTTTTTTTTTCTTTTGATTGCACGATTAAGCTCTTTTTATTTCCTTTGTTTCAGATTTCGGAGACCTCCAGGGTTCTCCGCACCAACATAAGCTTCGGAGAAGGAGCCGAGGATGCCCCCGCTGAGCTCATTGCTCTTCGCAAAGAAAAAGCTCAGTGGGAGGCTACGAAGGCGAGCTTCGAGAATGAAATCCTCCGTCTGAAGGCCGAAGCCAAGAAAAGCTCTGACGATTTTGCGGCTTACAAGACGGAGGCTGAGAAAATGCACGCTAAGGCTATTTCTAAGGTCGAGGAGGACAGGGCTGCCCTCTCCGGGGCTTTGCAAGAGTATTTCGATCAAGTCAAGGCCGGGGCCGTGACTCTTCACAAGTCATTTTCTGACTTGTTGGCTCGCTTCGGCCGTAAGGCCCAGGATCTTCCTGTGGGCGAAGAGGTCACCTTGGACACTCTGCTCTCTTGGCTCGATAAGGAGTTTAAGCTTCTTCCTGGGCTGATCAACATGATGTGCGATCATAGTGCGAGGACCTGCCTCTTTGCTCTATTGGACCTGATGAAGAAAAAGCAGCCAGCCAGCTATCGCGAGATTGGGACTTCGAGTTTCACTCCTACCGACTTCGCCGCCGCCGACGCTCACACAAAGGACAGTGAAGTTGATATCGTCGCGAAGCGTTTCTGAAGGAACTATTGGATCAAGCTCGGAGCCGCAGCTGCTCGCGAGAGTGCTTTGATTCGGGCTAAGGAGGTTTGACCTCTTGGTGCTACTTTGCTTTCTTGTATTGTTTCTTTTGTACTCCTAACATCTTTGGATTCCTGCTTTTACTTCTTGCTTTAGGCTGGAGAGAAGAAAAGGAAAGGCTCATCCTCTGGTAACCCTTCGTCAACTGATGAGGAGGCGAAGGCTAAGAAGGCGAAGGCTAACGTCGAGGCTGGTGCCTCCAAGGCGACTCCCCCGAAGTCCAGCACTCCTCAGTCTTCTGACCCGAAGGCCGCTGCTGCCCCAAAGGTTTAGGGCTTTTTAGATGGTCATTTGGCCCTTCGGGCAAACACTTAATTGGTTTGTAATATTTTATGTTGTACTGCTGCAGGTCTCCGCAGAGGAGCCTGACCACGAACCTTTGTGCTACCAGAACGGTAGAATCCGCGCAACGCGTTCTTGTTATGTTCGCGTTACTGGCTTGCTTGGTGATAAGGCGCTTGGTCATTTCTGGAGCTTCGTTTTTCGCGAGTATTTTTGTGTGCGCTCGGAAATTTCTGCCTTGCTTCGTACCGCTCCGCGCCGCACTCGCGGAGAAGTTCTGTTTGATAGTTCTGAAGGAAGAACCCGTGGAGGCCGAAGGGCTGTCTGATTTTCCTTGGGCTTACGATGTTACCTCCGGTGAGATGTGATTTGTTTTTGACTTGCATATGTAATGAACCCAATCCTGTGTTTTATGTGCATTAGTCTTTACCTTTTGCTATGGACTTGTATCCCTTCTTTTTGATTTGAAATCCGAGTTGCTCAGAATAGTTTCCCCCCCTTCCCCTTTTTTAGGCAAGCGAGGGCGAGTTTGGCGTTAAAACCTTTTGCTTCGGAAAAAGCGCCCCCCTGGCAAACGAGGACGAGGTTGCCGCGAAGCCTTTTACTTCGGAAAAAACGTCCCCCTGGCAAACGAGGGCAAGGTTGACGCGAAGCCTTTTACTTCAAAAAAACATCCCCCCCACCCCCCCCCCCCCCCGGCAAACGAGGGCGAGGTTGACGCGAAGCCTTTTACTACGAAAAAAGCGTCTCCCCTGGCAAACGAGGGTGAGGTTGACGCGAAGCCTTTTACTTCGAAAAAAGCGTCCCCCCCTCCCCTGGCAAACGAGGGCGAGGTTGACGCGAATCCTTTTACTTCGGAAAAAGCGTCCCCCCTTGGCAAACGAGGGCGAGGTTGACGCAAAGCCTTTTACTTCGGAAAAGGCGTCTGTTGGCGGTGAATATGCGTATAATTAATTTTCCATTAATTCCGCAAGCGCACGGAACACAATTGTAGCATTTCACCTTGAAGTATTCCAGGGTTATCGTATTTATATTTCCTCAGGGAAATAGAGCGATAGGAAGTTGAAAATGTAACAAAGTAGATACTATTATGCGAAATAACGATACCTTACTTAAGACGGGGGTAAAAGATGTACATGATATATGGGTAGCACTCACCATATAATCCAAGGAAATAAAAGAGATAGTAGAAGTTACATTGGGAGAACAACGAGATAGAGGCAAAGATTCCTATATGTTAATCTTACATCTATTTACTTCTAGCAATTAATTCTACAAGGTTATGTACTATAGCTAAAGTTATGCACACTCAAGTCATGTTATTTCGGAGCACGGCCATCGTGCCAGGGTTGGTACTGAACCCCAATACTGCAGGTTCCCCCTGGGATCTAACCGCTATTGAGAACCCGGTTGGTTTGCCTTTGAACGTTGCGGATTGCAAAGTGTAAGTATCACGGAGTACCGAGAGGGGGGGGGGGGGGTGAATCGGTAGCACTCGTAAATTTCTCCGGCGAGGTACTTTAACAATCCAACTAGTTTGCTAGGTGATAACAATAAGCAAGCAATGCGCACACATTAACAAGACTAGCTAAGAGCAGCCCTACACAAGCAATTCTACCAAGAGCAAAACGAATAACCCTATCAATCAATTCTACTAGCAAGAAGTAAATGCGAAATAGTAATGCTAGTAAGTAAAGAGATGAGATTGAGATTGCTCATGGATTTTTAGCCCGTGGTATCGAGAGGATGGCGCCTCCCCCTAGTCCACGTTGGGTCACTCCCGCCGGAGTCTCGACCCCTCCCTCCGCTCGATGGCAATCCCCTCTAGAGCATTCTTCACCCTCCAAGTGAAGACGCGGGCATGTCCCGCCGGCAACTCCAGATACTCCTCCGAGGGTAAGGATCCGCACGTGATGCGGTCCAAAGGGCGCTCTCTTCTTGTTGCTTCTTTCACACGGGAAGCACGAAGACTGTGTACAAACTTGTAGAGACTTCCACAATCTTTGGCAAGCTCTCTACCAACGCCTAACCGGTCTAGGTCTTGCCATAGACCAAGAGTAACAGCTCAAGATGACTCTCTATGCACACACTAGCCCTAGAGATCAAGGATGCTCTTGTTACTCTCTCAATAGCACTCAGATCACTCCAAATCTTCAACAAGTGCTCTCTCTTCTTGCTCTTGGCTTCTCCTAGGCAACCTCACCTGTTCCACTGGCCAAGAGAGCCTCACAGGGGTAGGCAACCAGCTATTTATAGCCTCAATCCATAAAACTAGCCGTTGCCACAAAAACAGTCTTTTCTGCGTAGCATCTCGATCTTCACAGTCACCGTATCATACGGTGACTGGCACCATATCATACGGTGACTTCTTTCTCCTCTTCTTCGGCAACTTGTCCAAATTGCACATCCCCTGAAAACCATACGGTGAACCACCATATCATACGGTGACCATCATACGGTGACTCTACCAGTGACTCTTCTTTCACTGGATTTGCTGCTTCATAGTCACCGTATCATACGGTGACTGTCACCGTATCATACGGTGACCTCTTCCCTCTGAACTTGCAGAATCTGCCAACTCTCTGGAAACCATACGGTGATCACCGTATCATACGGTGACTATCACCCCTCATCATACGGTGACTCCAGCAGAGGTCTTCAGTCTTCAGTCTGCAATTTCCTGTAGTCACATAAGGTGGCTTTTCTCTGAAGTCCTTCTTGATCATCTCCTCGATCGTTGACTTCATCTTCACTCTTCTTGGTTCCTCAACTGTCTCTTCTGCCACCCTAGCCTCTGAGAGCCTCACATTGCATCCAATGATCTCTACCACTAGTGTGCACTAAGAGAACCAACTCGAACCCCCTTGATAGTCCGGTTTTTCCTACGGACTCAAGCCTACATCTACACCAAGCCAACACTTGCTTGGATCTAGCATGTCCTTAGCCTTGATCCATCTTCTCGACCGTGACTCCATCAAGTCCAATGTCCCGAGTTGACGAGGCAACCAATCATCGAGATCTTCAATAGAAAAAAGGTTGACGTAGTCCTCCATCATATGCGACCATAGGCAACAACCTACAAAAGTGTTAGTCACATACGACATGATCATCCAATCACCAAAACATTCATACCTTTGGGGTTTCCATACTTCAATGGTCATGAAGCTTACAATCTCCCCCTTTTTGGTGATTGGTGACAACATACATAAAAGATATGGAAAGAACGCGCAAGTATTGATTGAGATGATTGAATGAGAAAGCAAAGCATAACTAGACCGCTCAAGTAAAAAGGATGCGGGTGAATGCAAGAGCAAGAGCGCCATAGTACTCGATCACTAAGAACTATGCATCATGATATAGGATAGATAAAGAGTATAATCATGATGAATAGCTAAGAGAGGGACATAGCTCAAAAAGGTACACCTGCAAAATAGAGTTAGTGCACAAGGGTGATATGTAAGTAGAGAGCAAAGAGCTATGTCCACGACTCTTGTGATGATAAGATAACGAATAAATCCTGCAAAAAGCAAGTTAGTCCACAAATCATCACGAGGGATACATACACAAGGTATCAACACATACATCACAGGCATAACAATACCAGATAGATATATAATACGAGTGCAGTGTATGTAAATGAAACCAAGTGCATTCTCGATGAGCTAAAACAAGGCAAAGGAAGACCGAGCTCATCGAGAACCACGAACATCCAAAAGAATATACAAAATAACTCCAAAAGTCCTGACTATCCAAAATGCCCGAGAGCTCCCCCTAGGTACAAGCACTCTTGATCAAGTCTCACTCCCAACTCCCCCTAGACATTCTCTCCCCCTTTGGCACCAAGTACCAAAAAGATCATTGAGGAAAGATATGCTATCCTATGCATCGGGGTCTGGAGGTGGTGCAGTGGCCTCTGAAGTAGAAGAGCTGACTCCCCCTGAAGCTGTGCCTGCCACTGTAGCTGTCGTGCTGTCCCGCTGAGTAGGTGCCACTGGTGCTGTCCAAGTCATCGTCCTGGGCATCCCTAACACTGGAGTCTGGAGTCGTCGAGAAGTCTGCACCTCTGTCTCTGGAGTCTGGCAACGACGGGTATACATCACTATCTGCCTGTCAGCTGGAGGAGATGTAACTGGTTGTGCAAGTGTACGCTCAAGCTCAGCAACACACTCATCGACCTCGGACTCTGAAGCAGTGTGAACTGAAGGACTGCGAGATCGAGAGCTGGAGTCACTGACTATCTCTCCACTGGCCTTGGCAGCTGTGATATCTGCTGTCTCCTCATCAATGCCTGCTGCAAGCAAATCCTTTAGAGAATCTAGATATGCAATCCCTGGTGGTGAAGAAGCTGCAGCCTCTGAAGTGGTGATCACTGCCTCAGTAGCAACTGGAGAAGAGATCACACTGGTAGTAACTGGGGCTGAGGTAACTGGAGACTCAATCCTTGAAAAGTCAAGTGCTGATACTGGCATAGGGGATGAGATCCTCGTCACTGAAGGGATGTGCTAAGCTGGGGCCACTGCCGGTGAAGTACTCATCAGGAAGGCAGATAGAGTCATGAGCAGGCCCGGTGTCAGGAACGGAGTCGAAGAAGGACCTGCCTGTGAAGGTCCAGCCTGTGAGAGACCTGCCATCCCTGAAGCTCTAGCAAACACTGAACCGAGAGGACTCTGAGATAGCTGTCCTGCGGGTGTCATAGGGGCTGAAAGCATAGAAGTGAACGACCCTGGAGCAGCTGTGGCCTGTGGAAGCTGGAGTCCCTGTGGTGGAACCAGTGTAGGTAAAACCATCGGAGGCATAGGAGGCATCCCTGGAACCACCTGACCAAGGTAGCTGAAAGCTGCAACGAAGTAACCAAACATACCCTGGTTGGCCATCTGTGTGCCCCTCAGAGTCTCTGCCATCTGCTGAGACCACTGTCTGTGCTCGGCGTCTCTCCTCTCTCGGTCATGTCTCCACTGCTCCTGCTGATCAAGCCTCTGTCGGAGCATCTCAAGCTGTGCAAGTACTGAAGGATCTGTAGAGGTAGCTGCTGCAGCTGGTGGAGCACTCACTGGGGGAGGTGGAACTGGTGTGTAGTCTGGATCTGCTCCCTGGTGTAGTGGGGACTCTAGTGAGAAGTCCCTCTCGTCAGTAGCTCCACTCTGCATCTCTATGCCTCTGCCCTGTGATGAGCTGCTCTGTGAAGCATCAGCTCTCTGTATACAACGTGGGTCACTAGGGGGCAGCAGTACATACTCTGTGGTCACCTCTGGAAGAGCCTCGTACTGAGCATCAGTCATAAAGCCATTCATCCACATCAACCAGCAGATGAGAGGTCCAAAAGGTAGCATCCTGGAGCCCACCCTCTCTGCAATCACATCCTGCAGCTGACATATGATAAGATCTGCCAAGTCAAATGGCTGCTCAGTGAGTATGGAGGCAAGTGTCCACTACACTAGACAAGAAATCTTGTCTTGATAACCCTCTCGGGGTATGATGGTCCTGCTCAGCACTGCCCTCATAGCTCTAGCCTCATGTGTCAGTCTGTGAGGCAGCCTGCTGTACCTCTGCTCATAGGGTGATGGAAAGTCAACCCTCATCATGTTGTCTGAAGGTACCACTCCCCCTGAAGGTCTGTGGCGTGGTCTAGCTCCCTCATGAGCAAGGTTGTGGAGCATCTTGTCACTGGCCTCTGCCCCCAGCACTCTGAGAATATCAGCTTGTGTCATCCTTACTGGCTGGCCCTCAAACATGAACCATATAGCACTCCTGTCCTCGGCCACCCAGAGTGTAGCATAGAAGTCCCTGATGATATCTGTCATGTACCTCATGGGAACTCCCAGCAGTGTCCTCAAGCCAGGCATGTAGGTCATCCTGGACTCCATCTCTCTCCCAGCTGCTAAGGAAAGACGTCTGGGCACCACATACTTGTGGGTAGTGTACAGCTTGGGCCCCTTCTGGCTCTCAGCCCTGAGAAGTGCCTCACCAATCTGCCTCTGCAAGATGGTCCAGTACCTGGAGCCTGCCATCATGTCCCTGCTCCTCAAAGGAGCCCACACATGCTCTGCCACCTGCCTCAAAGACTGCAAGGTCCTGGTGTCGACCTTGAGAAAGTCCCTCTGGTGAGCAGCAGGTGCAGCAGCCTCTCTCATCATAGCCTTCTCAGCCAAGGCACGTCCTCCGGAGCCCTCGATGAACCTGCTCCTCGGGTCGGAGTCTCCTGAGTAGAGAACCTCACTCGGGTAGACCTCCTGAGTGGAGTCTGACCCTCGATAAGGCTCACACCTCCTCTGCTGCCTCCTGCAGGTGGTCCCTGTCCACGAAGAGCTCGACGAATAGCTGCATCATTCCGAGGATCACCTGTGTGAATTGTAGGAGTACGAGGCTTCTTAGCCTTGGGCTCCACCACTGCCTTGGCCTTGCCCTTCCCTCTGTCCTGATCACCAGAACCTCTGCCAGCACCTCTGTCTCTGCCCATAGCTGCTGTCACTGTTGAGCTGCCCTCTAACAAGATAGGGCGAGTGAGCTTGGCTCACCAACCCGTCCACTGACAAGCTGACTGCCAAAGATAGGATCAAGGGCTTGGCCCCAAATCCGTCCACTGATCACTGTACTGTCAACTGCCACTGCACGATAGGAATATAGACAGAGTATATGAGTATAGAATAACCTACTATGATCTATAAGCAAGAATCGTAGGTAAGCGCATAAGTAATCTATAAGAAGTCCTAGCACTGAGGTGAAGGACACAATGCCAGCAGAATAAGCAATATGAACAACGGCATTGTCGATTATGGGTGGAGATCAACTAGTGCACATACAAGCATAGGCAATAGACTCAATGTGACACTAATCGAGGAAACAACACTAGTGTGATGTGCAAAGATGAGATTTAAGCACAACAATCAACACTAGATTCTATATGTTATACAAAGCAATGAACTTTTCGACGAATATGACATATAACAGAGGAATCCAACCTACACTAGCATCAATTTGAAAGCATACTCATGGGTTCATGCTAGCAAGGATGAAAACCTAGTGAATTAGGGCATAAACGATGAAAAGGAATGAAATTTCGATGCCCTAAGCAATCCAACTCGTTACTGTGCATCAATCAAGCATTGAATCAACACAGGCTCGTTGGATTTTGAATGAACTCGCCGGAATCCTCACCGGAGATGGAGCGGGTGATGAGGGTGAGCTTCAATCCGGGCTCAGGCTCCTGCTTCCTTGATGCGCGCAAGCAGCTGCTCGAAGGAGTGCGCACGGGAGACGTCTTGAAGCACCTGTGCGAGCTCAACAGCAGCGAGGTCCCCGGCTATGGCGACGGCGGCGGGTGTGCGCTAGGGTTTGCTTGGCACGGGCGAGCTGCGACGCTGAGCTGTGAGCGAGACGAGCTGGTGCGCGGGCTGTGGTGGCGGAGCTGCTGCGTGAGGCGGTAGCGAAGCTCGACGACGGCTATGGCGCGCGGCGGCGACGGCGAGGTACGGTGGCGGGAGCGGAGGCGCGCGCGCGCGGGAGAGCGTGGGAGACTACTACGGCGGCGCGTTCACACAGTAACAGGAAAGAGTTGCTCCAAGATTAGGGTTGATTTCAAATGAATGGCCGTGATTGAATCAAGGAATGGATCAACGGCTTAGATTGAAACGCAGTGAAACGGTCAACCCTAGGTCACCGTATGATACGGTGTCTATCGCCGTATGATACGGTGATCAACTCTGTACTGGCGAAGAACCTAAGGTCACCGTATCATACGGTGACTGGCACCGTATGATGCGGTGACAGTAACATTCCAGCACAGAGTGATCAACGAGCAAAATGCTCACCGTATCATACGGTGATAAGCCTCGTATTATACGGTGACTGCCAGAAATGCTGATTTCAAGGAAATTCTTTCTATGTCCAATACATCTTACACAAGAACCAAATAAACACCACGTATGGACTAGAAAGGGAACTCTCAACCACTCCTTTGAAAATAAGCCAATATAGGCTGCACATAGGCATATAATAATTTTTGAAAAACAAATAAGATGCAAGCCAATAAGAGCCAAAAGAGATAAAACCAAAGGAGGGGTATGTATGAGCATTTTGCCAATGACCCGTGCGAGTAGTTTTAACCTCGAGGATCATTGTGCAATGCTCAATGGGCATGAAGCTCAATCCTTTCCTTTAATCACACTTTTATGGGATGTGGTATCATATGGATCATGAAGCACTTTCCACATAGTGTGATGGCTCCTATGTGATTTCCTATATGCAATGCATGAGACAAGCATATCATACAAATGCAAGTAAAAGTAAATATGCCATGAGAGATGCAAGCAAAATTAAAGACATTGCATAAAGGAAACCTACTCAAGGTCAAGTTTGAACCTCTCTCAAGCTTATTCACCATGAATCAAACCTTGCCTTGAGTCATACAAGCCACCAACTCAAACATCCCCATGTTCACGGTTATCTTGAGAAAGTTAGACCTTGAACTAATTTTTATGTTCTTTTCTTTTTAGATATATACACATGCATGGATGCAAACATACTAGTTCACAAAGGAGCACCTAGCTACCATGCAAAGACAAATGCAAGAAAAGAAAACTACTACTACTATGATACAAGGTTACCTCCTTGAAGAGTAGATGTGTCGTTGACGCACTCGAAGCTTGTGGTGGACCTTGATGAATCTTAAACTCGGCACTCGGTCCACCACCACCAACCATCTAGGTCCCGGTCTTGGGGACCCACTCATACTTCATTGGCCGCTCGCGGTCAACGACGCACTTGGGAACCCAAATCTTCCGAATCTTCCTCTTCTTGTCCGGTGTTCCAAGTGCCTTGGCCTTCACCTTTCCCTTCTTGTCCCTAAAGAGCTTGAAGTGGGTGTTCTCATGAAACAAGTTAGCGTTAGGCATAGACTTGGAATTTCTCACCGTGGGGCAATTCTTGTAAGTGTGTCCATCTTGACAACACTTCTCACAATAGTAATCATCCGCCATAAGAGGGATCACCCAAGATGGAATAGTGTCTTCATTTCCAATGATGTTGACGGTGGCGGGGTAGGATCCAAGTCCCTTGTGCTCGGCATTGTTGATAAGATTTCTTCCGAGAATCTCCTTGTGCAATGTCCTTCCCCGAGCAAGCCTCTCGAAGCCATCCATCACCATCGCCCTCTCTTCCTTGAGTTTGTGATAGTCCTTCAAGATAGACTCATCAAGCGAAACAAGCTCACGAGAGGGGGTTAGCTCATCACATGTGGTATAAGATGAATTTGAGGGAGATGAGCTAGGAGAGGGGGTGTTACTCTTCTCAAGCTCTAGAGCTTGATATGCAACCTCAAGAGCCTCATGCTTCTCATTGAGCTTCATATAGTCATCTTCAATAAGCTTGTGGGAGATGGTGAGGTCCTTGAGCTCTTCCTCCAATTGCTCAACTCGGAATACGGCCACATCATGCTCCTTCTCTAGCCGGGCAATGAGCTTGTCTTTCTTCTTCATCAATTTGCCGGCAAGGTCAAGAGCACTCATCAACTCCATGTAGGTTGGCCGATCTTCTTCACCAAGTTCTTCCTCATCTTCACTCTCACTATCTTCTTCCTCATCATCACTATCATCATCCCTTGCCATCATGCACATAGGAGGTGGAGGTAAGTCACTTGTGATCTTGGTGAGCACAATCCCGGCAACTTGCTTGCCCTTGCGAGAGACATCATCACTCTCATCATCTTCTTCACTAGAGTCTTCATCGATCACCCAATCTTGAGCAACGAAGCCTTTCCGCGATGGTCTCTTCTTATCTTTGCTCTTGGAGTTGTCCTTCTTGACAAACTTCTTCTTCTTCTTGTACTTGACCTTCGGCTCTTCATCTTCGTCTTCGCTTGAGTCTTGTTGCTTCTTCTTGGTCTTCTTGATTGGCTTGATGCATTCATTAGAGAAGTGACCCTTGTCTCCGCAATTGTAACATACGGAGTCTCTCTTTGATCTTCGGAAGAAGTTGGTTCTCTTCATGATGAGAGCAAGTTCGTCGGGGCGGATTTGTAAGAACTCTTCTTCACCCATCTCTTCATCATCCTCATCTTCACTTGACTCGTGGATGATCACCTTCTTGCCCTTCTTCTTGCTTGTGCCTTCGGCCGGAAATGCAAGATTCTTGGTTGGTTTCTCGTCGGGCTTGAGGTCGAGGTGGTAACTCTTGAAGGCGGTGATCTTCCCAATCAACTTGTGCGTTGTAAGCTCTTCGAGTAAGGTGTCGAAGAGGCACGTGATGAGTGCGCCGTACTTTTCCCTTGGAAGGATCCTCAAGATCTTGCGCACGAGCCCGGCATCATCGACCTTCTCTGTCACACCCGGTTTTAAGGCCAAAACCGAATGCTCATCTATATGTGTGCCCAGGATCAAGTTTCACACATATAGGACAAAGTAAAGTAAAACAGATAACCAATGTCATAATTACATCGTTTAAATATTACAAAAAATGTCTCAAAGGACTAAAAGAAATACAAACGCTAGCGGACGGCTCCATAACACCACAGGCAGTCGACCGGGGGCTCCACAAGCTTAGCCTTCACCATCATCTCCAAGTGATCCATCTTCACTCTCTGAGCAGCATATCATGATTGTAGAGGAAATAGCAAGCGTGAGTACATGTCGTACTCCGCAAGTGTAGGAAAAGATGACATGCAAGCTTATATGAAAGAAAGGCTATCAACATGGTTTATAGCAGAAAGCAACTACCACTAAGACACTTATTATAGCACCTATATTACTAAATGTGTTAACCCTCCCAAAAGAACCAACCATAAACTAGGTCCAACTTTAACCAAAACCAGACATGGCTCCTAACCGGAAACCATACAAACCAACCACCAACCAACCAAAGGCCACTAATCATGTGAGGATCCAGGTTGCTCTTGACCGTGAGCACGGCTGTCATGACAGTTTTACACTCTGCAGAGGTTGCACCACTTTACCCACAAGTCGTGATTTCATCCCCTGTTGCCAGGTGGACTAAAGTCTCCTTTATGCCGATGCCGGCCAAGCACATGCACACTTCCTTAGGTGTGCGGCCAGGAGATCACTACGAGGCTTTTACAAAGGGTCTCCCAGCATGTACTCGCCACTAAGGTTCCACCGATGGGGGACTACCTTTAAGTAACCTGTCCACCCAAGAGCCCCCTCTTGTGCCTTGCGGGTCATAGGAACTACCTTTAAGTACCCTGTCCGTCCCCGCGCCTCCAAAATGCTCATACAGTACTGGGAGAACTCCTAATTAACCAGCCAAGCTGTTCCATAGCAGCCTTGTGATGGCACTGTAAATCCTGGGTTGTCGCTCCACGAACCGGTCCTTAGCTAGCTTGAGCAAGACTAACACAAACCAAAGTCTCGTGCATGCTGCACCATCATCAAACTTCCAACTTGCTCAAGCTACAGCACACCTAAATTCCATGTTGCTAAAAAGGTTACACCATCCCCATAATTAACGTGCAAGTGAACCATTAGTCAAGATTATTAGCAAAATTAACATTAACCCAACCAAAACAGCAGGCTAAGCATGACCTACCCAACCAAAAAAACTATCATCTACCACACCCAGGCGACAAGGAATGATAAGGAACATGGTATAGACTCATAGGATTCAAATTAAACGCAATGCAAACTAAACTAGAGGGAGAAAGCAAATAGGATCAAAATGCGTCAAGGACACTTGCCTCAACTTGGGTGCTGCTGCTCAGAGTCCTCAAGTTCTTGATCTTCATCTCGACGGTTCTTGAACGCGCGTTCTCTATTTACCGATAACATGCAAATCACACATAGCACAAACAACTCAGAACAGTACACCAAACAGTATCTATAGACTACAAAAACAGTACTAACAGAAATTACTCGTCACTACGATCGTTTGGACGCAAGAATCGCTGAAAACAAAGCTACGGGTAAAGAGATATGACATTTTCAAGTTTTCAGGACTAAACAGGAAAAACAGACACGACTGAACAGGATAAACATAAACGTTCCCGTCGATTGGCAGCATGATAAAAGATAAGGTTTGAACAGAAACATTCAGGACGCTCTGGAACACGTTCTGCCAAGACGGTTTAGACAGTAACGCAAAGGAGAAAGAGATCGACCTGTTAGAACATGGCACAATCCTGCAGCGGCGATAGTTGTTGGGATCGCGTTCCTGGTTGCTTCAGGGCAGATCAAGCGAATTCCTCCTGTGAGGACAAACAAAATTTGATGGAACACGCGTGTGAATGGTTTAGAAACCAAGGAACGGCAGTAATTGACAGGAACATTGATTTGAATTACCATCATGCGCTGGGCGCGTCCAGAACAGAGGAGCAGTGATCGTTGTGTAGCAGATCCTGGTCGCTTCGGGGCTGATCTTGCCAAGATCTTCACGTATGTTGTAGGGGACAACAAGGCGCACATGCTGGTGAAATTTGGTGGGATTTCGTTGGGTAGATCGACGGGAACGCGGATGCCAACAGGGGGCGGCGTGGCTGGTCGCGAGGGCAGGGAGCGGCGGCGGCAGCCTGGCGGCGTTGTTTGTGTTTGAGGGTGTGGGGAGGACGTGGGGAGGGCCTGGTTTTATAGGGGAGGAAGGCTAGCTGATTAGGAAAGGGTGAGAGAAAGAGAGGAAGGTAATAAAAGCATTAATTGGGGTATTTAACCCCTTGTCTCCTTCCATTTCAGCACATATGGTAGGTGGGCTAAACATAGATGGCGTTGCCGTTGAAATGTGCTGGCCAGGTAGACAACAACGAGCGGGGAATAGAGACGGTGCTGGTCATTGACCTCAAGGGGGAGGACATCGCATAGCTGCACGGAAACTTGGCAAAGGCAGAGGCGGCTCATGGTGACGCATTGACGCGTTCGACTTTGACTCCAATGGCGGAATGGCAGCGGCGATTGTGTTTAGGATTTAGGACAAGTGCAGGTAGCGGCAAGGGCTGTACCACATAACAAGAGGCAGCAGCGAACTCCGGCTCGAACATGGGCGGAAGAAGAAAGAGGCATATTAGGTGGGAAAAGAAAAGGGATACGAAAGGAAGAGAAGAACTGGGTCGAGCAAAAGGAATTGGCCCAAGGCCTAGCTGCGGAATACATTTCTCCTTTCTATTCTCTGGATCAAAAGAAAAAAAAAAACCTATTCGGAATTTTAAATACTTTTCCAAACAAAGAAAATCCTACATGCATCTAACCAGCATGAATGCAACAAACATTTATAATATAACCCAAATTCATTATTTGTTTAGAAAATAGTTCTTTTGCCTAAAGATAATTGTTAGCAACCTAAATAATTCTAAGGAAATTTTAATCTATTTTGAAATCTTTTCAAAAATTAGTGAAATTATAGTCACATTCCAAAATTAGAAATTTTGGGGTGTGACATTCTCCTTCACACCGAGTGAGTTGATGTCCTCTACAATCAAGTTCAAACGAGAATAGGCATCATTAATAGATTCATTTGATGACATAGTAAAGGAGTCATACTTATCTTTGAGCACATAATATCTTTCCTCTTTCACATCCACGGACCCCTCATGAGTAACTTGTATTTGTTGCCAAATCTCATGAGCGGTTCCCGCGGACTTGATGCGAGCAAAGACATCCTTCGTGATCGCTTCAAACAAGGCATTTTTAGCTTTTGCATTAGCTTTAGTGAGATTTTCAGTGACCTCCCCTTTGTCATCCACAAGGTCAACCTCCTCACTTGTCACACGCTACGCATTGGGATCGATAGCTTCGAGGTAGGCTTGCATACGTGCCTTCCAATAAGCATAGTTGGTCCCATCGAACGTGGGTGGCCCGCTTCCTCCCGGCATCCTTACTCAAGGCGGTTAAGCCCTATTTTGAGCACGTGGCTCTGATACCACTTGTAAGGATCACGGAGTACCGAGAGGGGGGGGGGGGGGTGAATCGGTAGCACTCGTAAATTTCTCCGGCGAGGTACTTTAACAATCCTACTAGTTTGCTACGTGATAACAAGAAGCAAGCAATGTGCACACACTAACAAGACTAGCTAAGAGCAGCCCTTCACAAGCAATTCTACCAAGAGCAAAACGAACAACCCTATCAATCAATTCTACTAGCAAGAAGTAAATGCGGAATAGTAATGCTAGTAAGTAAAGAGATGAGATAAAGATTGCTTATGGATTTTTAGCCCGTGGTATCGAGAGGATGGCGCCTCCCCCTAGTCCACGTTGGGTCACTCCCGCCGGAGTCTCGACCCCTCCCTCCGCTCGATGGTGATCCCCTCTAGAGCTTTCTTCACCCTCCAAGTGAAGACGCGGGCACGTCCCGCCGGCAACTCCGGATACTCCTCCGAGGGTAAGGATCCGCACGTGATGCGGTCCAAAGGGCGCTCTCTTCTTGTTGCTTCTTTCACACAGGAAGCACGAAGACCGTGTACAAACTTGTAGAGACTTCCATAATCTTTGGCAAGCTCTCTACCAACGCCTAACCGGTCTAGGTCTTGCCATAGACCAAGAGTAACAGCTCAAGATGACTCTCTATGCACACACTAGCCCTAGAGATCAAGGATGCTCTTGTTACTCTCTCAATAGCACTCAGATCACTCCAAATCTTCAACAAGTGCTCTATCTTCTTGCTCTTGGCTTCTCCTAGGCAACCTCACCTGTTCCACTGGCCAAGAGAGCCTCACAGGGGTAGGCAACCAGCTATTTATAGCCTCAATCCATAAAACTAGCCATTGCCACAAAAACAGTCTTTTCTGCGTAGCCACCGTATCATACGGTGCCCTAGTCACCGTATCATACGGTGACTACTTCTCATTCAGCCTCTCCTGCTGACATCTCGATCTTCACAGTCACCGTATCATACGGTGACTGGCACCGTATCATACGGTGATTTCTTTCTCCTCTTCTCCGGCAACTTGTCCAAATTGCACATCCCCTGGAAACCATACGGTGAACCACCGTATCATACGGTGACCATCATACGGTGACTCTTGTTTCTCTGGATTTGCTGCTTCATAGTCTCCGTATCATACGCTGACTGTCACCGTATCATACGGTGACCTCTTCTCTCTGAACTTGCAGAATCTGCCAACTCTCTGGAAACCATACGGTGATCACTGTATCATACGGTGACTATCACCCCTCATCATACGGTGACTCCAGCAAAGGTCTTCAGTCTTCAGTCTGCAATTTCCTGCAGTCACCGTATCATATGGTGACTACCACCGTATCATACGATGGCTTTTCTCTGAAGTCCTTCTTGATCATCTCCTCGATCCTTGACTTCATCTTCACTCTTCTTGGTTCCTCAACTGTCTCTTCTGCCACCCTAGCCTCTGAGAGCCTCACATTGCATCCAATGATCTCTACCACTAGTGTGCACTAAGAGAACCAACTCGAACCCCCTTGATAGTCCGGTTTTTCCTATGGACTCAAGCCTACATCTACACCAAGCCAACACTTGCTTGGATCTAGCATGTCCTTAGCCTTGATCCATCTTCTCAACCGCAACTCCATCAAGTCCAATGTCCCGAGTTGACGAGGCAACCAATCATCGAGATCTTCAATAGAAAAAAGGTTGACGTAGTCCTCCATCATATGCGACCATATGCAACAACCTACAAAAGTGTTAGTCACATACGACATGATCATCCAATCACCAAAACATTCATACCTTTGGGGTTTCCATACTCCAATGGTCATGAAGCTTACACAAAGGCCTGAACACGCCTGTCACACGTGGGGCTACCGTCCTCCGTAAAGACACACGCCAATCGTGCATAGGTATAGCTCTAAGCACCGCGCTTACAACTATCCTAGAGGAACTATCTTTGATCGAGAGAATAGCCCTATCTAAGAATGTAGCATAGTTTTCACTAAGCGGGAACTCCATTTCGGCAAAGCACTCACTCACACTACTTAGACACAATCACGAAACCCACAACAAGACTATTATGAGCACTAACTTAACTAAGTAAATAAACTTAAATAGAAAAGAATTACTAAAAGAAATAAATAAAAAATAAACTAAATAATTATAGAAATAATTATATAAATACTAAAAGAGTAATTCTACAAGAGTTAAGATACAAGAACAATACCGAAACTCCGAGAAGACTTCCGGAACCTCGAGAAGAGCTCTCACTCTAACCTACTCTACTCTAACTCCCAAATAATAACTCTACTTCTACAAATGAGTAATGGATCTCTTGGATCAGTGAGGTACGAGTTGTTCCTGCGGACACCAGGGGTATTTATAGGGTCTTTAGGACGGGGGCATCTTATAACGCGAGGTGGAGTGGCGGGCGCGCCAAGGCAGGCCGACCGGCCTAGTAGGGGGTCGGCCGGCCGCCCGATGTGGCGGTTCGCCACCGCCTCGCTCCTGGACGTCCCTGATTGCCTCCTAAAGTCGGTCCGTAGGTCGGTGGCTTCGTGGGGGCGGCAGAACTTGAGTAAGGGCCAAGTTGAGGCCCAAACAGCCCACGAGACGGTATGTCGGTGGAATTTTGCTGAACAGGCTTTGGTTTGTGACGTTTAAGCCCGTTTACAGTCTGCTGGAGGAAGGCCAAGGCCCTTAGGCGCCAAGGGGTGCTGGCCGGCCTAACTTTTCTTCGAGTCAGGGCCAGTTTCCTCCATTATTTACTCCTGCATCCAAAAATCACCAAAACTTGTGGAAATAGGTTAATTCCTAACTACTATGCATAGAACCTTGGTGATTAGCTTTTTATTGACCGATATGTTGATGGTAAATTCATGATTTTTACACCGTCAACACACTCCCCAAGCTTAACTTTGCTAGTGCTCGAGCAAACAACTTAGGGTACCGGCGGATCAGGAGTTACAAAGATAGCGCCCCAAGGGTAACAAAGATGCAACCACGTACTCCCTAAACGGTGGTAAGTATACAACAGTACGGAATTTTCATGAGTGTTGCACATGTGTGGGGCGTGTATGCTTCACCTTGTCACATAGCATTGAAAACTAGAACAACACTTTTGGACAAAACAATTCTAGCAGGTTCAAGTCCAGAGTTTTTATGTGCTGCAAGACAAGGTAAAAATTTCTCCTTTGTTTTGGTTCACACTTCCCTTCCCTCTAGTGAGTCTGTTCCTACAAGCTTCACTCAAATCCTACCTTCTACCAAATGAGGCTTGTATGTGGAGCTTGGTAAGGATATGCACATTTGTCATGCGTATGTTGTAAAGCTAAAGAATAAATCTTAAGAGACATAGCAACTGATGGAGATGGTTTTGCAAACTTTTGGTCTTCTTTTATGCTCATGCTCAAGATATTTATGATAAGAACCTTAGTGCATTTTTGAATGCAAATCATGGAGTCTCTCTATTTTTTTTTTAGACTCTATGATGCATTAGCACTAGCGATGATAGGTTCATGAGCATTTTTGAAATATTCTTGAGTTTTTTGATATAGACCAATAAGTTTTGCAAATGAAGTGATGATGGATGAATGGAGATGTTTGATGATTTTTCAAACATTCCGTTTTGGAGGAAAGAAATCAAAAACTCACGCCAAGGAATAATGACTGAGATTTAGAGTGCTTACTCTCAAAAGCATTTAAACCTTAACAAAACTCAACGCATGAGCAAATGGCTATGAGTGGTGATGTCTTTATATCTGTATGGTATGGCTTTGGTAGGTAAATAAATCCTCACAAGGGAAATGTTTACAAAACGAAAGGGTTTTTAGGTACTTGCAGCAATTAGAATGAAAAACATCTCTGAACTTTTACCATGCTAAGAACTGAAAAAAGTTCTAATCATGCCATATCATAGTTCACAATGCTTAGACTTGGTGTGATGTATGCAACCCATAAAATGTAGCAACACAAGTGATTTGACTATGCTCAAGTATAAATAACACACATGTCAGGAGTAGAGGTTGCATCAATGCGACACAAAGGGAGCTATCATGTAACTAATCATCATTTCCTATAAGTGTAGCAATCACCAAAATTCTAGCATTTTTATTTAAAGCAGGGAGTATTTTATTACTCGATAGAAATACTTACCTGGCGGTCCTCCTCAAGCTTGAGTCTTTGCGAGACTTAAGGTTGTGTTGAAGCGCCGACTTACCTGCGGGTCCTCCCCGAGCTTGAGCCTTTGCAAGGCTTAACCTTGAATAGGCCGCCCCCTCCATTCTTCTTGTACCTGCAAAAAGAATGAGGGTGATACATGTGGCTAGCCCTTAGTGGGCATAGCCGAGAGTCTTACTATTTTTGGTATTTTTATATTTTATAATTTTGATTTTGTTTTCTAAGTTTAATGAAAAAGCAAGTGCCAGGCCGGGCTAAAGGATAATGATTGGGATGGCCTCCACAATCGGAGGGCTCTCATTTTTACGTCTTTGAGCTAGACGTTCTCCTTCTTGTTCATCTCGATTGGACCTCGCTTGCTGGAGAATCAGGCGGTGTAGAGGTTCCTTCTTTCTTCCGCCACACTTTGGTTGTCTTCTTAGTGCTTGTGGCGGCGACCATTGTTGTAGGCGCCAATGTTGTACTCTCCTCTGTGGGTACCTTTGCTGCCCGTTTATTCTTGGAGCGCCTAGCTCTCCTCCTCCTTAGCGACTTTGACTCGCCTGTTGTTTATTGAAGTGCTGAGGGTGCTTGTGGCGACTTGGGTTGCACGGGTACTTTCTTCGGACTTCTCGAATAGTTGGCTGGCCGTCTTTCCATTTCTCTTGCCAGGTAGTTCCTCATGTGTGTGATGAGCTTGTCTGGCTGCGGCATGGGTGGAGTGATCTCAATCTTCTCCACTTCTCTTGGGTTCTTTCCATAGAAGACCCTCACTTGGTTGCACTGTTCAACTTTAGGCTTGAAGTTGAATGTCTCTTCCTGCCGTTGAAATCCAAGTGTATTTCTCCGACCCCCACATTGATATTGGCGTTGGTGGTGCTTAAGAATGGCCTCCCAAGGATGAGAGGAGTCTTGACATCTACCTCCATATCCAGCATGACAAAATCAACGGGGACGAAGAAATTTCTGATCTACAGAGGGACGTCTTCAGCTATTCCAGCAGGTTGACGCACCGACTGATCCGCGAGTTGCAAGCACATGGCCGTCAGGGTTAATAGACAATTCAGCTTGTCGTATAAAACCTTTGGCATGACGCTCACGCTTGCGCCTAAGTCACATAGTGCCTGAGAGAAATGCTGGCTGTCAAATGAGCACGGTATGGTAGGACAGGGTCCTTCTTCTTTTCTGGTAGGGTGTTCAAGATGGCTGCACTGCATTCTTCAGTTAGCTTCACCACTTCCATTGTTAGGATTGGACGCTTGTTGTTGAGGATATCCCTGAAATACCTAGTGTAGGTAGGAACCTACATGGCATCGAGCAAAGGGATGTGCACATATATATGCCTAATGGCCTCAACAAATTTATCAAAACGCTCATCAACGGTTAGCTTCTTCCTGCTGTGAGGGAAAGGCAGTCTTGTTGTACCGAAGTACTCGTGAGGGGCCGCTCTTGGTAGAGCTTGCTCGACGGCTGGAGGTTGCATCAATTCCTCAGCGGAGCTCTCTCCTGCGGCTTCCTGTTGTTCAGGGACCTATTCTTCAGGAACTTTCTTTTCAGGGACCTTCTGTTTGGGAACCTTCTTGGTGACTTTCTCCTTTGGAGGTGGATTGGTTGTCTTTTTCCTTGCACCTTGGGGGCATGGTGGGTCCACTGTTCCACGTCCACCCCTGGTTGTCACAGTATTTACAATCTCCTTGGAGTTGACCTCGGGCTGCCCCTGGAGTCTACTCATCCTTGGAGGCTGCACAGCTGAGGCAATTTGCGTTTCTAGCATTTTGTTATGGCTCACCTGGTTTCGCAGTGCAGTGCTGAACGACTCTAGCTTAGCATCTATGCTTTCCAAGGCCTTATCAGTAGAAATAAATTTCTTACTAATGCCATCATTGATCTTGACTTGGCCAAGCACTAGATCCTTGATAGAGGGCTCAAAGCGAGAGAAATTACCATTACCATTACCATTACCTCCCTGATTTCTGTTGAAGGAGAGGTCGGGCTTGGTGTTCCAGCCGTAGTTGTTCTGGGGACGGAATCCATTACCATTGTTGAGGAAGTTGCACTCCTCCATGGCATTTGGGCAATGAATTCCCAGGTGCCCCGTGTTGCCACACTCTTCACTCGTCATGCGGGAATCCGCAACTTGCAGATCTTGCGGGGTCTTCATCTTCTCAAGGACTTGATCAAGCTTGAGAGCAAGCATGTCCAAGGCCTCCACTTGATGTACACCACGTCCCTTGCTTGGGAACACTTGACGTTCGTCGTGGCTTTGGTTGGCTACCACCTTCTCAATCAACTTCTTAGCGTTTGTCACGCTAAGAGAGAAGAAAGAGCCGCCTGACGCGGCGTCGAGGTGCTCCCTTGCAGTAGGCTTCAGTCCATGATAGAAGCTTTAGATGAGGAGCCATGGCTCCATGCTATGATGTGGGCATGCGAGCACGTAGTCTTGCATCCTCGTCCATGCTTCGGAGATGGACTCATCTGCGAGCTGTTGGAAGCCCGTAATCTTGTTGCGCGGGACAGTTGTCTTGCCCGGCGGGAAGAACTTAGCGAGGAAGGTGTTTGAGCACGCCTCCCAGGTGTTGAGAGCCTCAACGTTCGCGTAGAACCATTGCAAGGCCTTCCCCAACAGTGAGAATGAAAAGAGCTGCAAGCGAATCTCTTCTTGAGATTGATCCTTGCGTGCAAATGTGTTGCACGTCATCAAGAACCGCTGGAGGTGAGAGTTTGCATCCACCGAAGGTTTGCCACAGGAAGGACTGGCCAAGTTCATGTTGAGCAAGGCCGGTTTGAGCTCGCAGTCCTTGTTTTTGATGCGTGGGAGGTGTCCCACGCGGATGTTCTCCATGTTCGGTGCGGAGAACTCATGGATTGACTTCTCGACCGGCTCACCCATGTTGTTGTTGGTTGAGGTTGAGGCGGGTCGGTCGATGATCGGTGGAGAGGATCCTTCGACAGCCAGAGCTTTGGGTGTCGCACGTGCGGAATGAGGGGTGAGTCTTGCTCTCGCACTACAAGAAAAATACCCTGGCGCCACGGCAGAAAAGTGTTGCAATATGGGTGTTTTGGTTGCAATATTGCGCAATTGCAACTAAATCAGGGTGTTGGGAGGTGTTGCAAGAGCGATTGTTGCAATAGGGTATTGCATCACCTTTTTGAGTCATTGCCATTACTTTAGTGTGTTGCAACGACGTGTGGTGTGGCAATGAGTTGCACCCGCAACAAGCACTAGTGTTGCAAGAATGGTATTTGCAACAACAGGCGTCGTTGCTATAATGGTTATTGCAACCACGTATGGTTGTTGCTATCAAGTAATTTCGCAACACCAGAATTTTATAGCAATACCATATATTGCCACGATATATGATAGTGGCAATAACACACCTATGGTGTTGCTATATGCTTGCAAGATATCGCAACAAAGTATGAGTCGTCGCTATACACTTAATGGTTATCTCAACAAGATATATATTAGTCGTTGCTATAGGCTTGCGGGATATCGCAACGAAGTACAAGTCAATGCTATATACTTAAAAGGTTTAGCAACAAACTGCGAGTCGTGGCTATATGGTTAAAGAAAATAGCAACGAATTATGAGTTGTTGCTACATGCATAAAGGATATCGCAACAAAATATATATAGCTTTCGCAACCACATGTAGTAAAAGGGTTTGGTTGTGATAAATTGCTTAATGGTCGTGGCAGTAGTGAAATCACAATGAATTGATTGATTTTGTGGTTACTGCAACAATAATGGCTCAGCCCACACTTAGAAGCAATACGTCAAGCCCATCTTAATATCAAATATTTCAACTTCAATCGAATTTTAACAAATGTTACATATTACAATCCATAACCAATATCGCAAATAGTGTCATAATGATGAGTTTTTTTTTATTATTTAAACCTTTTTCAATTAATATTTTAAAAATAGACTGCACACAATTTTATTTCCAACATCTAGACCATTTGGTCACGCCAGATGAATTGGCGTGACCAAAACTACAATCACGCCAAATTGACAGGCGCGACCAGCTCCACGTCAGCGTAGAATGCCACGTAAGACAGAGAGTCGCGCCGAGTTGTTTGGCGTGACTGGAAGTCCAGTCACGCCAGGTGGGTTGGCGGGGCTGGCCTAGCCCTTAAGCCGCTCATTTAGCACGCGCGCCGTGCGACCGGCTGGTGCTGTGCGCCAGTGGACAGAGAAAGAAACACCAACAGCTAGTAGCACTACGTGGTGAGAGCTGGCAGTGCGAAGTGGTACAAAGCTTATAACTTTTCAGTTCGTAGGTCCCACCACAATTGTTGTTTTGCCTTAATCGGTGAAGAGCGAGCGGGAATTCTTCTTTTTTTAACCTTAAGCATGAATAGCCTTGGAGTGCGAAGTAGTTAACTAATCCATTACTATAATGAGAAGAATTTTATTTCTACTACGGATGCCTTGGAAGCAAAATTGAGAACTGGATTGGCAATGAACTCCCATTTTTATGCTGAGGCATGGCAAAACTATATCGTAAATACAAGTATCTATGGAATTGATTCTATTTGGAAAAAAAAGGCTTTTATTTCTTTCTCTTCTCTTCTCAACAGCAAACAAAATGTGGATTTTGATTATCTCATGCTATGTGAATCCCTGCTATTGCACCAACAACATGATACTAGTTTATTTCGAAAATTTTATTATGGTACCAGAATGCCACTATTTTCAGTAATTTCGAAGACACCCTATCAAAAATATCGACCATGATTATTTATAATTTCTAGTTGGCAGCTGTCAGTGTATTGTATAAACAATACTAATCAATCATCACGCTTCCGCCTGTTGCCTTAGTGTAGTCGTCTTGTCAGTCGTCCACACGATCATCGTCTTAAGTGGTGAGCCCGGTCAGGGAGCGGCCGACTCGTGCGCCTCCTCCCTGGTGGTCAAGGTCGGGGTGCCGTGCAGGGGCGAAGTATAGCGTTGCGGGATGCGGAATCATAAGGGGACTCATTTTGTGAACGTGTGCAGACAGGGGTTGAGACTAGTATTAAGCAGTAGTACCTAGCTACTAGGATTACTAGTTTATTAATAAAATACTTAATGCGTACAACGATTATATGATTAAAACTATAGACAGTTAACTTAAACATTTATACTCCTGTAAAATGAGTTAGGGCCTGTTTGCTTTGCGCCCTGGCAAAACTGTCTGGCTCAGGCGTCTCGCTCAGGCGTCCGATTTCAGACGCCTGAGGCTGAGATCGATGCCTGGTGGACGAGCTGCCTGCCAGGGCATCAACCGAACAGACCCTTGGTGCACCAACGGCAGCAAAAACCGTTCGTTGAAAAAAAAAAGCAGCAAAAACCAATCGAGACCAAGGATGTACATGTACATCACCTACCCTGCGTCGTTCCGTGCAAGGGAGAGAGAGCAGTAGCTAAGGAAAGATAAGCTTCTGCCTTTTACGTCACCTTTTGCGTCAGACACAGTGCTATGCGTCAGCCTACACGCACACAGGCAGCCCTTCATCATTTCGCTCCGTACAGCAGACGCACAGTCTCTTTTCACGGTGCTGCTCTGCGGAAGTTGCCAATGGCAACGGAGTCGCGCCAACTCACCTGCCGTGACTGGACCTTCAGTCACGCCACACAGCTCGGCGCGACTCCCTGATGAGTCCAATCTGACATGGCATTTTACGCTGACGTGGAGCTGGCCGTGCCGGTTAATTTGGCGCGATTGTAGTTTTAGTCACGCCAATTCACCTAGCGTGACTAAATGGTCTAGATGTTGGAAATAAAATTTTGTGCAGTCTATTTTTAAAATATTAATTAAAAAAGGTTTAAATAATAATAAAAACTCCATAATGATCACATCAGATTACAATAACATGATAGAATAAACCACAACACACATTCACCCTCCCAAGTTGTTGCACAAAGCCAACAACTGATGAATATAACACTCAAAAACCATTCTTTAGCTTTAGTCAAACCTGAGACCACTGATCCTGTCTTCTCCTGAAACCATAAATGAAAGAAACATGTCAGCAAAAGGAATACAATACCTTTTTTATGAATGTTGCAGACACACATCACGGTTAAAATGAGACAAGAAAAATAATAATCTAGGAAACTATTCTGTGCTCTATGAATCATACAAGCTAATGCGTAGAGAAATCGACCTAACAGCAGTAGATATGATAGCAAATAAATCCAATTAATGTTGGATAAGAACTGAAAAGTAAAAGATAAAGCAGTACGTTCATTCAGAAATAGAAAGCAGACAACTAAATTATTTACAACTAAATGCAGATGTAGAGATCCCGAGTGTAAATATTATGTTTGATTCCGTACATATATCACCAAAAGATTTGAAAGTAGACAACAAAATTATTGACAACTAAAATATTATGAACATATAGCACCAAAGACATAACAAGAAATACCAGTGTAGAAAGGTCATCGCTGCAATACTACAGGACATTCCTTTTCTTCAAAGACAACAATTATTCAACCACTAATTAGGACTGCAACATGTGAGACTAAAAGACTACCTGTACTCTATGGACAGGAGGGCACAACCTTCATGCTCCCTTGATGCCATTTTGCATGCTAGAAGTTGCATAAAGCATGGAACAAACTCAGACACTAGAACCCATGCACCTTACTTTCACAGCCGAGGGAATGGACTTAAAAATGTGGGCACTCGCAGCTAAGCCTTCTGTCATAAGCAGGAGCAACCAATTCTAGGCTTAATTTAGTTTTGTCAGGTAGTTTTAAAACAGGATAATATGTAGTTTGATTGCATCTAATCCACAATCTGCATAAACATAGCCAGCTCTTTGGACGACAGTTTCTCCAAAACATGCAAAGATCAGGGGAACTGCTAACTGAAACCAGATTTGAATTATATAGGACAAAATGTGTTCGCACCAAAATTGACCAAATAATACATTGAAGATGATAAATACCGCTGCGAAACTTCACTCGCAAAACAGCCGGAACTCAATTCTGTTCCCCTTGCAGTGCGTAATGACTTAGTTTCACTTAAGGCGTCAGGGCTCTGTCTCTCCAAACATAACTGTGACTTTCCAACTAATTAAATAACCAGGAATGCATCTTCTATACATGTACCGAAGTATGTAATTTCTTCCTTTCTATAGCCAATGTATGCTGATAGCCAGAAAAACCAACTAGCGGGCTAATGATTAGCTAGTGCTTTGGCCGTGAATAAACTTGGCTATATAATCTGGTCAACTATTGTATACCAAATTCTGAAACTGAATTAGCCAGCCATACACAAAGCAATCCGACTACTCAAAATAAGCAGGCCAAATTAAGACATTGTCAAAATTGGTCATCAACAATCGTAATCCTGACAGTTGGTTTCTATCGGGAGAACTAATTCATTAGATGACAATGTTCAGACATTGTCTCACCCACAAATCTGAACGAATAGACTAATCGGAACAAGGAACTAGGAAGGAAAGATGAATAAAGCAAAGGAAGGATATCATCTTACCTTGCGGTATCTTGTGGTGGGAGCTCGCATCGGCAGATTGGGATCGGAGCCAGGCGTGGACGCAGCAGAGATGGAGCCGGCAGGGTAGTCCGGCGCGCCCTGCTGCAGGTTGTCCGCCGAGCGCTGCACCACGGCTATGGAGCCACACCGAGCCGCGCACGTCACCACGTCCGACGAGGACGACAAGGCGTGCAGCGCCGCCGTCGGTGGAAGGGGTCCTGGTGCGCGAGGACGTCGAGGTGCACGGCTGCGGATGCTTCATGTGCCAGTCACGGAGGAGCCCTCCGTGCGCCACCACGTCACGGACGAGCACGCCGCGCGGCCCCGCGCAGATCCCGTCCGCGCGCCCCCGCGCTGATCTCGTCCGTGCGCCGCCCGAAGGAGTCCGCCATGGAGGAGACAAATACGGCCAGCTGCGAGATGCGCGGCAGGGCCAGGTAAGGGATGGGCGGCGGCGCCCAACGGCAGGGGAGAGAGGAAGAGGAGGGAGAGAGCCGCAGGTGGCGGCTAGGGTTGGAATGGGAAAGACCGAAAGAGGAAGAATGCGGTTGCCGGAGGCCGGGCAGTCAGCGATATACTCCGTACATAATAATAAAGGGAGCCCCACAGGTCAGCGTGTCTGACATGCGGGCCCCACCTGTCGGCGTAAGTGTTCATGTTGAGTTCTTGGTCCAGGATCCTTTTTTTATGTTGATTCATATTTTGATCTTTCAAACGTGTAGCGATTTGGCATATGTAGTCCGAATGTGTTGATTCTTTTTTCTATAATCCCAAAAACTGTTCACTGGCCCTGTTTGCTTCCCCCTCAGATTATATAATCTAGCTTATATAATCTATAAGCTGGGAGAGAGCAGCTTATGAGATTATGATAATCTGACCCGTAAATTGCTATAATCTGACTATAATCTGAGATCTGTTTGTTTCAGCTTATAGATTATATGAGCCAGATTATATAATCTGGGTGGGAAACAAACAGGGCCTCAGTACATTCCTTCATTTTGCATTATGATGGTGTAGTTCCATTTTGCAATGATCCATCATCTAATTAGTAGTCATTATTCAACATCCTCTTCAATTTTTTTGTAATCTCCAAAAGGAATTGAATTTTTGAATGAAACTTTGTGTTGATATATATACTATAAACCTCTACACGTTGAATTGTTTTATATATTTTAAATATTTCTACACTTGTGTAACTTCAAATTGGTTCACATTTGATTGAAAAACTCATAACTCATCAGTAGGTTAGTAAAATTTGAACACACTTTGATGAAAGAAAAAATTAAAAAAATCACAAAAAGTTGTGGAGGTTGAAGTTGCCTTGAAACAGCAGCACACAAAATTTCAATTCAAAATTCGATGTATTTTTGGAAATAAAAAATGGCAAAAAAAATCACTTTTCATTTGTTTTTTTGTTACATAAAAAATATGAAGATTTCGAAACTCAAATTTGTTGTACACTTGTAATACAGCTTTCATAAACCTGTGTAATTTTTTTTTGAATTTTTAAATTTTTTTGATGCATGTGTTACTCAAAAAAGAGTAGTTTTAAACAACAAAAAGCCGGTTTTAACAGTCTGGAAACATACTCAGAGGGTTGTTGAAACCGTTTCTTGTATGAGAACACGTAGTACTGAAAACGTACATTGCGAAAATGCGTTGAGTGGGGCCAATCGCGCCCAAAAGAATTCCCCACGCGCCCAAAATTCCCCATCCTCTCTTCTACCCGTACGCCCTCCCAAGCTCAATCTCAACGCTCCGCCGCCAAGATTCTCCGAGCGCCGCGCTGCTCCGTTCCCGTCGCGCTCCTCTCGCGTGCCTCAGTTACGGCGCCCCAAAACCCAACCGAGCGTGCCACCGCGGAGGACCTCGCGCTGGCGTGGAGCGCGTGCCGCAGGCGGAGCTGGACGCTCGCGCTAGCAGTTTCTCGAAGCCCATCGGTTTCCATCGCACCTCCTTCCTCCCCCATCGCCTCTGCTTCCCCACGGCGGCGAATCCATCTACCGATTTGACGCATGCGTTGCCCCTCAGCGGTTGCTGTGGTCACCGGCAGCTTCTTAGTCTTGATTTTGTTTCGATCTATTCCAAGTCCCAAGGCTTGGCCGTCAGGATTTGTTGTTTGTTTTGAGAGCAGTCAATCTGACGAAGAGCAGGAGTAGGACAGGCTGCGGTGCTTAACTTCGTCCATCCCTTGGTTAGGAACTGTGTCTTTTTGGTGATGTGCAGCTGTTACAGATGATGCTTGCTGGTTAATATTTTTGTTGCAATCACTGACTGGACTAGTTCGGTAGATTGATGAGCTGCTAGTTCTTTTGATTCACCCATGTCGCATTCTTGCATATCAGACTGCGAGGTGACCTGTAGCAGTAAAATCTGTCTCGCGAAGTATCATTGCCTGCTAACTGTTGTCACTATTTTTCTTGTCTGCTTAGATCGATTTTTCATGTATAAATCTTGTCTAACGCCTAGTGAAAAAAAATGAGCTCATTGTAGTCTTGTTTCTATCCTTGTGTATTGATCTGTGAGTTGAGTAACTAGTGCTAGTGTCTCAATTACTGGAGTTAGCAGTAACTTTGTTTTCTCCTTGTAGCGTGCTAGAAATCTCTTGACCTGTGTATTGATGGACTTGTTTTAGTTATTTTTGATCATGCATCTAGACTCTATAACTTGTGCAGACTTTGACTCTGTAGCTTCCTTCTGTGCATATCTGTAGCTTCATTTCTAGTTTCTGTAAGAAGAAATAAGGTGAGCACAGGCCATCTGATTTCTTTGACCATCTGATTTCTTTCCGTTGCATTTCTGATAGTCATTCCCTCAAAAATCATATGTCCTTTTCATTGCTCAATCAGCTGTTTTTTTTTTTTTTTGTAACGGTAATATTCAGTTAATTGAGTACAGCTTTATTTTGTAAGCAATAAGTTGAACGAAATCGTATTGATGCTACTGGTAAAATTATTTTATGCCTGGTTGCATTTGTTTTCTGGTTATGCTTGATTGTTCTTTTTTCGGGTTAGGTATATTCCAACCTGCACTTCTACACCATTATTTCATCGCAACCTGGTAGCTGTTTGGTTTCTTTGAGTTAATCAATGCTTTTGATTGCATACTGTCAGACATTTATTCCATTTAAGTTAATCAATGACTTCTTCTTTCTGCCATGGCAACTGCCATTTAAGTTAAAGATTATATCCTCTCTGTGCTTATTCTTTCTTTTCAGAAAGTAGACTAAAGTTTGGTTTACCTTTTTTGCACTGTAAAAAATCAGCTAGGGTAGGATGAATGATATACTGAGATAAGAAAACATAAAAGTATTTTGCGCTTGTGAATGTCTTTCTTCTTTGCACATATTCGCTGAACAAGGATTTAAATTCCATGTCCCGACTTACTATTTAGCCTGCTTTGGCTGTTGGTATGCTGAAGCTTATTGATGCTCCGAACCTTTTGTCAATTTTCTTTGGTCATGTAGATTCTGAATAAAACATTTTTAAGGTTACTTTGTTTTGAGGAGGATATTCAAAGGAAGATTCCTGAAGTAATCATTTGTACTACTTTAGCATTTCTTTTCTGCTTCTAGTCTTGAGTACATCAGTAAGTCATTTCGTCATGCACTTTCCCTGTCAGACCCATTGATGTGGCATGCAGTAAAGGGCTAATTGTTTTTGGAGGGCGTACATATTTTTGCTCAGCAAAAATGCAGTGCAGCACCGTCAATGGGTCGTAGCCAATGGTTGGTTGTTTGACTGGTCTCTAGCTTGTTTCATTTGTTCTATTCGGTTTGCAGAGCACCATTCCTGAGCACTATCGGCTTCTGAAACATGTGGGTCTGGGTTTGTTGATACTTACTGGTAATGCTCTGAAGCTTCAATTCACCTGTGGAATCTTATTTTTAACAGAACCTTAGTCCTTATTAGCTGAGCATGTATTACACATTTAAACTAACCTGAATAGAGAATTAAGATCTTACACATTGTAGTGCAAATAAGACAACATAAGCGCAGGAAATGCCTTCTATATCTGCATTAAAAAAGACAACATATTGTTTATGTACATGACTGAACCTCAAGTATGGAGACTGGAGAGTGAATGGAAGCTATTAGTACCTGTTATTGTGCGCCGTTGATATTTTTGTAGATTTATAATGGCAATGTTTTGGAAGAACTAATCACATGATACTATACCTTGCAGGTTGCATTGTACACTGCATATGGGAGGGTATCTGAACTCTGCTCTCAAGTATGGAAACAAGAAATCTACTGACAAATGTGGACCTAAATTAGCTTCTTTGCTATTCGGGTAATACTAGAGCAGTTGCTATTTGTTGCCGGTGTCTCGAGCTAAAGTTGTTCTGGCCAACTAAGCAAATAATTCTGGCCTACTACGCAAATAATTTATTGGCATGTCCTGTTGTAGATAAGAATTACATATGCTTCTTTTGAACAGAGAGTCAGGCTGAGCTGAGCTATCTTGTGAATTGTGCGGAGATTGCAACAATCGCTGGAAGGAAGATATTTGATAATTAATTTCCTATACATTAAGAGATTTTTTGGATGATTGCAATAGATGCTTAAAGCAGATATCTGTATATCGATAAAATCTTGTGATTTGTAGATAAAATTAATGGAGATAACTTTTGTATGGTTATGTGAAAATTTTATCCCTCTACGGGCATTCACCTACTGTGATTATATTTGAATAAGGAATTGCTGCCGCCGAGTCCAGGCTCGGTGCGAGGCTCGTTAAGTTGAAATAATCTTATATGTGTTGTATAATATAACTTCCAGTTATCAACAAAGTTACTTCGTCCCTGGGTGGTAAGCTCGTTTGACTTCAGATGTGAAGTTGAGGGTTCGACTCCTGGTTGATAATTTATTTAATTTTTTCTTAAAAACAACACTGGGTTTCTTGTCACTGGGATCATATTTGTTGTGGCCTGTTGTTTCAGTGGGCTGTATTTCTTTTTTTTTAAATGAATGGGCTGTATTTCTTCTAGTGTGGGTTATGGCCCGGTCATCGTGCATGTGTGGGCCAACGAACATATCAATGATCATGATGAGTCCAACATATTATATCGTAATGCAAATTTAAAATTTCATAGAAGAAGGGCCCACGGACTAAACCTGTTTGCACCTACAAACACATCAAATATTTTTGCAATAGTACCCACATAGTAGCAACGATTCTGGGTCTTGTTGCTATATCTAAGACTTATTGCAACGATATTGATTTGTGTTGCTATATCTAATACTCCTTTTGCAACAATTCGGTTTTGTGATGCCATAGCATAAACTATATTGCAACACACAATAGTAGTAATGACAACATTTTATATTGGTTGCGATATTCCAACCTATTGCAACCATTAGAAAAATCTTGGCAATAACTATGCCTTAAATTCAACGCAAATTTATTTGTTGCGATAGGTTGTATTAATTGCAACTATCAAAATTTAAATTGCAACACCATACAATTAGTGGCAACATGTTTTTCTATTGCAACCAAAATCGACTATTGTCGCAATAACCCCTATGTATTGCAACTAAAATCACGTTGTTGCAACAAATTCGGTGGCATTAGACCCAAAACCTTGTAGTGTCGCCCTCCTCAAGAACTGCTCTGGGTCGGAGTGGAAGTTTTCTGGTAGGTC
The DNA here is from genome assembly GCA_007726485.1 of Eragrostis curvula. Taxonomy (NCBI): domain Eukaryota; kingdom Viridiplantae; phylum Streptophyta; class Magnoliopsida; order Poales; family Poaceae; genus Eragrostis; species Eragrostis curvula. The sequence continues at coordinate 29,110,063 of CM017440.1, read as the reverse complement.
AAAACCAGTCATGCACGGTCCTTTTTAAAAGTCCACAACAAGAAAACAGGACAAGGGTAAGCCCGCAAAAGTAAGTAAAGTTACTTTCACAATAGTATACAATGTTATACTTCAAAATCCTAGTTGCTACTTCCCCGGCAACGGCGCCAGAAATGCTTGTTGGCGGTGAATATGCGTATAATTAATTTTTCATTAATTCCGCAAGCGCACGGAACACTATTGTAGCATTTCACCTTGGAGTATTACAGCGTTATCGTATTTATATTTCCTCAAGGAAGTAGAGCGATAGGAAATTGAAAATGTAACAAAGTAGATACTATTATGCGAAATAACGATACCTTACTTAAGACGGGAGTAAAAGAGGTACATGATATATGGGTGGCACTCACCATATAATCTAAAGAAATAAAAGAGATAGTAGAAGTTACATTGGGAGAACAACGAGATAGAGGCAAAGATTCCTATATGTTAATCTTACATCTATTTACTTCTATCAATTAATTCTACAAGGTTATTTACTATAGATAAGGTTATGCACACTCAAGTCATATTGTTTCAGAGCACGGCCATCGTGCCAGGGTTGGTACTGAACCCCAATACTGCAGATTTCCCCTGGGATCTAACCGCTATTGAGAACCCGGTTGGTTTGCCTTTGAACGTGACGGATTGCAAAGGCCTGAACACGCCTGTCACACGTGGGGCTACCGTCCTCCGTAAAGACACACGCCAATCGTGCATAGGTATAGCTCTAAGCACCGCGCTTACAACTATCCTAGAGGAACTATCCTTGATCGAGAGAATAGCCCTATCTAAGAATGTAGCATAGCTTTCACTAAGCGCGAACTCTATTTCGGCAAAGCACTCACTCATACTACTTAGAAACAATCACGAAACCCACAACAAGACTATTATGAGCACTAACTTAACTAAGTAAATAAACTTAAATAGAAAAGAATTACTAAAAGGAAAAAATAAAGAAGGAAAAAGTCCATTTTACTCCCCCGAACAATTCACTTTGTCTGTTTCACCCCCTAAACTAAATAATGGCTCACTTTACTCCCTCAAACAATTTCATTCGGTGCAATGTACACCATATTAAAGTTTTTTTTTTTTTTGTTTCTCATTCTACAAGTAGAATTTGAAGCTCAAATTTTGCATGATGTTAGCTGCCACAATAATCTATGTTAAAATATTTTTAAATTATTTTTTTGATATCATGTTTATGCATATTACGTTAATTTCTATTGAACTATGTAAATAATATCAAAATAACATGTCATAATTTGTTCAATATAGGTTTTTATGGGAGTTATGATCGTGCAAAATTTGAGCTTCAAATTCCCCTTGTAGGGTGAGATATAGAAAAGACAAACTTAAAAAGGTGTACAATTGCACCAAATATAATTGTTTGGGGGGTAAAATGAGCCATCATTTTGTTTAGGGGGTAAAATAGACAAAGTGGATTGTTTAGGGGAGTAAAATGGACTTTTTCCAATAAAGAATAAACTAAATAATTATAGAAATGATTATATAAATACTAAAAGAGTAATTCTACAAGAGTTAAGATACAAGAACAATACCGAAACTCTGAGAAGACTTCCGGAACCTCGAGAAGAGCTCTCACTCTACTCTACTCTAACTCCCAAATAATAACTCTACTTCTACAAATGAGTAATGGATCTCTTGGATCAGTGAGGTATGAGTTGTTCCTGCGGACACCAGGGGTATTTATGTACTGAAGCTGGTTGTCTTCTCTGTTTCGTCTTCTTGAGGTGTTCCATTCTTGCTGGTTTTTGTTTGTACTTGTTCTGTTTGCTTGCTTCTGGCTTTTTTGCGCTGCTATTCTTCTTCTGTAATCGTTGTCTGCTCTGCAGTACTTTGCTAATTCTGCATATTGCTCTTCGATTGTAGTTGGGTAGTTCATTGAGAGATGCGTTGCGCATGGGCCTGCTCGGAGCCCCAGTATCGCCGCTCTATGGCTGAGCTATCTTCCACATCCGGAGCTTGAGATCTCATTTCCACAAATCTTCGGAAATAATCTTGCAATGGTTCTTTTTCGTCTTGAACGCATGTTCTCAGGTCTAGTGCTGTTACCGTTTTCCTGAGGAAGCCTTGGAAGTTTTGCACCAATTTGTCTCTTAAGTTTTCCCATGAGTAAATCGTTCCTGGACGGAGTGTAGAATACCAGTCCAACGCTGGTCCTTCGACTGCAGTTACGAACTTTTTCGCTAGGACCACATCATTGCCTCCCGCCGATGAGATTGCGGCTTTGTAGCTCATGAGGAATTGTCCTGGGTCAGAACGACCGTTGTATCTTGGCAGCGGAATTGGCTTGTAAGTTGACGGCCAGGGTGTGAGCTGTATGCCTTCGGACAACGGGGAGTTTTTGTCAAACTTGCTGATGATTCCAGTTGCCCTTTGGCTTGTTGGCCCGGTTGGAGAGTCAGAGTGCTGGTTTTGCAATTGTTGCTGTTCTTCTTCGTTCAACTCTCTCTCTAGCTGTAGTATAGCTGATCTAGTTTCCTCGATTCGGCATTGAACCCTTGTTCTTGAGTGTCTATTAGCCTCTTCATTGCGCGCACTCCTGACTTCTCTAAGCCTTTTCAATTGCCTTTCCAGCCACAACAGGTCACGAAGCTCTTCTTCTTCTGCTGCGTTCTGTGCTCTTTGTGCTTGAGCATCACTGGTCTCCGGGATGTCAAATGCTACTCTTCTGGTTCTCTCGGACTGCTCTTGGTCTTCGGCGGAGTCAGTGTTTGTGTCATGCGGATTCAGGAGATCTTCTTCCGTCGGTACCATTTGCCTATTCGTGTTGTTTCTCTGGGAAGCATTGCCTTGCCCTGTGGCGGCAGGTGCTTGCTCCGGGTTCTCACTGGTTGTTTAAGGACCTGTGATCTGCAGAACGGGATCCCTTTGCGGTGTTGTCAATGCTTCGGGATCCCCTTGCGGGGTTCTCGACGCCTGGGACCTTGTGGAAGGGGCTGGTAACACCGGGTCCGCTCCTGAAGCCCCTGGCGTTGTCTTTGCTCTCTTGGGTGCCATGCGAGCTTTCTCTTCGTGCTAAGCCACTGTGGGCACCAAATGTTGGGTTTTAGCCTAAGCGAAACTCCCAAACACAAGGTTAGCGCTAAGACGCTTCGCGTGACAAGCATAAAACGAAGTATTTCATTTCAACAGCATGTCGGCTCTTGCGAGCTTACAATCTGCCCCCCTGCACAGGGGAGGTGAGGGGATATTTATACCCAGATCAGGGTTATATGACATGGTCCAAACTACCCCTGATCTGGGTTTACCGATCCCGGAATATTCTGTACATTCTTGTCCGAAGGGCATTATAGTCTTTACACTTTTTCCTCCTTGGTGACCTTCAAACCCTAATGTGATGATGACGTCACGCTTCGCCGACGATGGCCCACCAACGTAGGCTTCGGGTGACGACGCTCGCCGCGCCCCCAAAGGTTCCGAAGCCTTCCTTCGCGGCGGATTCGGCCCGTGGCTTCGCCTCCCGAACCCGGAGCCTCCCTTTGGACAGCGCGCCCCTTCAACGCGACGGGCTTCGCTCCGGGTGGCCGGCTCGATTCCTGCAGGGACGACAAACTCACCAAACCACAAACAAAACATGTTAGTTAATTACCCGAAGACCCCTTCGGGCTTCAATAATCAGGGCTTCTCCGGGTTTGGCTATCTTCCTGCCAATCCCCAACATGGCCCTCCGAGGCATTTCTAGTGGCGAGACCTTCTACCGTTCTTAGAAAAAATGCCGTTTCAAGTGGCCTTTGAGCAGTGCCAGATTGCCGATCGTCGATACATAGCCAGTTGCCCAGTCATTAAGAACCATTGGACACAGGTAAAAAAACATGTCCCACAACATGTTTCGTCATTACTCGCAAAAACAAAAACATGTTTCGTCATTTTAAAGCAACTTCTGTACCAATTGCAAGTATCCATCCACTTCCAGTTGTGTGGTCCGGCAATGTCGTAGTCAATTGTGTCAGAAATGAAGCAAACACGACAATTTCCCGTGACATGTAACACAATTCCCATCCTTAGAGTGAAATTTTAAAGTTTTGATTTATTATTTTTGTCACTACATTAGTTTTTTTGTCCTGGTATATGCCATCAAGTTCTGTTCTTCCTGATCCTCTACTTTTGTTTATGTGGTGCTCGCTATGGCATCATTACTGAGCTAGTTGTCAAGGAAGTTGGTGGTGAATCTGCCAACATCACTATTGCACATTTCCTATAAGTTACCCACCATGCCACTTCACGTATGTAGTGTCAATGCACTTTTACTACTTATATATGATTTCTGGCTCATCAAAATTTACTACTCTTGTATGCTTGTTTAATTATTTGAATTCTTTTTACACCGTGGCAATGCAGATAAGCAATCAAAAAGTGACCGGTAAATTCATGCCTGAATTCACTAATAATAATCTTAATATAGCAACATGAACTTAAAGAATGCAAAACCTTCATCAATGTTATTAGTTGTACTTCAAATATCAAGATTATGCATGAGCCACTTGCAGCAACAATATATCCTCCAACATCAGAACCATATCCCTTTATTGCTAAAAAAACGTATCCATATCATCTCAACATACCTTTAGATCGCAGTTGTTATCTGCCAATCTAATGACCATGGACATTATCTACCATACAGATATCCTTAAACAGAAGTGTAGCCCAAATGAATGATTTACACAGACTTTGGAAAGCTTGTCCAACTTTACCTATAGGCTATATCCCAACTTGCAATTATCAAGGAATAACATGCCGGTATATATACAACAGTACCACAAGTTACTCACCCGTCACCTGAACACCTGCACTCCTTTACCATCCTAGCACATTCGGCGAATGCGGACGTATCATGCATGATTGAGAACGACCACCAGGGCGAGGGATCAGTGAGAAAGGTTAGGCAATATACCTTCTGTATCATGAGGCAGTGCCCACCAGGGCGAGGGATCAGTGAGAAAGGTTAGGCAATATACCTTCTGTATCATGAGGCAGTGCTGGTTTAGGGTTAGTACATAGAGCTAATCTTGCCAACAGACGTTACTATTAGCGAGGGTATGTTGCAGCATTCAGGTGGATTGTGCAATAACAGCTCGAAATCATTTTCGTGGGTCCTGGATGTCGATTCAGGTAATGTCGCAGTAATATAGTTTTTTGCGACCTTAATTTCGGGCGATTGTGTATATGTGTTTCTTCATTGAGCATAATATTGAAGTTACGGGTGTTATGAACTTTTTTTTATCTGATTTCAGTAGCAGTTTGTAAATTCAACTTTATGCGGTGTCTTTGGAGGCCATAGGTATCAAATCTTTCCCTGGCGTAATGGAATATTATGTAATCCATTTTGTGATCTTTCCATGGAGGGTTTAAACGACATACATTTTAGTATTTTGGGCGCAGGGGTTGAGTATTTAAAAAGGTCACAATTGTAGTACCAAAAAAACCGCTTGCATGTCACATATATGCTTTATTTTAGGGCCAAATCATATATACTGTTGTATCCTAAAAGGAAAAACTAACAAGAACGTTCAATGCAAATGAAACGAACTTTTATTTCTGATAAAGTTAAAATGCAGGATACAAATCACATGGCAGCGAGTTTCTTGTAGATATCAGAGACAACCCTTTGGAACTACATGTCACTCTCACGTTTTAGAAGGCAGCCAGCCAGTAATTAAGAGGACTTTTACCGTCCCCCATACTAGCTTGTATCGTATGAAAAATACTAGTTAGTATTCTGAGGGTAATTTTGGAATTGTAGTAATCTTTTATTACTTCAGCGTGGAAATGAAGGAAGAGAGAAACACTTGCGGCGGCGGGTGTTGAAAAAAAAAGAAAGAACCATAACTCTATCAACTAATATGAAGAACATTGTTTAATAGATCTTTTATGTAAAATTTGCACAAATCATAAAGTAGTCTGACTAATGAATCAAAATCTTTAATTTTCTTAATCCACAGCACGTATCGGCACTGCTCTGATCCAATCCCATCTCTGTTCAACCAGTGAAAATGGATCTAACTGTGTGTCTTCTTCTTCCTCGCTACGGCGCTGGGCCGCCGGCTCTCTGAAGCGTCTCGTCGTCACCATTCGCCGAGGCGTCAACGTGGGTGCGCGAGGACCACTGATCTCATTACTGATCCGTGGTAGCCGGGCGCATCCGCCGCTCCCGATCGCCATTGTTGTTCGTGCTCTCAACGTGGGAATAAGGAAATTCCCTATTGCAACTGCAACCTACTCGCCAATTGACGTCCCTTGCCACAAATGCTCTGCAGCAGCCAGCTAATCATGATTTGTGCTGGGCTAGGTTGGACCGTGCGGGGAAGGGCTGGGTTGTTGCAACCATCAACGAAGAACCCTAAACCATCAACGAAGAACCGTAAACCATCAAAATCAGATTAATTATTAAACAAAATACTGATGAATATTGTAACCTTGTGATAAAACAATAATTACTAATTTGTCATTATTTTCTTTTCCGATTTTGATTTTGATCTTATTGTAACAATATAATTACTAGTCTGCCACGAATACTAGGTAGTGTTGATGGAGGAGAGTAAATCGATTTGAACCGTCGGATCATAATACTAGCTAGTATTTTTAAATAATACTAGATAGTATGAGGGACTGTAAAAGTCCTCATTTTCTATGGTTTACAAAATGACAAATATCTTGGGGTAAGACAGAATCCTCTGAAATAAGTAACAAATGTCAAATATAGGTTTGACGTACTACTTTGTCCATGCAAATTTTGTCGCGATAACTAAAGCCCTTTGTATTTGGTACACTATCCTGAACAATGTGGAGCCTAGGTTTTGTAGTGCCCGGCTGATGGTATGCTTCAATTCAGAAAGTGCCTATGAATCTCCAAAGGGCCTAAATTATATTGCCATCCTTATTGCCTGGGAACCATGGAAGGATAGGTGTGGTGCATAATCTAGAAGTTGCTTCTTTAGTAATATTTTCTGTTATTAAATCCAACAATCGATAATGTCACACTTGTTAACTGGAGCGAAGTGGAAGAATTGGGTACGACTCATGGAAAACTGATATCATACTAGAACTGCAAGTCCAACCATCTAAAAAGTGATACATTAAGGTGAGTCAATTAGTAACAGTTGCCATAAAAATATTTGAACTATTCTTAAGTCAACATCCATTTTATTACAACAATGACCGAAGTTTTATTTTTTCCTTGACATTATATTATTTTTCGTTACCAACACAATACAGATAAAACAATACCACTGGAGGACAGCATACAGGGCGCTCATTGCAACCTTCCTGCTTGCTGGTTTTTGGTCCAAATGGAAATCTGTGCAGCGAACCTGTCCATGGCAGTCCTCGGCAGATACATTGGCACAACCATGCAGTCCTTACCGTCGGCACCCTTGCACTTCATGAAATAACTCGGCAATTTGTTCATGATATCTGCAGCCATCGGTATGCCACCAGCGATGCGCTTTCCCCACCCAAAGTCCATCCTGTCCTCCCCAATGGCTGATATGTCAGACACGCAGAACGTCCGGTCCACCACCATCGGCGGCCACTTCCGGCTCGCCAAAAAGTCCACCGTCGACCTCATGTATTCGTCGTTCGCCTCAGACTTGGCCTTGCGCACCAGCTCGAGGGCGTAGCTAAGCGGCTTCCCACAAAGCTCGCCGGCGGTGGTCTCCACGATCGGGTAGACGAGGGCGCAGCCGTAGTAGCCACGGGGCATGGGCGGGTCACGCTTCCAGCCCATGCGAGCGTTTGATGGGAACATTAAGCGCACACTATTGTTGGGAGCGTAGCCAAGCGCCACGCGACGGCGGTCAGCAGCTCGAACACGGTGCTCCTGGCGGCGAGGCTTTCCGGGAGACTTTTCCGGATCGCGCTTATCTCCGCCGGACCGAAGAAGATGTAGTGGCCGGCCATGTCTGCAGGCGGCGTCGTCGGCATCACGTCGTCGTCGAGCGGCTCATATGCCAGATGAGCACGCGTGACGCGGGGTGCGGAACGCGATGTCAGGAGCTCCCGCTCCCACACCGGAAGAACCGTTGGCTGCGGTTCGCCGCGGACCATGTCACGATGGCTTCGAGGAATTGGCGCATGCCGGAGCCGTCGTGCATGGGGTGGCACATGTGCGTTCCGACTGAGAATCCTCCGCACCTGAACCGGGTCACCTGTACGGGGGCAAGCGTTACAAGCAGCAGTTGGTAATGTTTGATTAAAATTGAGAAATTGGAACATGTTCGCACAGCATAGGGTCATCAACTAGCTAGTCTTACGCGATTCAAGATTGTGGCAAATGGTGAATGTGCTTGGTGTGTTGAGATTCATACGTGGTATTTGCATGGACTAAAGAATTGCAGGGTAGTTCTATGTAGAGTGAATAAGAGCATAGTCGTTAGATGGAGAGCTAAATGTGACCCATTAATAAAGTAACTTACAAAATATCAATTCTTGAGACTTAACAAATATAATATTACGTTTTAATTTCTGAGGTTGTTATGTTTCCTGGGTTTGACTCCCTATGAGAGCGAATTTTGTAAAATTTAAGAGTATTGTGCTTTCAGCAATAGATGACCTGCTAGTTGATTAAAAGGTGCAGCCAATCGTCCTCAAACACTTTCTTGTTTAGGCACGATGGCACTTATTTGGTGATCGTCCTCAAATACCGTGTAATAATAAAAAACAAATGTTTGTCTGTTAAGAGGTCCATTTTACACCCTCAAATAATTTGACTAATTCGTGAGACTAAATTGTGAAAACATTTTCTTGTAAAGCGAGAAAGTTATCGAACTATTTAGAGGAGTAAAATAGATATTTTTTCTTGTTTCCAAGGCGTAGGGTGGGGATATAGTTTCCCTTGCCAACTTGATCCTGTCCTGAATCATACTCTTGCAACACTGACTAACTTCTGGTCACGGAACTAAATAATACAGTACACCGCAGTAAAAAGAGAAAGGGTAAATTCGAATATATCAGGGCCAGTGAACCGAAAGAGAAATATAGATCAGTTGAGGATCCATCGGAACCGTGTATACCTGCAGGAAAGCCAGTGGCTTGGCAAGGATCTCCTTACCATCTCCAAAGTCACACAGGTGCTCGTCCACGCACGGGTAGGGTGGCAGCAGCAGCTCGCCGAGCTCCGCAAGGGTCACGTTCGCGTCGGCCTCCACGAAGGCGACGCCCTCCGCCGTGCACTCAACGATGAGCCTGCCGTCCGGCGGGAGCTCCCTAAGTCGGCCGGCCAGAGGGTAGAAGTAAACTAGGGCCTCCCTGAGGCCGGACCTGATTGCCGCCACCGGGTCACGGGTGTCGCCAGGGCGTCCACGGAAGAACTCAATGACCGTTTGGTAGAACCGCAGGGATCGCTGGTTGTCAATGTCTGAGAGGTGCTTGATCTCATGGGGCGTCGTCCTTGCTGGCGCCACCAGCTCCTGCTCACACCGGTCAGCAGTGAAGCTCGCCGTTAATTCCTGCGTATTGGCTAATGGAATGGACCTTAGAGTTCGGGATTTTGGAACGCTTGGATACAAAGCAGGGGCGGAGACAGGCCTCTTCATCGGTGTCAGCAGACTCCGAGGATTTTTTGCAAAATCAGTGCTAATCACTGATCGGTAGCTGTATAGCCATGGTGACAGCATGGTAAGGACCCCGACGACTCTGACGCTGTCTGCGCTTGGCTATTATAACACTTATATATGGATCGAGCAATTAAGGCGTGATTAGTCTCTATCAAGTCGAACTAATCTATTGCTGGAAAACTGAGTAGTAAAACATCTTGCTGCCTACTAGTAGCCAACTTTTACGACATCTTGTAATAATTGTGGACCATCTATTTTAACTGAATTGGTGACCTGTTACGAGCTAATAGGTCTCAAGACTGTAGAAAGATTTGTTTGAAAGTTGTAAGGATGTTACATGTCATTTTTTTTCCTTTTCACATTGTGTACCTTTTTTTTTTCCCTTTCCACATTTTGTTTTTTTTTCCAAACAATGAGCAGGAGCACTGCTCTTTCATTTAAGGAGAAAAGAAATAGAGTTCGGTCGGTTTACAAATTAGCACAGGATCCAGAAAAAACCACAGCAACAGTATGCTGAAACAGCTAAGGGACTGTTCGTTTTACGGGGGTCTAAAATTTAAAGGGGTCTAAAGAAAAGAATTTTATCATTTAAGAGTATTAAATAAAGTTTAATTACAAAACTAACTGCAGAACCCCTGGTCTAATTCGCGAGACGAATCTTATGAGGGTAAGTAAGCCGTGGTTAGACGATGGTTACTGTAGCACGACTGTAGCAAAACATAGCTTAATTAGACTCATTAGATTCGTCTCGTAAAAATGTACCCATCTGTAAAAAGGTTTTGTCATTAGACTTTATTTAGTACTAGGTTCTCTTTATTTAGAGGCCTCTAAAATTTAGCGCTAAAAGAAACGAACAGGGCCTAAGCATTCTTTTCACATTACGTGGTAAAAAAAAAAGACAGAACATGATAGATTGGTGCAACTCACGCCAAATATGATATTTTTTGTGTCAGAAAAAGAAAAAGATAGTGACTGAAACTTGTTAGTTTTCACATGATACAAAATTATAGCATGATCTAGAGTCATACTTACGTTGACGAAACATGTTATTTCAAAAACATATGTCCGTACCTCGAATTGCTTAACTGTTCCTAGGAAAAACATGACATGAATGCGTTATCTGCCTCGTGCTTGTTGAGTTAGACTAAGAATAAACGTGACCGAACATGTTATCTACTAGATGCTTCTTGTATTAGGCTGAGGAAAAACGTGACATGTACTAGGTGCCATGAATTTTTCCCCATCATACATACAAATGCAACTTCATACAAAATGGCAAGACCAGCATGTTACTGCAATGCGATGCCCTTTTCTTCGTGTAACGCTTTAGCGGCATGTTATTTATTTTCAAAGGTTGAAATTAATCTTGAAATGCTATATTATAATCTTATATACTAAGGAACATGAGAGTTTCCGTCCAGAAGTCCAGTTCACATCCAGAAGAATAATCAGACCAGCTGCTTGCCAGCTGAAGAAATGGAGGGAGATCCCTACATCAATTTCTTTTCATTTTCTATTCTATAAATCGATGAGTCAGATTCATTTTTACCTTTTACTTCTTAAGAGCTCACTCGGGTACCGTAACAAGGCCCCACTAGTATTATTTTTGGGAGCTTATCACAGTCATAATTCATAAGTGTTGCATTATGGCTTTATTTTTTCAGAGTTTGGTGGCATCCCCGTCGATAACGCGGCATCATCTGTGGTGACTACATGAATCTCAAGATCAGTCGGCTCAGTAACTCGTTGTCCCTTATAGTTATAGGGGCAGACTGTGTGTGAGACATGAGTACCCGTGTGTGCATATGTAATGTATTTCGCGAAAACAGTTATAAGGCTACGTAGTCACGATGGCACTTATTTGGTGATCGAAATACATGCAAGAGGCAAACTGATTGTAGACATGCTTCCATCTAGATGAATCACCCCCCCCCCCCCCCACTCTCTCTCTCTCTCTCTTCATAACTGTATTGCTATGTCATAAAAAGCACCTTATTATTGAAACTGAAACTCTCATGGGAGTAACCTAACTAACATCATTACATATGTCATGAGAATCAATCCAAAACCTAAGGACTTCTCCAAAAATTAATTTACAGGCAGGTACAGAGTAATTTTTGCAAAAAGTGTGGAAACAAGCAATTCCAACTAACGGTCAAAGAACTGTCTGAACCTGAGATGACGTTACATGTGGGCTTGAGGTGGGAATATTTCAAGAAGGGGTCCTCATCTGCCGTACAAGGCCACGTCAATCTATTAATGTAGGCCACGTCACCCTATATTCCTGTCTCTATAGCTATAGTACCTGCCCGGCTTGGCTCTCCTTTTTTTTTTTTTTTGAAGAAAAGGCTTGGCGCTCCTTGTCAATTCATCCTGATCGTCGTTGTTAACTGCCTACTCAACCTCGTGCCAGATTATCTAGTGTGGTGTGCCAGCTCCCACTCGGAGACTCCTCCAAGTCTGAATCGTCGCAATCAAACCTGGAGAAAGGGCTCCCTCATCCACTATAGCGACAATCATTTGTACAGTGCACCCTTATCCACTATAGCGACGGTCAGCTTTTAAAACCGCAGCTACAGGATTTTGAGATGTGTCGCTAAAGGAGACTTTTGTTGCAGTGCATGTAACATCCTAGGGTCAAAACATTGCTGCACCCATTCACATGTTGTGCAGACCCCCACTCCCCCATTAATACCATATCGTTTTCGTTGTTACTTCGCGCACTCCGCTAAAAGGATTATGTCCTAATGCATATAATAAATAATGTGGGGATGCACCAGAATACATGTAGTAACACAACAAGAGTAGTAAACTCTGGTCTTAATTCTTTGGAGAAGTACACATTCCCACTTGAGGTTTGCAACATATTGCACCTACATATCTCCCTATGTGTTATGATGAAAAATGGATTTGAGCCATTCATTTGTAGAATAGAAAATAAAAAAAATGGAGAAGGTACCAGCGCAAACTGCCTCCAATTCTTTCTGCTAGCGCCATCCCTCTATTTCTTCCGCTGGCGAGCACCTCGTCTGATTCTTCCGGTTGTGACCCTCGACTCACCATAGAAAGTTTCATGTTCCTTGCTATCTAAAAGAACTATAACATAGCATTTCAAGAGGAATCTCGACCTTAAAAAAAAACCAAAGAATATGCTGCCAAAGTGCTGCACAAAGAAAAGGGCATCGCATTGCAGCAGCATGCATGCTGGTTTGCGCCATTTGTTTAAAGTTGCATTTGCATTTATGAGGGAAAAGAAAATTCAAGCCACCTATTCCGTGTCACGTTTTTTTCCCAGCGTAACACAAGAAGCATGCAGTAGATAGCACATTGATAGCACGTTCTGTCACTTTTTTCTCTCATCCTAACACAAGAAGCATGGAGTCGATAACATGTTCGTGTCACGTTTTTTCTAAGCCTACCACAAGATGCATGAGACAGATAATGCATTCATGTCACATCGTTTCTAGGAACAAAATCTAATGTAACTCGACCTATTACCATCTGTTTTCGAAATAACATGTATCGTCAAATGTAAGTATGATGCTTTGTGATTTTTTTTATTATCTGAAAAGTAACAAGTTTTAGTCATCATCTTTTTCTTTTTATGGTGCAAAAAATAAAATACTCGGTGTGACTTTTACCAAATTATTTGGAGGGGTCACAGATCTAGTTAAAATAGATGGTCTACAGTTATTTGAAGGTACCATAAAAGTTGCCTACTAGTCAGCATCAGGATAGATTGCTACTCAGTTTTCTGGAGAAGACGCGAAATTTTCAAGATTTTCTTGTGAGTTAAACTGTTTCTTGCAAAATTTCCAGCAATATATTAGTACGACTCTGGAGACTGGGCAGGTGCCGAATGGAGGGTTTGAATTCCAGCAATAGATTAATATACAACTCGAGAGACCTTACTAGATCTATTATATACGTACTGTCAAAGCCAAGCGGAGACTACAGAAGATTCCCTTTGTATCAAGCTTTCGAGGACCCCAAACACATAGGTTCTTTTCATTAGCCAACTAGCAACAATGGCGAGCTTCACTGCCCACTGGAGTGAGCAGGAGGTGGTGGCGCCGGCACGGGCGACCCCCTATGAGCTAAAGTACCTCTCCGACATCGACAACCAGCGATCCCTGCGGTTCTACCAAACTATCATTGAGTTCTTCCGTGGACGCCCTGGCGTCGCCCATGACCCGGCAGCATTCATCAAATCCGGCCTCAGTGAGGCCCTGGTTTTCTTCTACCCTCTGGCCGGCCGGCTCAGGGAGATCCCACTAGACGGCCGGCTCATCGTGGAGTGCACGGCGGAGGGTGTCACGTTCGTGGAGGCCGACGCGGACGTTACCCTCTTGGAGTTCGGAGAGCCACTGCTGCCACCCTACCCGTGCGTGGAGGAGCTCCTTTGTGACCTTGGAGACAGTAAGGATATCCTTGCCAAACCGCTGGCTTTCTTCCAGGTACATACACGGTTACGTTCCTCACATCCGTTTTTCTTTCGGTGGACTGTGCCTAGCTCGACCGATGCATGATCGGCTGATATATTTACTTTTGTCTATGATGTACATCTTTTTTAAAAGAAATGGGACATATGGATCTCCATGTAACATTTTTCTAGAACAAATAACAAACGGAGCTTCTGTCAAAATCATGTGACTGGGATTAGACATATCTCTCAACGAACAAAATATGACTCGCTCTAACAAACAAAAGAAGTCCATGATGAAGTTCTGTCAGATGTTAGCAAGGCGCGACGGTAGTAGCTATGCAGTCGGTTGTGTGTTGTCAAACCACTAAAATTTCACTGGATTCTGTAGATAAGAGCATCTCCAGTAGATTGAAAAAACACACTCCATTGAGTAAAATTTCTGTTTGTACTCACCCCTCTACCAGAATAAGTATCCAGTCCCCGAAACTAAAATTTTTTACTCAATCCCCTAAAACAGCGCCTCCATTGAGTAAATCTACTCAATCCACCCCCATTGAGTAAACCGATTGAGAAAACATCCAGGGGTGGCGGGAACCAACAGCCATCTCTTCCAACCGCCCCTTCCGCCGCCGCCCCTTCTCCATCCCGGTCGCCGTCCGCTGCCCCCACCTCGCCAGAGTCTGCCGTCGCCCCGCATCCACTGCCCTCCTCCTCCATTCCCCACTCCCACCCGGCTCTGACACGCCCCACGACGACGAAAGCCGCTGCAACGTGGCCAGGCATGGCACGGTAGGGCGCTCACAAATCTAATGGCCCCTCGTATAGGCAGGTGCGGCATACGTCACGATGGCGCTGTCTGGACGATGGCTTCTCGAGCGGCACAACGATGACACGATGACTACGAGTTGGAGCCTGGTTGCAAAGAGATAACTCACTCCATTTTACTCATACGACAGACATATACTCTTAGAGACTGAGTGCCAATGGTTGACCCAAACCAAGGAGTCGGTCATATATTTAAAGCTGATTTGCAGGATTAACCATTTGCGTTAATGTAACGGTGTAATATACTATTTATCCGTCTATATCGGCCTGTCACCCTTGATGCGTTTTGTAGTAGTGAATGGAGTCACATGGACTTCTTCGTTAAGAACATTGACCTCATACATTTAAATAATTTGAGATTTTATTATCAAATTTGCAGAATGGATCGAATATTTGCCTAGAGCTTTTATCTGGAATACAGAAAATATTTTAGAAGAAATATGGGACATATGGTTCTCCAAGTCACATATTTGAAAACCGTGTGACTGGGATTTAGACATATCTCTCAATCAACAAAATATGGCTCATTCTAACAAATAAAAGAAGTTCCAGAGATACATTTATTTCATTCCAACATCAATAAAAAACCTTGGCTTCCATTTCATTCACCAAGAGAAGCTCCAGCCTTATAGGAGAGAAGTATATTGTTCAAGAAGAATTGGATGAAGTATATATATTGGTTGATACTTGCTACTTCTTAGCTAATTGCAATGTTGTAAGTCTTTTTGCAGCATTTCTCCTTAACAAGTAACCATATTTTTATGTTGACTGAATATAAAATGTCTCGACCTTATTTCTTAGAAATGAAATGAAATTTAAGACGGAACAACCACATTCACCCTTTCCTACACTCGAAATCGCATCAAGTTAGATTTGGATGACCCAATATATGCTGGCTGCTCTCACATGTTCCTGTAATTTTCTCACTCTTTTATCATCATTTTCTGCTTGCAACATTTCTTCTCTCCGCATGCCTCGTACAGGTAACCCGGTTCCGGTGCGGAGGATTCTCGGTCGGAATGCTCTTGTGCCACACCATGTACGACGCCGTCGGCGTCTTCAAATTCCTGGAAGCCATCGGTGACATGGCACGCGGTGAGCCACAGCCGACGGTTCTTCCTGTGTGGGAGCGGGAGCTCCTCACATCGTGTTCCGCACCCAGCATCACGCGTGCTCACCTGGGGTACGAGCCGCTCGCCGACGGCGACACAGCCGACGACGTGATGCAGACGACGCCGTCGGCCGATATGATCGGCCAGTACTTCTTCTTCGGTCCGGCGGAGATAAGCGCCATCCGGAGCAGTGTCCCGGAAAGCCTCGCCAAGAGGAGCACCGTCTTCGAGCTGCTCGCCGCCGTCACGTGGCGCTGCCGCACGGCTGCTCTTGGCTACGAGCCCAACAAGCTCGTGCGGTTCATGTTTGCTCACAACGCTCGCAGGGTCTGGAAGCGTGACCCTCCAATCCCACATCGTCTTCCCGGTCGCGGAGACCACGGCCAGCGAGCTTTGCGGGAATCCGCTGAGCCACGCGCTCGAGCTGGTACACAAGGCAAAGTCTGAGGCCAACGACGAGTACGTGAGGTCGACGGTGGAGTTGCTGGCGAGCCGGAAGTGGCCGGCAGTTGTGTTGGACCGGACGTTCGTCGTGTCGGACTTAACAGCCTTGGGGGAGGACAGGATAGACTTTGGGTGGGGGAAGCGCATCGCTGGTGGCGTACCGATGGCTGCAGATATCTTGACAAAATTGCTGAGTTATTTCATGAAGTGCAAGGGTGCCGACGGTGAGGACTGCATCGTGGTGCCAATGTATCTGCCGAAGACTGCCATGGACACGTTCGCTGCACAGATTTCCATTTGGACCAAGAAACCATCAAGCAGGACGGCTGCGACGAGCTCCCTGTAAGCTTCCTTCTACTGTTAATGCTTTATCCGTGTTGGTAATGAAAATAGTAATGACTTGTCAAAAAGGAACAAATTAACTTCGGTCATTGCTGTAACAAATGAAGCAATGTGGTGATGTGAACAAGGATTCATGATCTTCCGAAAAGTTCTGGTAAACTATCGATTTGGTGGAGGCTTGACACACGTCGATCTGATTTCCGAACACCACGTTCCAAACCCCGCTCGACCGCCATTGCACGGTCGTCATTGCTGTAACAAATGAAGCAATGTGGTATGTGAACAAGGATTCCTGATCTGCCGAACGGATCTGGATAACTATTGATTTGGTGGAGACTTTAACACACGTCGATCTGACTTCCAAACAGCACGTTCTGAACCCCGGCCTCGTCAAGAAGGCTTATCATTGCCTGCAAATCGAAGAACACAAAGAAGAACACAGAAAAATGCAACCAAATTTGCTAAAAACTAAATTAAGCTCACAAGTCCGGTCTCACAAACCGACGAACTACGAAACTGTTCTTGATAGAATAATATAAGCAAAACCCAACCCTAACTTTAGCGGCGGCTACTGATGATATAGAGTTTAGGGACGTTCAAGACCTCTTGACACGCTCCTAATGGGTTCCAACACGATACAAAGTCTAAAGGACAAATTACTGTATCGTAGCATCGAAACAAATTATGAACACAAATTTGTTTCGATGATTTCTGGTGACTCCTAACAAAATTGGACATGCAACTAGTGTCGTTGGAAAGGAGGTTAAATTATATTTCCGTGCATATGTAGAAGGTTCAAAATGGAGCCAGTATGCGATCTGTGTGACCGTTTTAGTACAGACTCCTCTTAAAATACTAAAGAAAAAGACATATGGTCAAAATTGCTACAGTAAAGTTAACACTGACTATTATTCAAAATCGGAGGGAGTAATATTTGTGGACAGAGAGAGTACTAGAAGTAAGTTAACGCAATTACTGTTGCCACGACCTCCAATGTCCATCGGTTTGGAAGCGGTGTCTGACGCGATGCGTGCTGGTGCGGCATGCCAGGGGCGAGCGGTACCCGGCGGGTCCAACACGACAACACGTGCTTTTGCGACGGGCAGCGACTGGCCTGACGGACCATGGACCAGGGTTGAAAGTGGGGGTGGGCCGGTCAAAAAAATTTCTTGTGACACAACAAATTTGAAGCCAACTTGCAATTAACAAAATGTGTCCGAAATACAAGTTAAATGAGTACAATGGTTACAACAACGTAAGAAACTGCTACTTCTGGCTGCTGCTGCCTATCCGGCCTACGCCTTCTAATAATCATAAAGGTGTCAATGATGTCATCTTCAAGCACATTTAAGAAAATTTCCCGCTCAATGAAAGTGACTAAACAATCATCCAAAAGAGCATCCCTCATTCTATTTCTTAACCTATTCTTGATAAAATTCATTGCTGAAAATGATCTTTCAACACTTGCTGTCGCCACCGGTAGAATCAATACCAATTTGAGAAGCAAGTATACTAAATCATACACAGTATGTCTATTTGTTTCAACCATCTTCATTGAGAGATCAACAAGATTATTCATGCCTTGCAAGCTATCATCTCTTCTCATGTCATCAATATAGTTATCAAGTTGCATTTCAAGTCTCAACAATGCCGAATTTGAGAAGTCATTGGGGTAAAATTCAGCAAGCCTACGTACCTTGTGGGCATCAAATGAAGCAAATGAATTTGAAGGACTCAAGGCTGCCATACAAGAAAGCAATTCCATATTGACTTCATCAAACCGACTATCAAGCTCTTGAATAATTTGATCAATGATGCCAAGATACACCTCTCTTCTAAAACGGTCATCATTTGTTTGGACTGGATAATGCCGGGCTGATCTCCCAAAAGGCACATATTGACCATCCATTGCAGGAACTTGGATGCCATGTTTGTTGCAAAACAAAGTTACCTTTTGAAAGAACATATCCCATCCATCATCCCTCAATTGTTGCATTCTATTCTTTGCCACACGAACAAGTGAGAGTGCATTGACAATATCTTGATCTCTTCTCTGTAAGCACAATGACAACTCATTTGTGTATCCAAGAATGGTAAACATCAAGTGTGCACTGAAAGCAAAGTCAAATGATTCCAATACCAAAACCATATGTCTTATTCTCGGCCAGTCACTCCGTTGTGCAGGATCATGCCCAAGACTTATGAGGACATCAAGGATGGCTGGGTACATACTAATAATGTTGACAATAGTTTTGTAGTGAGAGCCCCACCGTGTGTCACTAGGCCTAGCTAACCCCATCTCTTGATTTAATCCCTTTCCACTGTCTATGTCACCACATTCAATTTGTGCCAAGATATTTTGGAGATTGGCATTTCTAAGCATGTCATGACGCTTACAAGAAACACCAACAATGTTTAACAAGAGAGATACCTCATCAAAGAACCACTCACACTCCTCATTCCCCTTAGCAACAGCAACAAGAACCAACTGGAGCTTATGAGCAAAGCAATGGATGTAATAAGCTGAAGGTGACTCATTCATGATCAATGTTTTCAGACCTTTGATATCTCCTCTCATATTGCTAGCCCCATCATAACCTTGACCACGAATTTGAGTTAAAGTCAAATGATGCCCAACAAGTAAAGCTTCAATTGCTTCCTTGAGTGTTGCAGAAGTTGTATCTTCAACATGCACAACCCCGAGAAAGTGTTCACATGGCCTGCCCAATTTATCAACATAACGCAAGCAAACAACTAGTTGTTGCCTATGTGAAACATCACTTGCCTCATCAGCTAAAATTGCATAATGATCATCACCAAGCTCTTCAATAATTTTCTTTCTAGTTTCTATGGCACAACATTGAATAATTTCCCTTTGTATATCATGGCTAGTCAAGGTACAATTAGATGGAGCATTTTTCAAAACATGCTTATCCACCTCTTCATTGTTTGCTGCAAGCCATTTCAAGAGCTCAAGAAAATTACCCCTGTTGTGAGACTCATCACTTTCATCATGCCCACGAAATGCCAATCCTTGATTCAAAAGGAACCTCAAACATCTAATTGAATAGGTCAACCGAATCTTGTAAAGTCTTCTCTCCTCACTATCCAATTGGACAATTGCATCATCAATTTGTGCGCTAGGAGTCAAATAAGAGAGGTACCTCTCTAAGGCTGCATTATGTGCACTATCAACTTTACCCACATGCTTGTTTAGTGCATCCTCTCTATTCCAATTTCTCCATCCAGGATCAACAAATGCACTTTTGTGGCCCCCTTTCTTAAAGAAGTAGCACACAAAGCAAAATGCGGCATCCTTTTTGATACTATATTCAAGCCAATGATACTTGTAGAACCAAAGAGGATTGAATGACCGATCTCTAGTACCAATATGCCTTTTCTCATATTCTTGTGCACACTGTTGAGCTGGACCTTTCAAAATGTATGCCCTCCGAATTGCATCTTGATCATTCACAGGATAGCTCTCAATAGGCTTCCTTTCCCCGGGATCTTGTGGAAGATGATCCGGATCATAAACCGGAGGCGGTGGAGGTGGCGGAATGACAGGAGGAACAGGCGGGCTGCTGCTGCCCACATTTGCTTCGCCTTCCTCTTCTTCCAAAATAACATTATCTCCACTTGCTCTTGAGGCATTAGTCAAGCGAACCAAAGGTACAATGTCACCTATTCTTGACACATTGGTAGAAGGAACTGGATCATGAGTCACTGCCTCAGGCGAAGGAACCGAAGGCGAAGAGGATGAATTCTTTTTTGCTGCAACTCTCCGCCAAAGATCAGCAATGTCTCCATCCTTTTTTCTGTTTCTTCATGACTCAGGCTCACTAGTTCACTGCAATCAAATAGTACTTCGTAAGATTTAATTTTCCTATGCCAAGCCCAAATCGAATTTAGAAGTTGGTCACTGGCTGCATACGGCATACCTGCCTGAGTACTAACTGGACTCCAAATCTCCAACTGAACCGAGCGTTGAGCAGCAGCAAATCGACTGCCGGCTCCGCGAAGGCGCGCCCGACTGCTCCGCTCGACACAGCCTTGCCTGCCTGCCTGCTCCGCGACGGCGCGACCGCGCGCAGCGCAGCCGCTGCCTGCCTGCTGCCTCGCGGGTCGCGGCCCTCGCCCCTGCCTGCGCTCGCGCCGCACAGCCGCAGGCCCGCAGGCCGCAGCTCTCGCCGCCGCCGCCGCGCTGGAGTGCCGCCCAACCCTAGCCTCCCCGTTTCCTTCCTCTCTCTCTCTCTCTTTTCGGTTCGATTCGATTTCGTCAGTTGCGGCACGAGAACGAACGGGAGTCAGTCGAGGACTCGGGAGCCTGCTCGGGAGGAGCTGCGCTCAAGGGGTGGGCTGCTTGGCAGCCAAATCTGGGGGTGGGCCGCGGCCCACCCGGCCCACCCCGTAGCTCCGCCCCTGCCATGGACCGGCGAGGCGAGCGGTACCCGGCGGGTCCAACACGACAACACGTGCTTTTGCGACGGGCAGCGACTGGCCTGACGGACCATGGACCGGCGAGCGGCCGGCCCTGCTGCTGGTGCGGCGAGGCGGACAGCGCAGTTATGTCCGTGTCGGAATGCAGGGGAAGCGAGCTCGCATCCAGACCCTGCAGATTGGTGCTGATGCTTCTTGGAAACCGTGAAGACACAAGGTGGCTGTGTACGCACAACTACTCCTAGATAGCTGCGGGGCCACATAGATTTCTCACTTGCCCATGTCTTCCTTTTAGTGCCCAACGTGTTTTATTTGAAACCGCTAAATACCACATGTTTGATGTAGAACAACAAATGCCAGGAAATTTTAGGACTCCTTTGAATCGTGGAAAAATTTCTTCAATCCTACATTTTTCATGTGAAGTATAACTAATTCCTAAAATTACTGTGCGCCTGATCGGTAGCCTTGGTTGCTACAATGTGCAGCCGCAGCTGTTAAAATATGAAGGGATTAGGCCCTATAGGATTCCTATGAGAAATTCATGCCTTCCAAAGAGAGCCTTGGTATCCTCATGACAAATTTACCCATTTGGAATGATGTTGTGCTAAAAAGTTCAATTGCAAAACTCTACTCCTCATAAGATGCGAATAGTAGTGAAAGTAGCAGTAGGGCCTGATGAGCTTCACATCAAAAGTACAATTCCCAGTGTCACATGAGGCGTGATAGGTGTGCTATGAACTAAAAATTCGGCCACAACTCGATCAAGAAGCAGAAAAATCCTAGAGAGATATACGGGCATAGGTTTATAATCCTCGAGCAAAGATTAATAAGAACATATTATGGGACGAGTCACAATCACTAGTACAAAAAAGGTCATTAGAGACGCGTAAAACTGTCATTACATGTGTCTCAATCACTAAAAATGTGACTTTTAATGACAGTTTATTGAAAATGCGTCTCAGCCACACTTTTAGCGACGGTTTTAGAGAAAACGTTGCTAATGTCTTCGTTGCTAAAGCCTGTTTCTGTGCTAGTGAATGCATCCACATCTCAAATAATAAACAAAGGAGGCAGCTGATCTAGCTTGTCTCCTCCTGTGTGTTCATGTGGTAGCACGAAATTTGAGCTTGTTGATGTCCCCGGTGTATAAGCGGGCCCATGATGCACAACAACTATTCCCTCCGGTTCTAAATATTAAAATATATGACACGTTGACTTTTTAGTTGAGCTTTAATAAACAATATATCTATATTAAAGTAGTTAGTTACCTAACATGAAATCAATATCATTAGATCTACCATCAAAAACACTTTAAGGTTAACCCATATATTTAGCTTTTTGCATAAATATTTATAGATAAGACAAATGATCAAAGTAACAGAAAAAAGTCAATGATATCATATATTTGAAACGGAGGGAGTATACTCTGCTCCTCCACTTCTTGGCTTGGCATCATGCGGATCCGTGCAGGGATCGAGAGTTAGAGATGTGGAGATTGAGTAGGACATGAGTTGTTGGGTCGCTTTATTAGATAGAAATAGTGAGATCGATCATTTGATGTTCACGTTAGGAATTCTGGAATGCTAAGGTTCCTGAACAAAGGGAGTATAAACATAGAAGTAGAAGTAGAAGTAGAAGTAGACTTGCTCGTGCGTGCCTGCCATTTTCTAATTATTTTGATGTGGATGATCCACCCACATATTGAAGATTTTTATCCACCGAGTCTGCCCCCTTCTCTTCATTAGAAAACAAATGGTTCCTTTTTTTTGATAAGGAAAATGCTTTCTCTTGACTAAATTACATACTACATTCCATGCTATAAATGGCACGCTCCTTTTTAATATCGTAATTTGCAAGGGTGTGTACAAGCCTTCCTTTATGCCTGACATCTTATGTTTCATCACAAACTACACAACAATAGAACCGTCCTGTAGCGACGGTTCAAAATGGCCTACAGCGATGGACCAGGCCAACCGTCGCTACGTTACTGTCGCTAGAAATTATGAGCCTGCAGCGGCGGTTCAAAATAACCGTTGCTACAAACTGATTTGTAGCAACGGCTGACGGCAGCAACCGTTGCTACAAATTGATAAGTAACGGTTGCTGTTGTCAATTTGTAGCAACGGTTGCTGTTGTCAACCGTTGCTACAAACCAATTTGTAGCAATGGTTGCTGCCGCCAGCCGTTGCTACAAATCAATTTATAGCAACGGTTGCTGCTGCCAGCCGTTGCTACAAATCAATTTGTAGCAACGGTTGACGGCAGTAACCGCCCCTACAAATCGCTTTGTAGAAACGGTTGCTGCTATCAACCGCCGCTACATTTTCGACAGGAAAAAAAATAAAATTAATTTCTTTAATACACATTCCAGAATACACAGAAATCACAAATAGCACAATATAAGATATAATCTATTCCAGAATCATTCCAGCAAGTGCAAAGACAAGTGTATACATCACTTAGTCATCATACACCCATCGGTGCACCAAAGTGTCAACAACATACATCCATAGAACAATATTCACAATTATTCACAAGAATATTCAACTAAATACATCCATGCAGCACAAGTGTCATCTTTCCTCCTTCTCTAACACATAATTAGCAATTTGATATAATCATACAATCGATATACGATAAATGACGTAGCATGTCTTACCCAAAATTTATGACGGAAGTACATATATTTGTCTCGATAAGGGCTGTGCTTACCCCCAGCTTTGCAATAGTTCGCGTAAGCGCTGCTCAATTGAGAAAAGCGTATTGTTAGATTAAAAATAGTCGTCATAATTGAAAAGCGATGCTTAACTTACCAATCTATGACGCTGATGATATCTTGGTACCTCTTCTTGTCCACATCAAGACTATCAAGCACTAGAAGGTACCCATTTGTCGGTATAAGGCACAAACATATCCAGTGGTCACTACAACAATAATCGTGTTAGTACTCATTACAATAGATGTGTAGGAGATGAATACAGTGGTTTAACTTACTCAAAGTTGTATGGGGCCATAATCATTTCTCTATCCTGCCACTTCATGAAACAGTCATAGATATATTTAGCCGTATGAGTCCTTGCCTGTTGGACCAACTGCTTTTCCAATGTCTCTAGCTCCGCATCCGTCTTACCAGCGTACATGGGGTCTAATTTGTTTAGTCGTGGGTTGATCACGGTATGATTTATCATATGGGGGTTCAAGTACGCTAGCTTCCAAAATTCCCTGGTGTGTGTGTGTGTGTCTTTCGTTGGAAGATGGAACAAAGCCTACAAAACAAGAAAAGTGATTCTCATTGTTTTTCCGGTGAAGGACATGCATTTAAAAAATGAGATGAGGTGCGATGACTTACATGCACCACAAGGTTACTAAGGTGCTATCCATCCTTTGAAGCCGAAAGGCACGGTAAATTTCATCAAAGGTAATCCCCATGATGTTTGTCTTCTTTGGTTCCATGTCGTTGAAGATGTCAGAGCCATACTTTAAAGGTATCATGGATACTCCTTCTTTTGCGGCTTGCATGTACCAGTGATGCAGCTTCTTCATCTCCCAAGGCATGTTCTTGAGACAAATTTTTGGTACAAGTTGCTTGCCCAGTTCGAATGTTGTAACGTCCTCATCGGTCAAGTCCCCCAAAACTTCATCGTCGTAGCACAACAATGATCGGGGATCTTTTACGTGGTCGACCTTGGGAGCTACCTGACAAGTCGGATTCCAGGTGTTTTTCCATGACTCCATGTATGACTTGACAGCCTCCTGGACCTGTTTTTTCCTACCAGTGGGTTTCGTATCAAAGCCGGTTACGGTCCGTGGTATGACTGGCACATATGGCTTCATCGAAGGAGGCGGCCTTACATCTTTCTTTGGCGGGGGCTGAGGAAGCGCATCATCTTTGGAGGGCACATCCTTAGAGAGTACATTATCTTTGGACGGCGAGGGCTCAGGACGCGCTACATCTTTGGAGGGCGGGGGATGAGAGAGCGCATCATCCTTGGAGGGCGGGGGCTGAGGACGTGCATCATCCTTGGATGGCAGAGGCTGAGAGAGCGCATCATCTTTGGATTGCGGTTCATCATTTGGCTGGTGCGGCTCATCATTTGGTACATCATTTGAGCCCGGCTGCTCTCGGATCGGAGTTGCAGCAGCGTCCCCTAAGTTCTCAATCGTAGGACTCCATTCATTCCGTTCAGCCACCATGATTGCTTCTTTACCAGCAGAACGAGCATTACTAGCCGAAGCTGCAGCCGACGTCGGAGACGGCTGACCATCGGCTCGGGATGGCTGGCTGGCATGGTGTGACCCGTGACCGGACAACGGGGCCGGAGAAGTCCGCGTGAGGAGGACAACTTCTCGTCGTTTCCACATTATGAAAGTGCCAAGAGTGTCCTTCAGAGTTTCTATCCCCTCCTCGGGTATTGGGATTTCAATCTCATTGTCCTCGTATCCTTCCACTATCTCATCTACAGATACCCTTATGAATCCAGGTGGGATTTTCCTTAGGTGACCCACTCTTCTTGTGCTTTATGTTCCAGTTCTTCCTTGTAGAAGTCATGCTTCTTGTACATGCTCGAGGATGAGGAGTCCGAGAAACCTTCATGCCAAGGTGTAGAACACGAGATTCCTCGTACCCGCCCGGGATGTTCTTTCGTCTGTAGACCCGCAGTGAGCGTGTCTTTGTGATACACAGGCTTCAGAACACCCATCTCCACCTGCTCTTGTATTGGACCCATTAAGCGTGCGACCACTTCTCCTGTCACAGGGTCCCTCGCCACAAGCTCACCATCCACCCACTTGGCTCGAGCATAAATCCAATTCTGGGTACGCTCATCGAGGAATCTCAGCGGATCAGGCTTTCCTTCCTCGCGGTTCTTCCGTTCCAGCTCTCTCCACTCGTCAACCTTGGCTCTGTAACCGCCTGGACCTAGGTGCGGATGGTACTTGTTCCTCTTGTTCAGCTCTAACATCCTCGCACTGAGCTCTAAAGCATCAGCGCTTGTCTTTTGTGCATGAAAGACGTTCCATTCGTATGCAGTGATATTTCCATATTTCGAAGGGACCCGATCCTGTTTAATGTACTCGCGGTTGAGCATGCACTTGAAATCCCGAAAGCATCGGCACAGACAGTCCATTGTTGCCTTTCGGCCTTTCTCTTCGTCTTGCCTACAAAATTTGATCTTCTCCTTCACCGCTTTCCACATTTCCTCTTTCAGGTGGGTTGGCACTAAACGCCAATCTGTATAAGTGATGGAGTAATTGTCCTTGATCACCTTTCCACATCGGTTGCGCCATTTTGCCAGAACGCCTGGTGGATCGCCTTATTTCCCATCTTTCGAGTCAACGGCAATGACATCAAATATGCCTTCTGCCTTGTTTGCATTGCGTTGACCGCGCTTGCGTTTCGCTGGCGGCACTTGCTCAGGCTCCTCTTCTACGACGAGCTCATTGGTCGCATCGACTGTCGGCTCCTCATCAAACAAGCGGCGGGCCTCCTTCTCCGTCGTGCAGGCTAGCATATGAGACATCAATATTTTAGTTAAACCACATCAAGGAGACAATGAAGTGTGGAAACACTTATTTCACATCATACCTCCCGTACATGTTCGGGCTCATAATCGGGGTCGGGGACCCCAGATTGACGTTCCCGACGTGGTCGAGGAGTCGGCTCCTCAGGGTCCTCGTACTCGGTGCTTCCTTCTTCATCAGAGGACTCACGGTTCGAGGGCGTGTACTCGATCGTCTCCCGGATTTGCTGAGACATGTTGATCGCGGATTCCGTGTTCTCTTGGTTTCCTCCTACCCCTCCTACTGAGTCCGGGTTGTTCTCCATCAGGCTTAATCAACTAACTGTGAGGTTATGAGAACTTCAGTTAACTACAACAATTCCTATGATAGAAACTAAAAGGTGCCATCAGATCTGGGATAGTCGTATCATCATGCAAACGTGACACTTGCCAGAGTCGAGTGGCAAGTGTCGACCAAATGAATATCACTTGGAAGAAACCCGCCACGTCGACTCTGGTAAGTGTCAGGTTGGCCATCCTCCTTCATCATTTGGCGACAATGAAAGGAAAAAATTGCTCTCAGTGCGGGTTGCCGAATTAACGGCCATCCATCGCTCTAAGGTCCTAGACTTGCATCGCATAGAGTGTGCAATGTCCAAGGATATGCTCCTTCATGCAACGCTCGTCTCGCTTAGCCCACTTTCATCATCGAGCATAGGGAAGAAGAGGGGGCCAGGTACAAACAAGAAATGATTATCACTATCACTCTCACTCTCACTGCGGGTTGCCGAATTAACGGCCATCCAACGCATTCAGTTAACCATTCACTAAATATATTTGGCAACTTCCAGTTAACAATTCAGTTAATAAAATGACAGCAACATGTTGAACTTCAGCAATTTCAGTTAATTTCCAACACTAATATGTACAACAATATCAGTTAAATTCAGTTAACAGGGCAGCATCATGAATTTTGCATCACAAAATTACTAACACGTGAATTTCAGTTAACAGGGCTGCATTCAAAATTACTAACAGCATTGAAAATTACTAGCATAATGAATTTTGCATCACAAAATTAGTAACACAAATTCAGTTAACAGGGCAGCATTGCAAATTACTAACAGCATTGCAAATTACTAGCATCAACATGTTAAATTCAGTTAACAATATTCTGCAAAATCTAGTTAAAAGGGCAGCAACATGTTGAACTTCAGCAATTTCAGTTAATTTCCAACACTAATATGTACAACAATATCAGTTAAATTCAGTTAACAGGGCAGCATCATGAATTTTGCATCACAAAATTACTAACACGTGAATTTCAGTTAACAGGGCTGCATTCAAAATTACTAACAGCATTGAAAATTACTAGCATAATGAATTTTGCATCACAAAATTAGTAACACAAATTCAGTTAACAGGGTAGCATTGCAAATTACTAACAGCATTGCAAATTACTAGCATCACAAGATCAGAACTAACACATTGTCCTTACTTTTGCAGCACAAGGTAATCAATTTTGCAGCACAAGAACACATGAGGTCACCCTCTGGACAGAGAAGGAAGAAGGGTCGCACCTGGTGGAGGACAAGGCGGCCGTTGCAGCTTGGGGACGGGTCGGCGAGGTCCGAGACGGCGGCGATATCCGGGACATCGGCGAGGTCCGGGACGGCGGGAAGGTCGGGGAGGATCGAGCCCTAGGTCGGCGAGGTGGGATGGCGTCCCGGGGTCGAGGGCGGCGAGGTCCGGGACGGTGGTGAGGTTGGGGATGTCGGCCCGTGCACGAGCGCGCGTCTGGGACAGAGGTGGCGGAGATGGGGGCGGCGCCGAGCGCGAGGTCGCGAGCGGGGGCCCGTGGATCTCGTCGCGGGTGGAGGAGATGGGGGCGGCGCCGAGGGCGAGGTCGCGAGCGGCGGGCCGTGGAGCTCATCGCGGGTTGAGGAGGAGGAATGCGGTGGCGGCGTCGGCGGCGAAATTGGGCAGCCTGACGGCGTGGTGGAGAAGCCGCCGGGATTTCACAAGGGTTCAAGGAGGGAGAAGAGTTTATATAGGACAATTTTTAGCCGTGGTTCAAGATGACGTCATCGAACCGTTCCTACAAATCACATATTTGTAGCAACGGTTCCTGACGTCAGCAAACCGTCGCTACAAATATTTTCCTTTTTTTATTTCATTTGCTGTGAAAATGACAGAAAATGATTACAAATGGTATAAAACGTTATAAAATGATATAAAATGATAGCAAATGGTATAGAAATTATTATAAATGTTTTAAAATTATATAAAATGTTTGATGATGGTATAAAATGTTATAAAATGATATAAAATTATTATAAATGATATTAAAATTTTAGAAAATGGTATAAAATGTTAGAAAATGATATAAAATTATTAGAAATGATATAAAATGTTAGAAAATGGTATAACATGTTAGGAAATGAAACATAGTTGCATTAAGGTACATTACATGGAACATAATTCGGAATATTACAAAAGACATCAATGAGCTAGTTAGCCTTGAACGACTATTCCTTCGTTGTCGTTTCGCATGTAGGGCACTACACCAGCATAGACTAGGTTTGTCTCAAAGAGTTTAAATTTGGTTGGATCAATGAAAGATGGCACTTCTTCGTACTGATTGTATTGATCTTCATCCTCCACGTTCTCAACTCCGACGATTCTTTGTTTACCAGAAACAACGATTGACTTCTGTCCTCCGCTCGCTGGGTCAGGTGCGTACCACACTTGTTGCACTGTCTTGGCTAGTATCCAAGGCTGATCTTTGTGACCTACATTGTTGAGATCCACGATTGTCATCCCCAGGCTGTCAACCTCCACGCCACGCGGGTGCTTCACCCATTTACACTTGAATATAGGAATATGCAAACTTTCTCCATAGTCTAGTTCCCAGATTTCCTCAATATACCCATAGTACCATCGTATGAGGGATGGAATCTTTCTGTCATCGTCATCTCCATCGTTCACCATGCTCTTCTTCCTCTTCCTCCCCACCTTCTTATTCTTCTTGTTACCCCCATCGGTTGTGTCTGCACCGTGGTCATTGTTCCGCTTGTAACGACTGCGTTTACACCTTGAGCATCTAACAGCGTTTGCAAACTCTTTCCGATACAAGATGCAATGGTTTGGACACGCATGAAATTTTTGCACGCCCAAGGAAAGTGGGGACAATAGCTTCTTCGCGAGGTAGGTGGTCCTAGGCAATGAGTTCGGCTTCGGCAGCATGTCAGAAAGCAACTGCAACAAATTAGTGAAACTTCCGTCTGACCACCCGTTAGTGGCCTTTAGTTTCATCAGATCAAGGACAGAACGCAACAGAGTAAACTGTTCATCACAACCCTTTGATTTCTCGTACAGAAGCTCCTTTGATGCCTTCTCAACTGTATCCATGTTGTCAAGTCCTTTCGCTGTACCAACATTATGGAACACTTGTGGTTCCACGTGTCGCAACATGTCCTCAACATCAAAATCAGGTTCCACATCCATAGCCGCGGTGCTATCATGACACTCTGTTGCTCTTACTTCAACTGGAACCTCAACCTCCCCCTCATCATCTCGAACATCATCAACCGCATCCGACCCGCCAATCTCGATGTCCTCTTCACCGTGTCGTGTCCACGTCGTGTACCCCTCAACAAAACCCCTCTTGACCAAATGTGATTTGATTACATTCGTATCTGTCCAGAGCTTCTGATTCTTGCAGTCAACGCATGGACAATATATGTCCGTTGTCCGTTCAACATGAGCATGTTGTTCAGCGCAATGGATGAACTTGGAGAGTTGCTCCAGAAATAACAATCCCACTCTGGGTGCCTCGTACATCCAAGATCTATCGTCCATCGATCGCATTCCTATGACAAAGATGAAGTAGATAAAATAAACCGAAATGAGCCTTTTTTTTTGCAATTTAATATACTCAAAAAGGAAGAAAACATAACAAAAGCAATTAAATTTGACACATAAAATCCATGAATCGCACACATAACCCCTCTCTCTAGTGTTGTCTCCATCGATCTCTCTCTCAAGGTCTCTCCCTCTCTTTTATTTCCCACTCATCATTCTTCAAGAGTAAAATAGGCCAAAATTAGATAACTATGAAAAAAGCTATATAAAAAGGATATATTGCTAGATGATGCAAATACAAGGTACATGATGCGATATAATATCATTCAAACCAACTGAAGCATCACGAATCAAGAGAATTTTACCTAAATTCGAATAAAACCGAGCACAATTTTGAAACCCAAAATTGAGTCGCGATTCAAAATGTTAGAAGGAAATAACCTATGTTGTGTGTTCCCCTTGCCTCACTGAACAAAATTGTTCAAAAGAAACGAAATCAAAACCTTCCCCCCTCGTTTTAGCAATTTTGGAGAAATTCTCCGGCCGCCATGGAAGAAGTGCGAAGTGCGAGCTGGTCGGGGAGAGCTTTAAGTAGTGTAGCCCTTTTTAGCGGCGGTTGATGGCAGCAACCGCCGCTACAAATAGCGGCGGTTGATGACAGCAACCGTCGCTACAAATCCATTTTTAGCCGCGATTGCTGCCGTCAACCGTCGCTAGAAAACGATTTTTAGCCGCGGTTGCTGCGACGAACTGCCGTTACTAATTGCATAAACAATTTATTTTTAGTGATGTGCAGTGGTATAGCCACATGCACATCACAAATACAATATTACACACAAACACAAACTCACACACTGACTAACATAAACACACACTAACACATGCATCATCATTGTTACGTACACACTAACACACTGACTAGCAACTAACTAACTTAACTAAAAAACTAAACAAGTACTAGTGGTCGGCGGCACATCGTTGTCGGTCCCAAAATTGGCCGCCATTCATGCATGGCGTGCGGCCGGCGGAGCGACGTTCCTCCCACGGGCTTCGCCGCCTCCATGGCGCGCGCGCGAGGTGTCGTAGCTGCGCGCAAGTCACAGCCATCCTTGGTTGCGAGCCAGGATGTGGTGACGGTTCCTCCCCACCGCGTGGACGTCCTCCCTGCGGCGCATCTTCAACACATGCATCATCATGTCGGCCATCGAGTCGCTATCAATGCCGGGGCAAATGGGGCACAGGTACATGACCTTGCCGGAGGGGCTGCCCCTCACAAGGACGCGCAGCCCAGTGTCGTTGGTGGCTCCTCCGCCGCCATTGTTGGGGGAGCGCGGCGGATCGGCAGGGAGCGGGTTGCACGGCGGGTAACGCTCCGTGCAGGGGCGGGCGCCCACGAAGGTCGTCTGGGCGGTGGCGCAGCGGCGGCGGCGAGTCATGGCGCAGCTAGCTCTAGCTAGGGAGAGGCGATGACGGCGGATGGCGTGCAGGCGCAAGGGTGAGGCGACGGCGGCGGAATGCGAGCGGACAGCTCTAGCTAGCTGGAGGCGTCGAATTTATAGCCGGCCGGCGTCGATTCGGGAGGCTTCTGCCTCTGTTCAGCCCGTGCCACAGAAGACAAGCTTCATGATGCCAACCGCGGCTAAAAAAGCTTACTAGCCGCGGTTGCTCGCAGTAACCGTTGCTGCAAATCCATTTGTAGCAACGGTTGGTAACAACAACCGCCGCTATAAATGTCAGATCTTTAGCGGCGGTTGCTGCCGCCAACCGTCGCTACAAATCATTTGTAGCAACGGTTCGTGGCATCGACCGCCGCTACAAATCATCTTTAGCGGCGGTCAGTTTGTACAGTGCCCACCAAATACTGTAGCGACGGTTGGCTGTCAAAACCGCCGCTATGTGATTTTGGACACTGTCACTATAGGAGGCTTTTGTTGTTGTGCTAGTTCATCATTAAAAGAAAAAAAAGATATGCACCATCAAATGCTTGCATTTGCCTACACATGTACTAGTAGTAACTGTTGGTATTTCTTAACGTCACAGATAAATCCGCAAGCGCACGGAATACCGTTGTAGCATTTCAGCCGTGAGTATTCAAGGGTATCGTTATTTATATTTTCCCAAAGGAACGGTGTGTGATTATCTTCTAGTCTAATTAGCCCAAGGACACGAAGAAGAGTGGTAGATTTGGGTAGAGAGGATTCCTATGGATGAGTTTCTTAGCAAAAGATAAATCCTTTCTCTAATTGCTTACTTCGAGCGCCGGCTTAGGCTTTGGTCTGCCAAGCCACTTCGGCTTATAGCTCTACTATGTACCCGAACGTGGAGGGTTCCTTTGGATGGACAGGGCTGTCACTTCCTGCCACCTACCTCTACAAACCGTGGAGCACACAGCGGACAAAGGCGACTTCCAGCCTAGACACCACGTCTATGCTATCGATCACTACTCTAGCCCCGGCCTGGTACCAAATTGGAAGACTAGAGCACTCCTTGCGGAGCGATGATCCCGTAAACAAGTAAAGAAAGAACTTAATCTAAATACTAAGTACACAATCCAATAGGAGATCAAGAATACTTACTTATGATGAAGATGAACGAACGATGAACGACGAACGAACGATGAACGAACGACGAACGATGAACGAACGACGAACGAACGATGAACGAACGACGAACAATGACTATTATAAAAAAGTATTCTCAAAGATACAAGATTGGGGCTAAGTCCTCACAAAGGGAGGACTACCCTTCTCCTCTACCCTACTCTCTCCCTACTCTACTAGTATATAAGGGGCTCTAGGCCCTTGGGAGTGGAATGAGGCTCTCCTTCTTGTGTGTATTGGAGGGGAAGGGGTACCCCTCTATTTATAGGCTTGAGTAGGTCGGTTTGGGGCCTCCACCGCCTTACCCACCGCCTTTGGGCATTAAATGCAGGCAGAACCGACATCAGGAAGGCGGTGGCGACCAGCTGGCCAAAGATGGGCCAGAGGGGCCACTGTAGCAGGTCGGCCGACCCCCCCTTGGCCCATTTGGCCTTGGGCTTTGGCCGAGGGGTCCTCCTTGATGTC
This sequence comes from Eragrostis curvula, assembly GCA_007726485.1. Lineage (NCBI taxonomy): Eukaryota > Viridiplantae > Streptophyta > Magnoliopsida > Poales > Poaceae > Eragrostis > Eragrostis curvula. The sequence goes on along the minus strand of CM017440.1, from coordinate 29,076,451 downwards.
TTGTTCAATGATCTTCGTGCAGTGGCCCAAGTTGGTTGGGTTTTGTATGACTTTTGATCCATATCTTGTTGGGCTGCCTGTGCTGATTTTCTCGGAGTGATGTGTTGTGGCCTTCTTGATGTGAATTCCCTCCTTTTGATATGAAATGCACCTGCACTCAAAATCTCACCAAGACTTGTGGAATTTGTTAGTTTTAAGCCCTAACACTATGTTTGGTGTTTACTTTGATTCCATTTGTGCAGGTATTTGACGGTCAAAATCGTGCCGTAACGACCGTTAACAAGACCCCCACACTTGAGCCTTTGCTCGTCCTCGAGTGAAGGTGGAAGATTAAGAGAAAGCATGACTTCCTATGGTATGATGCTAGCATACAAGTTATTCCAAGCCATAACTACACCTGTGAACTTTGAAGTGGCTAACTTGCTATCTTGGGCGGTTGAGGAATGGAACGGTCTTGATTCAAGTCATCAATACCCCTCTGTTGAGTAACTTGGGTTTTTGATAGAATTTTCAAAATAAAAACATAGCTTGTACTCCTCAAATGATAACTCTCAGATCGCTCAATGTGTTTGATTCCTCACCAAGGCAATGTGTTTACCTCTTCTCATCCTACTTCTACAAAAGGCTTTATGTGGAGCTTGGTAGGGATGAAAAGGGCATACTTGTATCACTTATATTGCAAAGTCAAAGGGTGGATCCAAAGAGAAAACAAGTCATACAATCTGATCAAGAATGTGCATGTGTGTGGATAGGTGTATGGTGAATGGAATGAGGTGGAGTGAGATGGATATTCCTTGATGCTATGATGTTTCTCTCTTGATTGACTTTTATTTTGAGAACATGGCTATCACTTCTTTTCTTTTCTCTTCTCTTCTTTTTTTTTTCTTTCTTTCTCTCTTTTTTTTCAATCATGCTCAACATGTTTGAGCATGTCTTTCTTTATTCAAGCTCATGCAAATGAGCATTCTTTTTCTCTTTTTTTTTTCTTTCGATAGCCATGTCTCTTTTTGCAAGAATGTTTGGAGAGAGACATCAATCAACAAGTGATGGAGTATTTATTTGGTGGGTGGATGCATGGATGGAAATGGTATTGCTAACTTCCAGTGTAGAAGTTTAGCATAAGGATGTGGCATGATGAAATATTTATTTGGTCGATGAGTGAATGGTGGTGTGTGTACGTGATTCTTGATCAAGAAAGTATGACAAGCATCTCACAAGGGTCACACAATTTGACAAAGCTCAAAGCAATAACAAGCAGCATTTTGTAGAGGTTTTCAATGTGATCATTATTTGGCTCTGGTGGGAATATAAGATCATTGAGCAGCGCAAAGCTATGGATTTTCAATTTTTTTCAAGATAAATTCCCAAGCACTTGATACAGAAAAAGCAAGATTCCTATCATCCAACCATATCTCATTCGCCAACAACTTAGATAAGCATGGGTTCCTATGAGATTGGTGTGTTCACAAGCAACAGGTGTATGATGCGAGGAATAAAGAGTATGCAGGCCAACCAGATAGAAGTATGTTTGTTGAGAGGATAACACAAGATTTGTTTTATCATTGAGTTAAATTTTAGTGATTGACTCAAAAGAACATTTTAAGTCATGAACTAGGGAGATAGAGTAGTAGGATAGGATGTGCAAACCATCGCCTTGGATGAAGTGGAGACCAAGAGGGATCATGGGATATTTGATTGAACCAAAGGTTCGACCGAACTTTGTTTTCTTGTGCCCGATGGCTCCACCATTGTCTGTGCCGATCAGGGGAGATCTCGAATGTGTGCATGACGAAGAACTCAAGAGATCTCCCCCGACACTTGTTCTTGTACCTGGCTTATTTATTCAAAAACAAACAAAAGAATGTGGAAGCAAAAAGGACTCTACCGGGGTTAAAGACCGGGGAGCCTAAATTTATTGAATTCAGCACAATAACTCAAGGTGCATGATATGTTTGAAAGGGAAATAAAAGCACCTAGTTTATTTGTGTACTTTTCATTATTTAATTTCTTTATTTGATTTTAAATTATTTTCAACTTTTTATTTTATCATGCAAGGAGAAAGCAAAAAGATGCAAGTTGCGATACCAGTTACCTTAGTGGGGGAGGTTTCCTCCCCCCACACTGGTTTTTTTTTTTTTTTTTTGATCGCAACTAAAGAAAGCAAATAAAATCAAAAGAAGAAAAGGGAAAATCTTTTTCTTAAGTTTGAGATAAAACAAAATTGTAACTTTGAGAGTTTGAGAAGCTCTCAAATTATTACCCCTTTTTTTTTTGGAAAAACAATCGTCTCATTTTTTTTTTTTGAAATGATTTCAAAGAAAAATGAAGAAGAGTTGGAAAAGATTCCAACATAGAGGATTTTTTTTTGGAAGACTCCAAATGCAAATGGAAAAACCAAAAGAAGGAAGAAAATCTTTTTCTTGAACTTGAGACAAAATATAATGAAAACTTGGAGAAATGCAAGAACAAGAATTTTGTTGTAAGGGTGCTTAAGTGAAAATGAAATGTCATTGAAAAGTTCGAGCACCCTTGCATCCAAATATAAACAAATGAAGTTCAACTTGGTCAACAGTCCCACAATGGCTATATGCTGAAAAGTCAAGGGAAGCTGTGCCAAAATTCCTTCAAAATTTTGTTCAAAGCATTTTCCAACAAAAGGTTGTCTCAAATTCATTTTATCAAACTTGTTCTCACAAAGGAGATTTTTTTTATTTGAATGTGCAAATGCAAAGTGGTTTGAAAAATCCCAAACATGAGTTGGAAGGATTTAAACATGCAAGAATGCAAATAAATAATCAAACATGCAAGAATGAGTTGGAGAAGTAAACATGTATGCAATTGGGAATTAAAAAAAAATGCAATTTGTTGGTAAAATCAAAGATGCAAAAGAATGCAAGTGGAAATCCAAGGAAGCAAATAAAAGATAATTGTCGATTATCCTATCGACAAGGGCAGCGTCATTTTAAGTCAGACGAGCAAGACTCTCCCCCGTCACGTTGAGTTTGATCATGAATTATCTCGTCTCGGAGAATGATCTGCATGGTTAGTACCAACATACAACCACGATATTTGCAATATTTATGATAAACAAAAGCATCTACAACCATTTTAAAGAACAAGTAGCAAAACAAGGGAACAAAGTGGTTGTAGGTAGCAAAAGTGGTTTTGGCACTAACGGGTGTTGGCTCTAGAGACTCATGATGTGAGCATGTATCATGTGGTTGTGGAGCAGCTGCCGCTGAGTGGCCCACACTTTTGACCGATGTGTACCACCGGACGACCTGCACGTCTCATTGGCTCTTTTTCTCAAACTCACCCAACCAATCAGCGTGTTCAGGCTACAGTGTTCGCAGTTATTTCTTCAGCAGCAGCTACAGTGTTTTCAGCAGCAGCTACAGTGTTCGCAGTTATTTTTCTGCAGCCGCAGCCGCAGCGAAACGAACAGGATGAATGATGCGTGGACTCATGCTTATAGGGCCCATGCGTCAGGGACCCTAGAAGCTGAACGGCGAAACGAACCCATCCCGCCTGTCCATGCTTGCCACCTTCTGCAACGTCTGGCTTGCTCTGCTTTTGCAGGCGCGGGCAGGCGGGGCTTCACGACGCCGCACCTCTACTGGCCCACTCCGACTGACTGTTGGCCCCAAAGATCGCCAAGGTCCCACCTCAGCCGCTGGCCCGTGCGTGGGGTAGAGTATCTTGCCGTGGAGACGTGGTCGACCGCTTGCTGGCCTCCACCACCACACCACCACCCGGGCCGGAGGCGCCGAGGCGAAGGAAGCGGGGGTTGCGGGGTGCGGCGCTGCAAGCCCCTCGGTCTAATCCGCCGCTGCCGGTCGCCGAGGAAGGCCGGGCCATCCTGTTGCGGCACGCCGTCGCGGGCGCCGCCCGGACCTGCTTCCCACCGGCACCGACGCCAGCCGCCGAGGCTGGTCGTTTTCCTCCAGTCCGGTTGCGGCTCCTTGGCCGGTCGTCCTCCTCCGTCCGATTTCGGTGCGGCGCTGCACGCCCCTTTGGTCTACTCCGCCGCTGCTGGTCGCCGAGGAAGGCCGGGCCAGCCTGTTGCAGCACGCCGTCGCGGGCCTGCTTCCCACCGACGCCAGCCGCCGCGGCCGGTCGACATCCTCCGTCCAGTTGCGGCGTCCTCCTCCTCCATCCGGCAGCGGCTCCCTTGACCCGTCGTCCTCCTCCGTCGGTTGCGGCTCCCTTGGCCGGGGGCCAGCGCAGGGGCGGGGTCTCCGTACTCTCTGCCCACGGCGCCGAAGGAAAGCGGCGGAGCCCCGCGTCTCCAGCCTCGCCGCCGAGGAGGCCTCTTGCCCGCTTCCTCCTCCTGCTCCCGGGTCACGCGCGGCGCCGCCGAGGCGATCCCGGCCCACCCGTCCACGCGCGTCTCCCCCTGCTCTGCTCGGTCGACGCCCCCAAGGTGAGCCCGACGTCCACGCCGGCACGCCCTGGTCAACTGTCAAATCGTCAAGGAAAATTTAGTTTATCTCTTGCGTATGGACGACCGATCCGTGGAATTTGGCACAATGCCCTTTTTGATGGAGAGGGACCTGTCAATTAAAATCAATTTGTGCGTGTCTTGGCATTACCAGCTGAGCGCTGCTCATTTAGATTTCAAAATGCCATTTCTTAATTATTGTTGATGAAAATCTGCACTACATATGGATTCAAGAGGGATTGTTTGTCTTGTCTATACACGCCTGTGGGGTAATGAGTACCCATTGACATCCATAACCGGTGGTGAGAAGCCCTCTTGCTCTACACCGTGTAACGTATGGTGGTGTTTTCCATTTTAGACAACTTGGGGCCAAGCTGAACCGTGTGGACATGTAGGTTAGGTCCTTGCGAGCCTTGGGGCAACAAAAATGCATTGCGTAGTCCCATGTCTGTACCATACTTCTATGACCGAAACTGTCCATCTTGACTTCGTGATTACTAGTTCATTTCTGCCCTGGCTGATGGAGTTAGAACCCTTTACGTTCCAGTTGATGGCGAGGGAAATGAAATGGAGGAATGGAATACCAAAGCACCATGCTTTTTGCTGCAACCGGTCTTAAAAGCCTTGATGTGAGAGAATTACGAAGTTTGCTGTCAAGCAATAAAAACAAATGAGAGAATGAATTTCCCTGGGTCTCCTAGTAGCATTTGGTGCTTAAGTATTACTTTCCAATATTTGAAATCATTGTTTTCATGAGATTCAGAACTATGTACTAGTATTACTTTGACCTTCTTTGTTATTTTGATTGCATTACTACATCTTATTTCGTGGATGCCTAGTTATCAATCTGAACCGTACGTTTGGCATAGGTGGGTTACAATCCATATTCATCATTGGTTATTGCCATTGTTGGAGGTAAATTGGAGTAGCGTTCTTGATCTTAGGCTAGCATATATAGCTGAGTTGATTGCATTGATTTTGAGGCCTATTAATACATAGATATATCTCGGTTTGAGTATAACCAACTGAAACAGCTAGCCTGCAGTAGCAGCGAGCAAAATCTAACTTCTACACTGACTAGACTAAGTTACCTTATGGTTAAGTAATTAAGCAAGCAGATGCAACTCTCTTCTAGAAGGTAGCAGGCATACGGGCTGCTGATCACAATACGGGTGCTTGATCACCTATGAAGCTAAGTGTTATCTATCAATCTCCCCCTGAAACTTGGCTTCTTCTCTTCAAATTTTGCCTTCCTATCTTTGCTGCGCAGCTCTTGGAACTGAATCCTTCCCAATGCCTTGGTCAGGATATCAGCATTTTGATTCTTAGTGTACCCAGATCTTCTCCTGTTTCACACAATCGCGGATGAAGTGATACCTTGTATCAATGTATTTGCTGTGCTCGTGCAAGACCGGGTTCTTGCTCTATGCAATTGTTTCCTTGTTGCCCATCTTTAGCTCAAAGGAAGCAGAATCAGTGCCTTGAAGCTCCCCAAGCAGACGATGCAAGCCAAATCCCTTGGCAAGCAGCAGATTTGTCAGCAATATACTGTGCCTCGCATGACGAGAGTGCAACAACTCATTGCTTTAGCGAGTACCAGCTGAGTAGCTGATCAACTTAGCCGTGTTTGTTCCTCCCTTGTATTGGAGCCCGAAGGATAGGGTGTCGGCAAGGTAGCGCAGAATCCTCTTCACCGCGGCGAGATGTTCTATCGTTGGCGACTCCATGAAGCGGCTAATGTAGCCGACAGAGAAGGCGATGCCCGTGTGTTCATGAGGTAGCGCAGGCTCCCCCTCATGTTTCTATATGCTGTCGCATCGGCCGCTGGAGCAAAGCTTTTCTTGCTCAATTTGAATCGTGGCTCCATGGGCAGGACGCAAGAATTGACCTGCATCCCATTGGCGGCCACGTTTTTGTAGACGCTAAACGCTACACGGTCGGTGAGGTTGCGTTTAGCGTTTAATTTGTTTACACACGTTTAAACGCCGTGTAAACGGATTAAACGTTTTGTACTGTACCACATTAAAACAGAAGAGAAAAGGAAAAGGAAAAAGAAAAACAAGAAAAGGAGAAGGCGGATGCAATGGGATGGCCCAGCCCATCAGCAAACGAAGGCCCCAGCAGCCCCTTACCTCTTCACGTTCTCTCTCCCGTAACCCTATCGTGCAGATTATTCCTCACGCTCTCTCTCCCTCGCGCGCTGGCGGTGGAGCGATGCGTGGTTGCCGGCGTCGACGAGCGGATCCGGCAGCAGCTCCTGGGCGGGCGTGCCCTCGCGCTGGAAGGAGGCGGCTCCTGGCGCGCACGTGGGGCTGGACAGCGGCGGCGTTGGCGAACAAATCTCTCGCTCGTTCGCCTCCTCTCCAACCCTCCATCACCAAGACGGCGTCCTAATCGACTGGAACGCCGTGTCAAGCCGTGTGATTAGCGTCCCGTGTAGGCCGTTTGCCCCGTTTTTCATCGTTTTTGACCGTGTAGACGGGTCAAACGTTTAATTGCCGATTAGGGGCTAAACTCCACGGCACCGTGGCGTCTAGCGTCTATACGCGTTTAGACGCCCGTGTAGACCTGTTTAGGAAAACGTGGATTGGCGGCGACAATCTTGGCATTGTAGGAGGACTGAGACAGAGAGATTTCTCTGCTTCCCTCTTTCACCTCAAATTCGTGGAAGGAGAGCAATCCAAGATCAGTCATTTTGAAATTTGCCTTCATCTTCATCTTGAATTTCTTGATTTCCTTCGAATTGCCGTGGATGATGATCAAATCATCAATATAGACTCCAATTAGAGCCTTTGGTCGTTGCTATTGCGCGTGTACACGCCATGTTCGAAGGCGCACCATGTGAAGCCGAACAGTACATGGCCACCTGATAGTGACGCGTGTAACCATGCTCTGCCTCGAGGTGGGCCTCAACATCTGGTGGTGGCGTGGCAAAGGTGGTGTAAGGAGAGATGGTGAGCCATATCCATGAGCTACACCCTCATGATCTGGACTTGGTGGTTGAGGCGCGTCAATCACCATGGTCGTCGTCTCGATGATGAACGCCATGTCGTCAACCTTGGAATTCTTCTTTCACAATCTAGTCTTAGCTGCACTTCTAGCTGAACACCATGTCATGCGTGACGTGTACGCGCTGGGACACATGGTCGAATGTAGGCCTTCGGTCCAGCTTCGTAGCAGATGATGACGACGGGGATGTTGTGGTCGTCGAGCTTGGCTTGATGCGGTGTCGTCTTCTTCATGAAGGCCACACATCCGATGGTGCGCAAGCTCACGACCGGCTACTTGCCGTACCATGCCTTATATGGCATCTTGCCGTTGACTGTGTTGGTGGGTGCCCTATTCAGTAGGAAGACGACCGTTGTGACCGCCTCTCCCCAGAATATGGGCGGCATGCCGTTGCATGAGCAGGCTCTTTGCTGTCAACATAATCGTCTGATTGCACCACTCAACGATGCCATTTTCTATGGCAAGTAGGGTGCGGAATGGTGGCGTTGGATCTCTTCCACTGCGCAATAGTCACTGAACTCGACGGAGGTGAACTCGCCGCCATACTCTGTCTGTAGGATGCGAAGCTTGCGGCCGCTCTCGAGCTTAGCCGCCACCTTGAAGCGCTTGATCGCTTCTGGTGCATCGCTTTTGGCCGTTAGCATCATGAGCCACATAAAGCGGATGAAGTCATTGATCAGCAATAGAAAGTACTTCTTGTCAGGAGTTGGTGGCGAGACAGGGCCACAGATGTTGCAATGCACCAGTCTGAGGATGGAGAACTTAGCCTACGATGGGAATGGCGTGCTGCACTGTTTGGTGAGGACGCAACACTGTTTGGTGAGGACGCAAGCGTCGAAAAACTGGTCGGCGTACTCAAGTGTTTGGAGGCCGTGGACCATCTCCTTCACCAACTGCCGAAGTGTGTCAAAGTTGATGTGGCCGTACCATTCGTGCCATCTCCATGCTGATGTCGTTGCATGATGTAGGGCTATTTTTTTGCAAAATGTTGATTTCATGTCTAAAAATGTTGACATAGATTTTTAAAAAAAGTTGACTCATCTATTTCAAAATGTTGATGGGCTAGGCTGTTTAAATTTGATGGGCTATTGGGATGTTCTATTAGTTGGTAACTGTAGGATGCCCTATGTATAGGACTGAAAGTGCATCTAGGCCCCTAATCATGTGTTTTGTGTGATTGACGTCAAAATAATCAAAAGGACTAATGTTTGCAATGAGAAAATGTTCAGCTAGGTCTCACAATGGAGAATCAAAATGATTTCAAAGTTACAATCCCTTCATGTGTTGACAAGAATGGCATTAAGTGCTCAATGTACAAAGATTTCTCTCTTTTATATTTTCATTGAGTCTAGGAATGCCGTACTATCAAGAGGGATGGTAATCATGTGTATTCTGATGTCACAAGAATTTTTGCATGAACCAAAACCAACCAATTTTAAGTTTGAGAGATTTACCATTTTTTCAGTTACAGATACTTTCCACCGGAAGATCCGGCACACTGCCGGAGTATCCGGCCCTGTTGAAACCCAGTTACAGATACTTCCCACCGGAAGATCTGGCACACTGCCGGAGTATCCGGCCCCTGTTGAAACCCAGTTACAGATACTTCCCACCGGAGTATCCGACATTGTGTCGGAATATTCGGTAGAAGCTAACTGCAGCGCAACGGTTACTTTTGTTGGAGCGTCTATATATACTCATCAACCTCCAACGGCCATTTCTCTGGCCTTCACTCAAAAGAACACGACTAAAGCCTCTTCCCTTCATCCTCTACTCATTCCCAAGCCTAAGATTTGTGTGATTCACTCAAGGGAGTGTGTGAGAGCAAAAGATTTGTGTTGAGAGCAAGCATTCCACTCTTGAGTTTCTTGTGGCATCATTCTCTCGTGATTTCATTTGTTACCCTTAGAGCTTTGTGCTCCTAGACGGCTAGAGGTTGCCCGGGAGCTCCCAATTCGTGTAGTGAAGCTCCGGGAAGTTTGTATTACCCATTCCCGCAAGGGATTTGATAGTGGAACACTCAAAATCGGTCTTGGTGACCATTTTGAGCGAGGTTTAGGGTTGAGAGCAACCCGGTCCTTTGTGGACTCCTCAACGGAGATGTAGGGCACTTTGTGGGCCTGAACTTCGGGGACAAATCGTGTGTCATCTTGTTTCGATTTCATTTGTTCTTGTTGTTCATACTTCTCTTGTTCATATTGCTTATATATATTGCTATATTGCCTCGATCTACTTATCTACTTGTTTTCTTCCGCAATTGTTGTGTAGATTTACTTGATAGCATCTATACAAGTCTTTTAATTCAAGTAGAATTGCTAGAAACTTCGTAGTTTTCAAATTTCTTAAGATTATCCCCTGTTCCGGACTGTCCGACACAGTACTGGATACTCCGGTATCGGAGTATCCGACAGTGTACCGGATCATCCGGTAGTTCTAACGATTTAATTAAGTCTTAATTTGCAGAAGTTTTTAGCGTTGCCTATTCACCCTCCCTCTAGGCAACTTTCAATTGGTATCAGAGCGAGGTTCTCCGTTTAAAGCTTAACCGCTTGGAGAAAAGATGGAGGCAACCCTTGGTGACTCCAGGAGCTTGAGGAAGAAGAAGGACAAGTCCAAGAAAAAGACGGTGGAACCCAAGCTGATCGACTACGGTGATGAGGAAGAAGAAGTGCATATAGAGGATGCACATACAAGCGAAGAAGAAGAATATGGAGAGGACTTGATCGCACACTCCGAAGGTGAAAGGTCTCATGCTTGAAGAAGAAGCAAGAGAAGCAATCATTCCAGAAGTGAAAACCTTCATGTTATGCCTTTTAGTTATGAAAAATTAAGTTCTCACACTAGCTTTACGTCGGTACAATTGGGTAGGGCGCCTCATTTCGATGGGACGCACTATACCAAGTGGAGGCACAACATGATGATGCACCTAATCTCTCTTCGTCCAAGTATTTGGAAAGTTGTGTGTGTAGGTTTGAAAAGACACAGACTATGATGAGCTCACACAAGAAGAAGAACAAGAATGGCATCGAAATGCACAAGCGGCCGCCGTGATCCTCACCTCCTTGAGCAATGAAGAGTATGAAAGAGTTGGTGGTATGACAAGTGCCAAAGAGATTTGGGACACTCTTCGTATAGCTCATGAAGGAGTTGACTCCGTGAAGCAAGCGAAGATTGAAATCTTGGAAGGAGAGCTTGGTAGATTTGTGATGGAGGATGATGAGACACCTCAACAAATGTACAACCGTCTCAAGGTCAAGGTCAACAAGCTTAAGGTACTTGGATGCATCAAGTATGGCAATTATGAGGTGGTGAAGTTGTTAACTAGAGCATTCTCACCAAGGAACATCACTCTTGTGACCATGATCCGGCAAATGAGAAACTACAAGAGGATGTCCCCGGATGAAGTACTTGGGATGATCATCAATCATGAGATCATGGAGGAGGAAGCCAAATATGTCAAGCAAATAGCAACGGCCGTTTCCAACTCCAAGAACAAAGAAGTTGCATTCAAGGCAAGCAAGAAGAAGAGCAAGGAACCGGTCCAAGAAAGCTCAAGTGAAGATGAAGAAGAAGAGAGCTCCGATGATGAAGAGCTAGCTCTCTTTGTGAAGAGGTTCAAGAAGTTCATGAAGAAAGAACGTGGCTCAAAGGGCAAGAGATCAAGCTCAAAGCAAATTTACTACTATTGCAAGAAAGCCGGACATTTCATTGCGAATTGTTCCGTCAAGGAAGAAGATGAAAGAAAAGAGAAAGGTCATTAAGTGGACAAGAAGCAATACAAGAAGAAGTACAACGGTCATGCTCATGTAGCGGAGGAAGCCTCACATGAAGAAGCCTCCGGCAAGGGAGACATTGCCACCATTGCTATCAATAAGACAACATCATCAAGCAAGAAACTATTTCCCACCTACAACGATGAACCTACCCTCACCGATGATGAAGTTGACAACAAACCACGTGGTGTTTGCCTCATGGCCATGGGCCGGAAGGTAACTACTAAAGTTGTCTCTCCCTCTACACTTGAAGATAGTGATGATGATGTTGATGCTAGTGATGAGAGTGATGATGATGATGATGATAGTGATTGTGAAAGCTTGCTTAAAGGTTTTGATAAAAATGCAATCATCAAGTTTAAGAGACTTATGAAGGAATTGGTTACTAGAGATGAGCTACTTGAGAAACAAGAAGCATTGCTCATCCTTGAAAAGGAGAGAAACCTTGAACTCAATAAGCTCATGGCATGTGAAAAGGAAAAGAGGGAAAAGTTGGGCCAAGAATTTGCGAAAAGCAAGGAGACTTTCAAAAGTCTTGAGAGCTCAAATAGCGCTCTTCAAGAAAAACATAGTGGGCTAGTCAAGGCCCATAAGAATCTTGAAGTGCAATTTAATGCTCTTTGGTCTAGCACCTCAAAACCTACAAAAGATGCCATTTTAGCAACCGATCCCTCCACGAGTAAAGGTTGTGCAAAATGTTATAAAGGTGATATCAATGTTTTTACTAACCATGAGAAAGAGGTGAAGCTTTTGAAAGGGCAAATCAAGAGGATGAATGTCATTATCAATATAGGCATGATAGGTGAAGGTGAAGGTGAAAAAGAAAAGAGGTTCAAGATGGCAAGAGATGGTTTTGATAGGCTCCAACCTTTCACCGTTTATGGTGGTAAGCTTTGTGATGAGAAAGACTCAAGCTTCATCATCAAGGATACCCATGTTCCACCTTATGTTTTGGGTAATCAAGAAATCTACAAGGTGAACACGGGATCAAGGAAAGTGAACAAGGTTGAGCAAGTCAAGACCACAAGTGCTATGAAGAACAAGAGTGAAGCACCAAAAGACAAGAAGAAAGAGCATGCCCCTCAAGACACCTTTTATGCCGATTATGTGCTTACTAGAAATTCTTATGGCAAAGTTGTTGCTAAATATGTTGGTCCCCGTGCACACAACATCATGATTAAAACATGTGTGTGGGTGCCAAAGATGCTTGTTACTAATGCTCAAGGACCCAAATCTATTTGGGTACCTAAAACAAATGCTTAATTTGTTTTTGTAGACATACTCCTCCGGTGGAACAAGTTGGGTGCTTGATAGTGGATGCACAAGTCATATGACCAGAGAGAAGAAGATGTTTACATCACTTGAAAAGAACACAACCGATATAGGTGGAATTACTTTTGGTGATGATGGTAAAGGAGGAGTACTTGGAATGGGTAACATTGCTCTCACTCCCAAGTATTCCGTTACTAAAGTTCTCTTGGTAGATTCATTGGAGTTTAATTTAATGTCGGTCTCACAACTTTGTGAGAAAGGCTTTAATTGTTATTTCACTAACGAAGGTGTGACCGTTTTCAAGAGGAGCGATAACTCAATTGCCTTTAATGGTGTGTTGCAAGGAGGGCTTTATCTTGTGGATTTTTCCTTGGATAAAACCCAACTTAATACATGCTTGTTGGCAAAGTCTAGCTTGGGTTGGCTATGGCATCGTCGGCTAGCCCATGTTGGCATGAGAAATCTTAATGATCTCCAAAAGGGCGGTCACATCCATGGACTAACCGATGTCTCTTTTGAGAAAGATAGAATTTATAGTGCTTGTCAAGCCGGAAAGCAACATGGAGCACCTCACCCCGCCAAGAATGTGATGACTACCACAAGAGCATTGGAAATGCTACACATGGATCTTTTTGGTCCAATAGCCTACTTGAGCATTGGCGGTAACAAATATGGTTTAGTAATTGTCTATGATTATTCTCGTTTCACTTGGGTATACTTTTTGCATGATAAAAGTGAAGTGCAAGGAATAATCAAGAAGTTCGTGAGAAGAGCTCAAAATGAACATGAAGTCAAGATCAAGAAGATAAGAAGTGACAATGGAAGTGAGTTCAAGAACACTCAAGTTGAAGAATTCCTTGATGAAGAAGGCATCAAGCATGAGTTCTCGGCACCCTACACTCCACAACAAAATGGGGTAGCCGAGAGGAAGAACCGCACACTCATTGAGATGGCAAGAACAATGCTTGATCAGTACAAGACTTCGGACCGTTTTTGGGCCGAAGCCGTGAACACCGCATGCCATGCATCAAACCGGTTATTCCTCCACCGAATCTTGCAAAAGACACCCTATGAGCTACTCACCGGTAATGTTCCTAATGTCTCATACTTTCGTGTATTTGGGAGCAAATGCTTTATTCTTAACAAGAAACCTAAGTCCTCAAAGTTTGCTCCTAAGGAGAGCCACATGGTGGCCGTTAAAAGAATCTTGCGATATTTGGTTCACACACCTAACCTAGGGCTTTGGTATCCAAAGGGCTCCAAATTCAAGTTAGTTGGCTATTCCGATGCCGACTACGCCGGATGTAAGGTGGATAGGAAAAGCACATCCGGGACTTGCCAATTCTTGGGTAGGTCCCTAGTATCATGGTCATCAAAGAAACAAAATTCCGTTGCCCTTTTCACCGCCGAAGCGGAGTATGTTGCAGCCAGTAACTGTTGTGCACAATTACTTTGGATGCGGCAAACTCTAAAGGACTTTGGTTACACTATGAACAAAGTTCCTCTCCTATGTGACAATGAGAGTGCCATTACTATTGCTCATAACCCCGTTGATCACAATAGAACCAAGCATATAGATATCCGGCACCACTTCTTGAGAGATCATGCTATCAAGGGGGATATTACTATTAGTTACATAAGAACCGATGCCCAACTTGCCGATATATTCACCAAGCCCCTAGATGAAAAGCGCTTTTGTGAGCTTAGAAGTGAATTAAATATCCTTGATTCTTCTAATGTGGAATAGAATGTTGTACATCTGAATGTTGTTTACTAGTTTGGTAGTCTTGCAAAAACAAAATGAATTGTGAAAAGATTTGAGTGTTTTTCAAAAACTATTTGAATGGTTCTTGATTTTTTGATCCTATCTTATTGTATATGGTCATAGTTATGGTTGTTGCTTGCTTACTGACCATTTATGATGAGAATGTTCTTTAAAGTCTATCCATTGTCGCTCATCTCCTTGAATCTCTTTCTTTTCATAAAATCAGTTTGAAAATTCTGGGAACGTCGGATTATCCGGCATGATGCCGGAGTATCCGGCGATGGTCAAACCTGGTTACAGAATCTCCCCACCGGACATTCCGGGAAGAAACTGGAGTATCTGGGCCTGGGACTGTCGGACTATCCGGCACCGTATCGGATTATCCGGTCAGTTACCAGCCTATATAAGGATTTGATCCCCGCGGTGAAAGGTTATCTCCTCTTTTTTCACCGCACCCGACTCCTCTCGTCGCCTCTCTCTTCCCTCCCACCAAAATCGTCGTTTCGTGGTTGATTTGGAGCGGGATTCGACTCCCAAGAGGATTCTAAGGACCTCCAATCGCCGGAGTCTCCGGTGCCCCCAAGTTTTTCCTCCGTAAACCGAGGAAGTGCTTGAAGGTACCCTTGTTCTTCCCCCTCTTCGATCTCTTCGTTTCGGATGTTCTAGTTTGATTCCTTCGGCCAAAATGTTGTATATGAGGTTGTTTAGCAATGCTAGAAGTATGGTTGGAATCTTGTGGCTAGTTTAGGAGTTTCGACGAATTCTTGAACTATTAGGGCATGTCGGATTATCCGACTCTGTGCCGGAGTATCCGACGCCGGACTATCCGACACAGAGCCGGAATATCCGACAGAACCTAACACTTTAACAATTCGTCCATGCTCCTGATTCTTGATTCCATCCTTGTACTTCCACTGTCTAAACCTCGTTCATACATGTTTGTGTCAGATGGAAGGTCGTGGAAAAAGGCATGGGCAGAAGAGGACCGTCAACTCTTTTTCTTCAAGGGGTGAAGCATCCAAGAGAGGTAGAGGCAAAGGAAAGGCACCTACAGATGACAGAGATCCCCCGACCTTGTACCGAAACATGTTTCCTCAGATGCATTCTCCACTTGCCAGTCAAGAAAGAGAGATGGAGGGTATGGCCCATATTGATTACTCAAAAGGGAAGCATGACTTGACATCCCTTCGCAGGAAGGATCCTTTTGAGTATGATAAAGACACTCACATCATTGACTATCGCTTTCAGACTGTTTTTCAGTGGGATTGGTACAACTATGTCATTCAAAGCAAGAGCACTCCTGTCCTTCCTATGCAGTTTATTGATTGGGAGCATATGAGGAAGCTAAAAGATCCCATCATCAATAGAGTCATTGCCAAGTGTGAGAGTATGGGGATGACCAATATTATGGCAATGCCTTATAATTGGAATGAAGAAATCATTGCGCAGTTTTATGCTACCTATTGGATTGATGATGTCAACAATGACGAGCCTGTGATTCATTGGATGATTGAGGGACATCCATTTGAAGTCTCCTACAGTGACTTTGCAGGTATTCTTGGTTTCACTAATGATGATCTTAGCAAGATTGATATTACCGATCACCATTGTCTTGCCGATGAGCAAATGGAATTCATGTATGAAGGGAGACACACCAAGCTTGGTACCACTCATGGGTTGAAGCCATATTTCAAGTATTGCAACTCTCTCTTTAGGCACACTATTCTTCCCAAGAAGGGGGACGCCTCAAGCATCTTAAGCTATGCAAGAAATCTGTTGTGGTACATGTCAAACAAGGATGAAGTGAAAGATGAGTTTAGTGTTTTTGCTTTCATCTTTTGGCAGATCTACATCATTTCTAAAGATGCTAGTCGCAGCTGTGGATATGGCCCCTACATAATGAAGATGATTGAGCATGTTACGGGGGTCGAGTTTCATAAGGAATGCAAGCATACCCCCTACAGGATCAGAAAAGTGTCCACTACCACTTCCTCTTCTACCTCAGCAGCAGCTATTGATCCTACCATTCCTCATGTTGGTACCTCTCAGTTACGTCGCAGACGTCGTCCTAGCAGCTCCTCTTTCATTGCTAGAGCCCTCAAGGCCATCTATCACAAGTGCACAAAGAATGCTATTGAGATTCGTGAGGCCCGTGAGGAAGCAAGAGCACGTTGGGAGCATTCTGATCGCAATATCCGCAACTTGTGCAAAGCAAATAAAGTTCCATATGCAGCTCCTCCACCGTATCCCGATCTTCCCTCCGATGGTGATGAGGATGAGGACATTTTTAACTTCTCCAAGAAGCCTACTCGTCAAGTTGAGGAAAGTGATGAGGACACCGAGGTTGAAGGTGAAGGAGAAGCGGAAGAAGAGGAGAGTGAGGAGGAACAAGCAGCAGCAGGCAGCGAAGATGATGAGTGAATCACATTGTCTTATTTCTCTTTTTGGTGATGTGATGCCAAAAAGGGGGAGAAATTTATCGTTCTACCTAGTGATGGACTTTAGGAGTATTACTATTTGTGTTGAACTAAGTGCTTGATTGTAAGACTAAATTTAATTATGTCCTATGCATGAGACTATGTGATGTAATGACGCTTGTTGGTTTCTATTTTTCTAGGTTGTGTGAAATTGCTTATTGCTCTCATGTGTTGCATAATGTTTTTATTGCCTATATGTTGATATTTGGTCCATGCAAGGTTTTAGGGGGAGCTCTCATATTGTCTTTCTTTAAAATGTGTATTTGGCATTGTTAGGCCATTTGTGATGAATTCAATTCATGCAAACATTTAGGGGGAGCTCTCTCTAAATTTGTCAAGTTCTTATGGAATTTTTTTTTCCTTGCTATAATTTGGTTGTTTTGACATCAATCACCAAAAAGGGGGAGATTGAAAGTGCATCTAGGCCCCTAATCATGTGTTTTGTGTGATTGACGTCAAAACGATCAAAAGGACTAATGTTTGCAATGAGAAAATGTTCAGCTAGGTCTCAAAATGGAGAATCAAAATGATTTCAAAGTTACAATCCCTTCATGTGTTGACAAGAATGGCATTAAGTGCTCAATAGACAAAGATTTCTCTCTTTTATATTTTCATTGAGTCTAGGAATGCCGTACTATCAAGAGGGATGGTAATCATGTATATTCTGATGTCATAAGAACTTTTGCATGAACCAAAACCAACCAATTTTAAGCTTGAGAGATTTACTATTTTTCCAGTTACAGATACTTCCCACCGGAAGATCCGGCACACTGCCGGAGTATCCGGCCCTGTTGAAACCCAGTTACAGATACTTCCCACCGGAAGATCCGGCACACTGCCGGAGTATCCGGCCCCTGTTGAAACCCAGTTACAGATACTTCGCACCGGAGTATCCGACATTGTGTCGGAATATCCGGTAGAACCTAACTGCAGCGCAACGGTTACTTTTGTTGGAGCGTCTATATATACTCATCAACCTCCAACGGCCATTTCTCTGGCCTTCACTCAAAAGAACACGACTAAAGCCTCTTCCCTTCATCCTCTACTCATTCCCAAACCTAAGATTTGTGTGATTCACTCAAGGGAGTGTGTGAGAGCAAAAGATTCGTGTTGAGAGCAAGCATTCCACTCTTGAGTTTCTTGTAGCATCATTCTCTCGTGATTTCATTTGTTACCCTTAGAGCTTTGTGCTTCTAGACGGCTAGAGGTTGCTCGGGAGCTCCCAATTCGTGTGGTGATGCTCCGGGAAGTTTGTATTACCCATTCCCGCAAGGGATTTGATAGTGGAACACTCAAAATCGGTCTTGGTGACCATTTTGAGCGAGGTTTAGGGTTGAGAGCAACCCGGTCCTTTGTGGACTCCTCAACGGAGACGTAGGGCACTTTGTGGGCCTGAACTTCGGGGACAAATCGTGTGTCATCTTGTTTCGATTTCATTTGTTCTTGTTGTTCATACTTCTCTTGTTCATATTGCTTATATATATTGCTATATTGCCTCGATCTACTTGTCTACTTGTTTCCTTCCGCAATTGTTGTATAGATTTACTTGATAGCATCTATACAAGTCTTTTGATTCAAGTAGAATTGCTAGAAACTTCGTAGCTTTCAAATTTCTCAAGATTATCCCCTGTTCCGGACTGTCCGACACAGTACCGGATACTCCAGTATCGGAGTATCCGACAGTGTACCGGATCATCCGGTAGTTCTGACGATTTAATTAGGTCTTAATTTGCAGAAGTTTTTAGCGTTGCCTATTCACCCCCCCTCTAGGCAACTTTCAAGGACCTCCCCCTGCTATGCATGTGCGGTGAATCCTATATGTGCTATGTTTATGCTTTGATAGAACAGTGTATGAGATTCGTGTAACCGCTCAGATTCACGCGGGTGAAGAAGGGGAAGGCTGAGAGGCTGCCACGTGTCGGCTTCTGATGGAACGGGCGGGAAGAGAGAAAACGAATTGATTTTCAATTTTTAAACGCATTTTTCTCCTAAACCGAAAGTCTGCTTTCAAATCCGTTTGAACAATTATGTTGTTTATAATTAATGCTACATAATGAGATCCAATATGAATATTTTTTTGAAAATATTTAAAATTGAAATTTTTTATCAACATTTTGAATGTACTATGTCAACTTTTTGTTTGCACTATGTCAACATTTTTTATGTACCATATCAACATTTTTACAAAAATGTTGATTGTTTTCTTTAAAATGTTGACATACGTTTAAAAAATGTTGAAACCGTTGTTTGAAAATGTCGATAGTTATGACGCTAAGTTGGGTCAAATGGGCCAGATTTAATAGGCTATTGGGGTGATCTATAAGTGGAATCTTATAGGTCACCCTATGTATAGGAGCTCCCTGCATAGCTAGACGCGACAAGAAGGCAGCTTGGTGCGCAGGACATGCTCCAATTTCCGGTGCAGAACTAGTTGATGGCATTGCCGGGCATGGAGAAACTCCAAGGAAAAAAGAGCAAGCACAGGGGATCCTAAAAAACAGTCAACTTTTGGATGCCAATTACGGATTCGGTCTTCTTTTCTGAACTTTACAAAATTGGTCCTGCTTTTTGAACTTGAAGCTAGAAGTAGGTCTTATTTTGTTAACCGCGGTTAACGGTGTTAAATAGCTTGCGAAAAAACCAATATACCCTTTGCAAAATCCGTCCTGTTTTGAGAACAATTGCAAATCTGGTCCTGTTTTTGGTAGTTGCATCATGGAACTTCAAAAAAAATATTTAAATAAGTTTGTGCTTGAATATAAATTATTTTGAATATTCTATAAACAATTTTGACATAATTTATGTTTGTTTTTCTGGCTATAATTAATGAGCAGCAAGCAAAAAGTCCAACTATAATGCCCCCAATTGCTTCGGGTCCCACCGCTTATCTTCCTCAATCGTTATCTTCTCCTCTGGCCCTTTGTATGGAAGTTTCCCCTTTCTCTCTCTCTCCTCCTGCCCCTCCTCAACCAAAATCTAAGGATCTGTTTGGCAGGGCTTCGGATTCTGAAAAAACAGATTCTGCACTGGATTCTGAGGCAAAACAGATTATCTAGCTTATTCTGGATTCTCTGTCAAAACAGCTTCTCCAGTTAGGGTGTTTGGCAAAACAAATTCTCCAGATATTTCCTGAAATGGATCATGCATGTCAAATGACTGCAGTATCTCTTAAGTTGAAGCTCTAGTTTGTCAACAGAATATGTACCATATTGAAATGAAAATAATTACAAATAATAAATCAAATTCTAAACAGATTAGTACTAATAAGATTCAATTTGAGTATTTTTTTATTTTTTTGCAAAATATAGTCAAGTGTGGTCTAGTTTCGAAGATCTTGTCGTAACGATCACAATGGTGTAAATGATTCATAATTCAAACATTTAATTACTAATCTACGGATTTTTTTTTCAACAACCATAGTGTGTTGGTTATGGCGGGTCCGCCATGGGGGGGGGGGGGGGGGGGCGCCTGACGCGTTAGTCGGACGGTTTGTAGCAGAATCCACTCAAAGCTCGAAAATGCCGCTTCTACTTCTACATTGAAATCCAGAACGGATTCTTCGTGCTTCTGGTCAGAATCTATTTTGGTTCTCCACCTGTTTGGCATTTTTCTTATAGAAGCAGAAGCATAAGTCGCCCCATAATTTGTACCAAACACGCCCTAACAAATTAGCTGCTTAATTATGATGAATAATCTCACCAAAAGAAACTCCGATGTGCTTCCTCCTTGTGAAGGCAACCCGTTTGAGACATCTCGAAGGCCAAATGCTGGTTTTTACCATCCTCTATTGATGGTCTAAATCCCTAAGAGTACCCGTGCAAGAGCCTTCATTCTCCATCTTCGCGGGGTGTCGGGGTCTTTGACAGTCACACCTGGTCTCCAAGGCGCGCCTCAGCTGTTGCCTGAGCTTCAGCTGTAGAGAAGGCCCGCCCGCCCGTGCACCACGTCCTGTCTGCCTGCGCGTGTGTCGCGTTCTGCTCGCCCCCGCGCGGGCACCGGGCTCGCCGCCTCTCATGCACCTGAGCGCTACGCCGCCGCCGCGAAGGGTTTCTGGGGAGCACAGTACGGAAGAAAGAGGTCGGGCACGCGAAGAACAGGTGAAGGGATAATGCATGGGCAGTCCGGTCCTTTCCTCTTTTTCCAAAAGTTTTCTTATTTGTTTTAATTTGAAAAATCCTTTTTACTAAACGGCATCTCAAAAGTGGATCCGACGGTAGCTTCGAGTTCAAAAAACAGGACCATTTTTGCAAAGTTCAGAAAAAAAAGAGACTGAATCCGTAATTGATATCCAAAAGTAGACCGTTTTTGCAAATGCCCCATCCTTTTCTGATGACCACTCACTGGAGAAGGCTGAAAGGCTCAAGGCGAAGAAAAACCTGGACTTCATTGTAGGTGCTAAAAATTCTATTATGTTGTTTTCTGATTCCAATATACCAACTAATATAGTCTCTATGGGGGTTGAAGATTTAAAAGGGGTAACATGCATTAAGAATTCAGAGATCGATAGATGTCACACCCGGTTTCAAGGAGATTTAAAAGGGGTAACATGCATTAAGAATTCAGAGATCGATACCAACCAACCATCCCACTAATCGCGAAGAAGTCCAAGCTCGCTCTTGACCATGAACACGGCTGTCATGACAGTTTTTATCCTTGCAAGGTTTGCACACATTCACCACGAGTCAATGTTAATCCGTTTTGCTTTACACTTCCGTGGTGTCAAGCCAGGTAAACATTGAAAAGCCTTTCAATAGCGTCTCAATCCCTGTAAACACCCACTAGGATTCGCTACAACGGACAAGTCCATTTTACCTTGCCGGCCATAGCCCCCATTTGCGCCACAACAACCAAATGGTGATACAGTAAATAAAAGACAACTATTTAATTAGCTAAGCCGCACCCATTTAAACCATGTAGTTGCGCTGTTCAGCCGGGTTACATGTCCACGAACCGGTCCTTAGAATCTAGCACAGGCACCAACACAAACCGAAATCTCGTGCACGACGGCACCATACCAAACAAACCAGCCTGTCTAGATTCCCTAAGCTCCATGTGTTGCTAAAAAATTACCAACCCAGTGAATTAAGTAGAGCATTAGTCAAGTTAATTAACCGATTCCCAACCCTTAACAGCACAAGCATGAACCTACCCAAACCATAGACATACCACTCAAACAAAGGCTTCAAAGAATAATATGGAAAAACTAGTAAACCAATAACATGGGATTCATATTAAGACTCAAACATGCAATTTATAAATGACACATCATAAAAGGGATCAATATGCATCAAGGGCACTTGCCTTCCTGGAGTTACTGCTCAAACGACTCTGAGAATTCTTGGTCCCGAAGGTTGAATGACATCTCTTGAACCGATTATGTCCGCGCAAGAATACCGACAAGCAATACTAAGAAAATAGTTCAAACAACACAATCACAGTAAACAAAGTAAATCATCAGAACGCCTACGTCATGACGGTCGCGTGAGCGCAAGAATCGAGTAAAACGGAATTCATATGAAAAAGTTATAAAGTTTACAAGCTGCAATGGTTTTTCTGAAAAAAATGACATAGCATGCGTAATTAACAGAATAGTTTATGCTCAAAATACAGATGATTGCATAGACCAAACGTAGGTGTAGCTGGTAAAGTAATCTATTTAACTATGGAACTGCTCACGTAGTCCTCATAAATAAATATACGGAATACAGCTCCTACGCCAGCATAACGTCATGCTGATGCCCAAGAGTATTTTATACGGCAACTACAGCATGCTACAACGCAACAGAAGAGAAAGCGAAGTAATCTAATTATCGGGGAGGTGTGCTACGATTTGACATAGACAAGCATGCACTGCTCTACTGGAAGAAATCGCGACAAGAAAATAAAGTGGCTGGCGGCAGTTAAATACGGCAGCTACGCCATGCATGGCCGGAGCTCTCTTCAGACAAGCTACGCTACACTAAATCTACCTAAGCAACACGAAAGATTAAAGACTTGTTCTCGCCGAGGGAACTCGTGAGAGTAGGAGACGGCTCGGTCGTGTCTTGCAACGGCAACTGCGGATGACGATCGTCGGCGTCCTTCGGAGACCTTGCGGAAAACGTTGGGGACTGAGTTTCCGGGACGGGAGACGACGGCGATCGACTCCGCAAGCTCCGGACTGCTCAAAACGATGGCGGCGTGAGGTTTTCTTGGGCAGGGCGATGCACGTGACAGTTTTGGTTTATTGGAAAGGAGAGGCAGGTTTATAGATACGGGAGTTGCAAATACAAAAATCCTTCTCCGTGTCCAACTTAGCTGACACGATGGACTTCCAAGAAAATCACAAACGGAGTTCGCATGACGTGGGAGGAAAAGAGAGTTTAGTATTTAAACTGATGGTTCTACTCAAAACGATTTTCTATCGAATTTCAAATATATTTTTCACACAAATAAAAACCATGCTGCAAGTCTATCCAGTGTGAATGCAACAAGCAACTGATATAACCTATATTTATTAATTTAATTTAGAAAATAAAACTTTTGCATAACAAAAATGTTAACACCCTATTTAATTCTATGCAAATTTTACATTATTCCAAAATCTGAAAATCAGGGTGTTACAATAGATTGTCTGTGCTGCCAAAGAAAAAACATATGGAGATTGTGGAAACTGAGAATGACTGCAGTGACCATGAGAATGATGATATTTTAGACTTTCTCATTTTTGGGGAACCTTTGCGGTGACTTTAAAGCTGCTCCCAGAAGAAAAAAGTCTAACTCATCTAAGAAAAGTAAAGAAAAGGTCTCTGTACAAAAAATAAAGAAACTACAAAAGTCTGTACAAAATGTGTCTTCTGGAATAGTAGAGGTCTGAGAGACTTGGCTAAATCTTTATTTCGAACAGACACTTCTCTTGAGCAGCATCTGGATTTCATTACTCTCCTAGAAAAGGGACGAGATGATTTTATAGAAGCTGAGCTAAAACACTTTTGTAGTGGAAATTTTTTTTTTTGGGCAATGGACGTGACCTAGTGGAAGATCTGGGGGTATTTTGGTGGGTGTAAATTTAATCTCGATTCTGTTGACATAGGATTCTTTTGTAGTGGAAAATTTTACACATGGTGGATTTTACTTAAAGTTTAAAGTGAAATATAAAGATGATGGATATGAATGGGTCCTTATAGCAGCATATTGTGCTGCACAAAACGAGTACAAGGAGATGTTCCTCTTACTGAGTTAGTGCACACTTGTCGAATTGAAACCTGGTCAATTGTTGTTGGTGGAGATTTGAAACCTGGTCGAATTGAAACCTGGTCAATTGTTGATAAAAGTGCTATTCTAATAACTCTTATGCAGGTAATTTATAGAGAAACACACTAGATGAGAACATGGTAAAAAAGGAGCATGGAAGAACTTCTATGTTGAAGGCATGCCGTGTTTTGGAGGTGGTTAATAGAGATTTTCGCTAAACATGGGTGGAAGTTTAATAATAGCTAGGTTGTACTAAGATGAAATGTTCGTTATTCTCTCACTATTTTTTTTTATGTTTCGTTATTTGTTCTATGTGATACATACTTGAATTTTGTATGGACGGCCAAATACATCAAGTGATGTGTAGAGGTCAGGATGCTTTCATTTGGTTGATGAAATATATTTCCTTTTATCTAAAAAAATTACTTATGTATTCGGGTATTGAATAACTGACCGTGGTTTTAAAATATCTAAAACGATAAAGAATCAGTTGCTCTGAAAATACTTTCTACCTGCCAGATCCTACCCCACCTATATATTCACCCTTGATCTAAAACACCTTACCCGAACGCAAGGTCCAAGAAGCCAATGCTGGGAAGATAAGGCCAGTCTCAATGGGGTCTTTTATTGCACTCTTTTGAAGACTAGTTTTAGGAAAGGGAGCCAGCTTCCTTTCATTTGGATAAAAGACCTCTCACAAAATATGAAAGTTTATCATCTTTCTCATCATAAATAACATGCCAAATCAGCAAAAGATGCACACATGGCATAGAATTTAATGCAAATGAAAAGCCCCATTGAGACTGGCCTAAGACGACATACTCTGAAGGCAGATGATCCAAACCCAGGTGGTCCTGTCTCTAACCTACAGGTTTACACATATATTTGCCATTAACGTTCCATCGATTCCAGCTAAACCACCAGGTTTACACATTTATCTCTGCTATTACTCCCGCATCTCACTCTTGCACACTACGTTCTTATTAGCTTATTATAGTCATAAATTGAAACCATAAATTATAGTCATTATGTGTCGTCGTAATGGGTCTTGGATTGTCGTGCCCATATAAATTGAAGCCAAGATAGATATATGAAGGGAAATTTGTCTGTAGGACACTGTTAAAGGTTAGTCTTGTCTCCTAGACACCGCATCTTTTCTTTTGGTCTTGTGGACACTGAAAAAACATGGCTTTTGTCTGCAGGGCACTATATAGCGAAAAAAGTGACTATTTTCAAATTTTTTATCTCAATGCACAAACATATTGTAGCTTGAAATTTGGAACAAGTTACATTGTTGCATTTTTCTGTTCATGTGATTTTTTCTTGATGTTTGGCCAATTGTTTGCATAGTTAAATTTTAAAAATAAATATTTTATTAGTGAAAAAGTTATGTAAACAATCAACAATAAATATGAAAAAACTTCATGTATGGTGATTCAGTAATGTATGCTTGTGGCAAATTTCAAGTTGCAATGTATTTTGTTCTTTAACATAAAAAGTTTAAAAATAGTTATTTTTTCTGCTATAGTGTCCTGCATACACAAGCCACGTTTTTTAAGTGTTCACGAGACCAAAAGAAACGATGTGATGTCCAAAGGACAAAACCAACATTGAAAAGTGTCCCACGGACAAATTTCCTATATATGAAATAATCCATGTCATTTTGTTTTGGTAGTGCATAAAAATGGATGTCAAACAGTCAAAGTTATCACACCACTCGGTCATTTTGTTTTGTCATTTTGTTTTGATATATGAAATACTCTGTGAATAAGTGTTTTTGTTTTTTGTACGGCATTATGAGATTTGGGCACACCGATCCATAATAACTTGAGGAGACGAAGAAAGTATTGTAGTTTTTTATTTTACATAACTTGGTCTAACCATCTTAACCTAAATATATATTCTCTGCCTTTATCTTTGTCTTTTAGCACATTATGTAATAAGATAATGTGCTGAAATTTAACAGCTTATGATAACAATTCCTACTTGAGATGATTGCCCGGTCCCATGGTATTGGACCTTGCTCTTCTTATTTGGCTTGTATAATGCTCACTAGCTGGAGAGACATTTGCACGTGGCTGACTTATCTCCGTGGTCTGTTTCTTTTTTCCCAGGTTAACCATGTATTTCGACAGTAGGTGATGGAAGTGGAGTCTTTCACTTTGGCCACGAATAGATTGGGCTTCGCTAAAATGGCTTTAAAAGATTGGGTTTCTCTAAAATAGCCGCGAATACATTTTCACTTCGTTAAAATGGCCATCTCTGAATTTTGGAACGAAACTGCCCTTTCCTGTCTTCTTCCTCCTCGCGTCAGGCCACTCGTGCTCCATCGGAAGAACTTGCCGGCGAAACTCTGGTCCAGCCATCGCCCGCGCTGGCTTCCTCCACTCGCTCGTGCCGCCTCCTCCGCGCGCCGGCAGTGCTTCGCGCGTCTGCGACGCCTGCCCGCGCTCCCGTTGTGCTGCATCGGCTCGTGGCAGGACGGGACGCCGCGCCCAGCTCTCCGCACAGCGCCGCCTTCCCGCACACCCGCGCGCCGCCTCTCTTGGGACAGCACCGGCCACCAGCGCCGCGCAGCCACCCGCCAGCAGAGAGCAGAGGGCCGGAGGCGCGTCGCAGCCCCAGATTGAGCTCCACCAGCTAACAGGTCGAGTTCCACTTGCCCCCATCTTGTTCTTGCCACGGAGGATTGGTTTCCGCAGGAGAATCCCGTACGCACCAAGTTCATCAGCGAACTCTGTGCTTGGAGCCCCTTCTGAACTCTGCTTGGAGCCCTGCTTGCTGAAGCCGTGCTTGGCTCCTTGTTGCTTCTTCTTCATGCGCACCAAGTAGCAGCACAACCAGCTTGGCTCACATTAATCAAGCCCCAACACAAGCTAATCGAGCTCCAACGCATGGTAAGTGGCAGTGGCCGCTGGTAAGCCACAAGAAAATTGATTTATGGTCGGGGTCTTCCGTGCAAGCATCGGCGCGGGCAATGGCCGGACCAGAGCTCGGCCGGCGAGTTCTTTCGATGGAGAGCGACGCGAGGAGGAAGAAGAGAGGAAAGGGCAGTTTCGTCCCAAAATTTAGAGATGGCCATTTTAACGGAGCGACAATGTATTCGCGGCTATTTTAGAGAAGCCTAATCTTCTGAAGCTATTTGAGTGAAGCCCAATCTATTTGTGGCCAAAATAGCAAAAGACTCATGGAAATGCACGTACATCTTGCGGGAAATTAGAGTTTAGTGCCAATATTCGCACCCGTTTGCGATTGTACTAATATTATTTACAGTGACGTGTATGTGAAATCAAATATTTGTGTATCCTAATAGGTTGTAGATACCTGTATCTAAAAATAATGAAACTAAACTCAATGTAACACTATTTCAGGTTACAATGAACGCACAAGAAGAAATGAGAATTGTACCGGTTCTAAAGATTTGGAAACCAAGGGTCAAAGAAACAGACTATGCCAACAAAGATATCGGGCGAGGAAAATTTTGAAGCAGACAGCGTGAAAATTCCTGTGGTGTCACCACAAAACCCAGGTTTGTCAAAATGATTGAATTTGAATGGTGTGTCTTGTCGACTATTTTTGATTCATTACTCGGTGAATGATATTTTGTATCACCACACCACGGTTCACTATCTGCATCTTACTATACGGTCAGTCGCTAAAACACCCTTCAACAAAGACTTACCATAGGCCGGTAATTAAAGGTCTTTGCCGACATATGGCATAGGTCGGTACAACTGGCTTCGGTAAAAGTTTTACCGATGCACAACTCTTTACCGACCTATGGTTCGCCGGTACATCCCAACTATTATCGACCCATGGTAAGACGCTACTAACACTTTTACTGACCAACGGTTGGTCACCAAAAATATGTTTCTTTTCAAAAAAATAATTATTTCTTTAACTTGATCTTCAGGTTAAAGAAATAACTACACATGAATCCACAATTACTAGCTAGTTTATCATACACAATCAAAAGCTTACTGAACATTTTGTTGCTCACAAATTAATCTATATTCACTTTAACAATCATTCTTACAGATTTGGAACTCTGAGTTACCAATTTACCACACGTTTCAGCAATTAGGAGAACCTTACAGAAGATCAATGCTACATCCTATTACAAAACTATCACAGTACATAACGCTAGATCAACTCTGTATGCAGACTCCTCTAGGAGAAGCAGTACAACAGATCCAGATCCTGGAAATAAAGACCACAACCTGATAGCTAAAGAGATTTTCTTAAACACCTACTATGTACCTGCAAAATAGAGTTTTAAAATTTGAGAACTCTGTAGGCAGGAAATTGTTGATAACTCTCCACCAGAAAATTCTTACTTTTGGTGTGATTCTCATCTTCCAAATAACTTTCCTGCATTCTCCTCTCCTTCTCCGTTTTCAGGTGTCTATATGCCGACCTGACAGAGTACGAGCCATGTTTCTCCAATGCCCATGCATAGAAGTCCTCCTATTGGTACCTCCCTGGCCTAATCTTTAGGATATCTTTTGCATCCATTCGGATGAAGGAGTCCCTTAATGAGATGCTCATTCCAACACCTATTATTTGGCATGAACAATTCATTTACTATTGACACATTTGCCTCCTCCAATCGAACCCGAGGCTTAAGCGAAGGAATATCTTGTATCCAGTTATCTTCCCATAAATTCAAAGAGTCTCCTGGGCCAATCCTTTTAATGACTCTCTTCTTCAAAATATCCCTTCCATGGAGTATGGCTCTCCATGTTTCTGAACTCTTTCGTTTCCCACTATCCGGTAATAAATCTCCATTAGGAAAATATTTCCCTTTGATGACTCTAGTGCACAGAGCATCAGATCTCGTCATGTGCGACACCACCCCTGCTTGCCAAGCATATAGCCAGGTTGAAAAGTCTCAAATCTCTTGGAACCCCATACCTCCTCCTTTGGGCAACGTTAGCTTTGTCCACCGCTGCCAGTGAATCTTGTGAGTATCAATAGAACTCCTCTACCAGTAATTTGAGATATATGTGGTCATCTTTTGACATACTGGCACCGGGAGCTTAAAACAGCTCATGGGGTAGGTCGGTACCGCCTGTGCATTCGCTTTGACTAGAACTTCTCTCGCCGGACAGCTAAGCGAGTTCTCACTCCACCCGCAGATGAATCCACAAACTCTATCAGCCACGTAGCAAAAAGTTCCATCTGAACTTTGCCCAACCCCAACCCAAAGATAACGTTCTCCAAGAGCTTTCATAGGAATCTGGAACCCAACATGTATTTCCTGCTTGGTTTCCTCATCACAATTTCAACCTTAAGAACACAACAAATTTCTGTTTATTTACCAGCTGGTCCGAATATCTATGATAGTAGTTCAAGATATGAGAAATTATATCAGCATTCCTCCTGCTAGCCTCCGTGAATATCAAGCAGTCATCCGGAAAAGGCAGATGGGAAATCCATGGAGCATGCACACTGACACGCTAACGCCTCTTGCAATGAAATGAGGTCCAATATTTTTTAACATGCAAGTGAGGCGTTCTGCGCATAACCGAAATAAGTATGGAGAAATTGGGTCACCTTGTTGTATTCCTCTCGATGGTTTAAACATGGCAGAATACACCATTTACTCTTACTGTAAACGAGAGGTGTCACATTTCATTACCAAATCACACCAATGATCAGAGAAGCCTAGAGCCTGCATGACAACATTTAGATGTTCCCACTCCACCCTATCATACGTCTTTGCCATGTCAAGCTTAACACAGCGCGCGCGCACACACACATACACACACACACATACACACCAGACTTCCCCTTCTTATTCCTCAAGTAGTGAATACACTAATAGGCAATTAGCACATTGTCTACACACTACAAGAAAAAACTCCTTGTAGACACGCTTTAGTTGTGGACTAGATATGTTTATTGCATTGCTATTGGAATATAGAGACACTTTCATAATAAAGAGTGTCCGAGGCGTCTTCGCACAGGCCGTGTCAAGTGTCTGTAGAGACATGTTTCAAAAGCGTGTCTAACAAATATAACACGATTCATAGAGATGTTAGATGTGTGTCTACATACTTAGACATGCTTTTATAGTTACATTCACGCTATGTATCTATTAATTTAGACACATTTTATATGAGAAAGCGTTGTTACACAGCGTTGCACAAAAAGAATCAGTTTTGCTACAATCCTCATATCATAAGAGTTTCTAAGTTTTTGCGGACGGGCCCCACTTCATTACTGTGCATTACTGTCACCCTGTAGCAGTTGTTGTGATCCGTCGGATTGCCTCGCCAGGCCTTGATCGAGCCGTCTTTTCGCAGTGACGTGCCTCCGCCCCGCCCGCGGGAGAATCAACAGAATAGCACTGATAAGGGAAGCCATCCTCAGAACGCCCTTAGTAAGTAGCACTCCCCCAAAATGCCATGATTGAGTACCCTCTTTCATCACACCATAGCATTACCTCCTCTTTATTCATTTGTTTTGGACCAAAATGAGGAATGCAATGACCAAATTACCCCTTCACTCTGAAATCAACGTGACTCTCCTAACTATCGCCCCCAAATTGAAATCGAACACGAACAGAAGCGTTCGTCACCGGCGGCGGCGACGCTGCTCTGCCCGGGCGCCGTCCACCTCCGCTGCTACCCCTCCCAACTGCACGCGTGCCGCCCCCTGCTCATTGCTTCTTCCCTGCCCTGGCCGCCGCCCCTTGTTAGGAAGATATTTTTATATGTTGTTCATAGGAGTTGAACTCATGACCTCATTGTCTTCCACAAATGCACTTAATCAACTCATCTCACACACAATTACCACTAGAATGAGATTTATATTTATTTTAACTTATGCTCTCTAAATGTTTTAACGTCTCTAACGTTACCAATAACATGTCAACAATGACTCAAAAATGATCACTAAGTCCGATTAAAGCATGTCTATCACTTTGATATGTTCTCAATAACGACTCAAAAAGTGTTTTTATGAGGGATACTAACGATTGAAGCGTGTCTAATATCGTGTTATTTTTGAAGTGTTCTAAATAGCATGTCAAAATGCATATTTTGGAGTAATGATGGGTGAAAGCGTGTCTAATATTGTATCATTTCTCAATAGTGTGTCAGAAAGCGTCTCTAGAGGGCTATAGATGGTCAAAAGCATGTCAGCAACATGTTAATTATTTAGCTAACGATGTTTAAAGCGTATCTCATAACGTGTCAACTTGACATGTTCTCAATATAGTGTCAAAAAACGTCTTTAGGTGATGATGTATTGATGTTTACAAAAGCGCAGCTACCAAAACGTGTCTAGAAGGCTTTTTTCTTGCAGTGGTAATAAGTCTCCCGGGAACAAAGACACTCTGCTCCTCAGCCACAACTTCATCAAGAATTACCCGTATTCTATCAGCCGTCACCTTATTAGAGCACAATTTGTACAAGATATTGCACATAAATAGGTCTGAGTTAGCTCTTGGGGATTGGTTACATTTGGGACACTAGCAAAGTTCTATTAATAATTTCTGGCATATCCCCACCATTGAGAAAACTTAAGACAACCTCTATAACATTCTTTTTCACTAACGGCCAATGCTTTTGAAAGTAACCAGCAGTAAAACCATCTACGCCAGGTACTTTGTTAGGACCCATCATAAAAAGAGCCTTTTCAATCTCCGGAGCACGGAATGGTTGATCAAGCATCTTGTTCATATGATCTGTCACTCTGCGCGGGACAAGCTGGCATCCTCTCCATTTTCAGGTTGTGCCATGAACAGACCCCCATTAAACTCACTGGCCATCCTCTCCATTTTCAGGTTGAGATGTAGCCATCGTGCCATCCGCTCTTTTCAATGCAATCATCCGGTTGGTTCTCGCACGCGCCTTAGCTTTTGCGTGGAAGAACTCCGTATTTCTATCTATCTCCCCCCATCGTAGCCATATATAGAATCCACGAGCCTTATTTCTCCATTGCATCTTCTCTTTCCAGTAGCACTGACAATTGTTTCATGAGCGAGCTCTCCCGTCTTGCCGGGCCACGATTTAGAGAATCTCCAGCAGAACACCAAAAACTGGAAACCTGAAACTAGTTTTAGGTAGAGGAGAGAGAAGGCTTTCAGAAAAATTTTGTGCTCTCCTCCAGCAGCATACCTAAAAATGGATACTTATAATCATTTTGCTTCATTCTCTCAAACCATTGCACATATTAACTCCAAAGATCACAACTCTATGAAATATAATTCAAATAGAGATGACCATAATTCAAATTTAAAAATTCCACAAACATGACCATAGTTCAAATTCAAATTTAAATTCCACAAACTAAAACCACTACTAGTAGATCATTCACACTACCACCCCCACCATTGTTGGTTGAGCTTGCATTGACACCATTGCCACCACCAACAGCAACCGAGTCCCCATTGCCACCACCAACAGCAAAGGAGCTCCCATTGCCACCATTGGCACCAAAACAACCACCACCCATGAAGCCACCCATGTAGAACCCTCCCATGGATTGTGCCGCCAGGACTTGATTCTTCATGATATCAAGGTAGGCTTTTCCCTTCTCATCTAGATTTGCTCCAAGCCCGAGTTTAGTTCTGATATCTTTCAACTGCTTTAAGACCGAGCCAAACACCTCCCTATCCCAAGTAATCACTGAGAATTACAGAGAACTAAGTGAATCTGAAATAGTCCCAAGATCACAAGGTTCTATAACTGGATCCCATGCTTGGCATACAAAATCATTGTACCTTTCATGCCCTTGTCACATATTCTCATAGCGAAAAGATTTTCTCCTTCTCCTACCAGCAGCCACCCCACTCGGTATCGCATTCAGCAGAGCACAATGATGATCCGTCTTGGCTAACTGGACATGTGTCACTGTAGTGTCCCCACAGGTCTGCATGAAAGCATCGTCGCCTAGCTATCGCCCTGTCAAGTCACACCTTGACATTTCTATCACCATCCTACCGGTTGTCCCATGTGTATGGCAGTCCCACATATGCCAAGTCGGGGAAGCCATAGTCTTCTACTCCCTCTGTCCCAAAATAATTGACATTTTTGACTTTCAGATATCACGTTTGACCGGTCTGTTTTATTCAAAAAATTATGCAAATATTATTTATTTTTTATAACTTGTTTTATCACTAACGATATTTTAATCATGACATGCTTGTTTTAGTATTTATACCAAAAAAATGAATAAGACGGACAGTCAAAAACGTCAATTATTTTGGGATGAAGAGAGTACCACCTCCTTGAAAACAGGCCATTTGCCATTGCTCACGCTCTTTTCTGCCAATTTGCTCGGAAGCCTCTGGAGCACCTCACTAAAATCCCCCGCGCAAAGCAAGGGAACATCCAACTGTGACAGCAGAACACCAAGCAAATACTAACTCTACATTTTTCCGGAGTTCCCATCTGGGTTCATCATAGAAGCCAGTAAATCTCCACTCCTTGACTTTCACAGCATAGCACGAAACCACCACGTCTCAATATAAGACATCGTCGAGCAGCTTGGTAATGAGGAGGTGCATCCGGAATGGCCGTCGTGGAACACCAGTGCTCCAACGAGACCACTCTTTACCAGCACCAGCCGTGTCCCGCAGCCTCTGCAGTGAGCTCCAGCACGCTGTGTGCGTGGCAGCCCGTGACG
Organism: Eragrostis curvula; assembly: GCA_007726485.1. Lineage (NCBI taxonomy): Eukaryota > Viridiplantae > Streptophyta > Magnoliopsida > Poales > Poaceae > Eragrostis > Eragrostis curvula. Next base: position 29,042,845 of record CM017440.1, on the reverse strand, counting down.
ATTAATTGTTGGTGGTCATTATTTGACCAATCTTTACCGCCAATATACAAATAAATGAGGCTCACACAAGGACAAAATAGAATATTATTAGAAACTAATGAATCTCCACGAGTTTTGGTGAGTTTTTGTTGCAGGTATTGAATTTGCACTTAATCAAGGCTGTGGCCGACGTATCTACACCATTCAGCGAGAGAACCAAATTTGCATATGGAAACATTTATTCAAATCCCAAATTTGATCTCACCGTGGCAAAGCTCTCGTCATGATAGTCAAGATGGACTTTTGGTTCGCCCAATTTGGAGTTCGGGAGTAGAAGTTATGGCCCGCAGAAAATTTGAGGAAACGCTGAAAATTGTTGACCGGCCGGCCCATCCATAGGCCGGTCGGCCTACTTTTATCCCTTTTGGTCCCGATCTTCCTCTAGTGGCCTATATATGTAACATCTCATCCTAATCATGGTCTAAATCTTCTGTTAGTGCACATTGATCACAAATGTTAATGATCACATTGTTGAATTTAATTTAAAAGCAAATCATTTGAAAATAGTCAAATATGAGCTTGAACTAGAACTTCAAAATTTTGTATACAAGTGGGCCCATTTAAAAATTTCCTTGGCATCCAGGGGCAAAAAGAGATTTTTGGAGAATTTTGTGGATTTTTCTACAAAAGGAAATGGGCTCAAATAAATCAAAGATCATTTGTCCAAAATCTGTCTTTATTGATTTTTAACTCAATATTTAAATCGAATTAGGAAACATTTGAATAAGGTAAGTTGTTCATCTTAGTGAGACTTTTCAACCCTGAGTTTTTCAGAGTTTTCTGAGCACAGTAGCATTGGATTTAAATTGTCGCAAATCAGCACGTGGAAAAACATTGAAAATTCAAAAATTCCACTGTAGCGCCGGGTGTCACCGTCTTCTTCCTCGCCTCTCTCTCTGCCCATTCCGCCGGACTGTGGCCGGCGTCACCATGGCACAGCACCGGCGACGATTCAACGTTCCTTATCCCTTCCCCGTTCGAGTCAAGTCGTCGTCCTCTATGTTCTTCTCCTCTCGCACAACCCCAGCCGCCTCTGCTGCCCCAAGCTCGAGCTCGCTCCCATCGCTTTGCAGCCACCCGAGCTCGACCCCAATTGCGAAACGAAGCGCCGAGACCCCCTCTAGCTGATCCTCACCGCCAATCGAAGCCTCCCCACGTGAAGCTCGAGATCGAAGGAGGATTTCAACCATGGCCGGCGGATGAACGAGCTCGACCTCGCCGGGAAATTCGTCCAACTCGGTGAGCGGTTCTTCAATTCATCACACACGAGTCTTCCTCACTTCTTCACGCACCTCCATGGCTTGAAGTCTTCGTCAATCTCGCAGCGTGCTCGCCGGAATCGCCTTCTTCCCCGACGCCGTTCGCCGGACCGCGCCGCCCCCCTCCGCGAACCACTCCTTCCGGACCTCCTCCTCGTGCACACGTACCCCCGGAAGCTTTCTCTCATCGAGGTGAATCCCATGCTTCCCCTAACTCACCCCCTCGCTGTCTCCTCTCATCGGAACGCCGTGCGCCGCCGCTCGCCGCCGCCACCATCGCCGCCGACCTCCCTCCCGGCCACGCGCACGTGCACACCACCCTGCCCTAGAGCCGCCTCGACGCCCTCTACGCGCTGCCGCTGACGTTCACGCAAAAATCGCAGCTGTTTAGCCGGAACGGCGACCTCGCCGTCGTCACTGTCGCGCGCGCACGCCGTGCCCTGGCACTGCTACAGTGCCGCGGTTCTTTTCCTTTTTCTCAGAAATTTGATCAAACTTGTAAATTCGATAGAAATTCAAATACAACTCAGAAAAATGCGAAACACAATTTGTTGGTTTCCCTGTGAACAGACCTGTCCAGTGGTACAACATAAACATCTGAATTCGTCTTAGTTAATTTTATAAAATTCAGAGAAGAGAAACAGGAAATCATTTTTATAAAAATATCTATGCATGCAAAAATTCTAAGTTTTGGCACACATACTCCTTGTGAGTTCACTGAACTGCTCACAAAACAGTTTCTTGAAATTCACCATATTTTAGGAGTAATTTCAGTTTCAAGTTTCTAACAAAATAATTGTTATCATCTTATTCCTGCATATTTTGGCACCAAATTTTGGGTATGTTACTGTACTTAGGATTAGGTTGCTAAATAAAAATACCAACTGAATTTTATCTCTTCCAGAAACCTTTTATGAATTTTCAAAGATGATTCGTTGTACACGCCTAAACATTGTTTAAATCGGAAACGTTATATGTAAATTTTTGAGCACCTAAGTACCAAAATCACGTCAATCCCCCTGCAAGCATGTTGCATTGTGCATAATAACATCATCATGGCATATTTGTCAAGAAAGTTCCATGAACCCTCTTTGACTTCGTGCATTTGATTACATTCATTTAGGGAACGACGCCGGAACCGAGGACGTGGGGATCAAGGCCGAGGAGACCGGCGCTGACTTGAACATGCTTGAGTGTGCTAACCACCGGCCCCAAGGCAAGCCCCGGTGCACTCCTATGTTTATAAAGTTTTTGATTTTCTCACATGTACTTCGAGTCGTGGAATGTGCATTATGTTTAGGAATTGTATGCAACCTTAGATGCATTAGGAATCTTTATTCCTATGGGTTGGTTCAGTTTGGTACAGCCACTCGTTAGATTGCTATGCTTAATATTGAGTCATCGATAGAAACATTCGACTGGTATGGAGATCACTCGATGTAGGTAGTTTGGGTTTACTTTATGCTCTCACATGATGATGATAATGAACTTGAGACCGAACGGGGAAGTTTCATGTGTAAGTTGGGGTGACAAGGCTCGCCTTGTTCGCCATAGCCCCGTTTGTGTCGGTTGAGGACCGTTCGTTGTGGCCCCGCTGAGCAAGTTTGAACAGTACCGGATGCATGCTAGGAAAATGGGAACTAGTAAACTTAGTAGCTCTATGCTATATTGTTGGACGTGAACTCACCTCTCTTTTGGTGATGAAGATGGTTATGGTGGAATCTGGGACCGTGCTTGAGGGGAGGGTGCCCGGGCGAACCACGGTTAGACCCGGCGTGGCTATCGCGTGGGGAGACGTGTACTCGGGAGAGGTGTTAAGCGGCTCGACTTTATGGTATCTTGTAAAAGGTTGCCGTGCGTGACCCTTTTGGGTGTGCGTACGTCGTGTATTCCGGGTTTCGCCTGCAGGTGTAAATCGATTCGAATCGCCGTCCCTCGCAGTTATTGAGTACCACTTGTTCACTGCGTCACATCGTAGTAAGAAGTTGAACATGATGGTTATACTTGCTGAATTGTACTTCAATTAATTGTATTGCAACCATGTATTGCTTAGTGTAGATTGCTAATATTTACATTTATGCATGAACCCTTTTAATTTGGCTAAAATATGAAACTAAGGATCAATTATTAGTGATGTTTTTGCAATTAAAGTTCAGCAACCTGGTCAACCCCCTGCATATTAGAAGTCGGTCTTAGAAGACCATTTTGACGGGTAAGACTTGCTGAGTATTAGTTGCTCAGGGTTTGTTGTTTAAAATTTTGCTGCAGGTATTCCTAATTGTAATTTCTGCGGTTGTTGTGGCAAAGTAGTGTGGGAGGGTAAGCCGCCCAAGGACTGGTCTATTGAGTGGGTTCCCTCCTCTCCCAGCCAGGAGCAAGGTGAGTGAGATCAACCTCTCCCAGCCAGGAGCAAGGTGAGTGAGATCGTGTCTACGGGCCGGACATGATTTTCTTGTAGATATGTATCGTCGTGTGTTTCGCTTCCGCTCGCTTTTATGTAATCGAATTTCGAACTCTTTTATGTAATATTAACCAAACTTCGAACTTTGTATCCTATGTTAATTATGGAACCAATGTAATAACTAAGCTTGTTGTAAAATTATTTTACTTATGCTTATGTGTGTGGTCATGTGCATACTTGCTTCGCCAAGTATCCCCCGATTATGATCCTGGTTAGCCAAACCCCTCATTAATTTGAGGCGGGTTGCTACAATATACATCCCACACATCAAGGCCAACTGCCCAATAGATGGGTAAACAACCAACATTCTAGAAGGTGGGTTGTTGGCCTAAACTCGATGATAACTCCACCTCTGCCGCCCCCAGAAAGTAACCGACTTCGAAACCGACACCACAAAGCGATCTTAGGCTTCCACGTAGAAGATGGTGACCATCCATGACAATGGATGGCCGGCCGGCCTCCCACCTAGGCCGGCTGGCCTATGCGAAACTCCAAACGACCCATCTTTGTCCAGTGGGCTGCAGAGTCAGTTGGAAGGAACCACCCGCCAAGTAAAGAAACGTCGGCAAGAAAGGAATATTCCACGAAATGCTCCAAGCATGTAGCTCCACTCTCCCAAGGCACCTCCACACTATAAATAGAGGACCCCTCTCTCACTTCAAGACACACCTGAGTTTGAAGAGACGTTAAGAGCGAAGCGCTGCCCACATAGTTGTAGTGTAGGGAGTGAGTGAGAGGCAAGGGAAGGGCGGAAGCTCCGGGGATGCCGGAGCTCTTCTTCTTTCGTTCCTTGGGTATGTACTTCCTTTGGGAGTAGCTACCTTAGTCTTGTGGGTCGGGCATCATGTAAGTAGATTATTAGTCGGGCAATAAAGTAAGGTATTCTGCTTTATTTATTTGTGGGTTTCAGATTTGTAGTAAGTATTTATTTATTTACTGCATTGACCGGCTTATACTAGTTTGTAATAAGTGTTTAGATCTAGAATTATCTCTGATTTGCTCTTGACCCCACGGAGGATGGTAGCCACTACGTGTGACAAGCATAACCGACCGATGCAATCCACCACGTCCGGGTTATTGTTTTTAGTTGAGTTTTCAATAGAACGTAACTCCCCTTAGTAGTTGAACTTAATTCTCGGGTTGCTGCTCTGGCATACGTGTGCCCCGAAACGAATAATAGCGTAAGGATCTTACCAAGGGGGTGTTCGTTGCTTTAGCATTTAGCATTTAGACCTGTCACATCAAAGAGAATCTTATTATTTAAGAGTACTAAATAAAATTTAATGACAAAACCTTTTTACAGATTGGTACATCTTTACGAGACGAATCTAATAAACCTAATTAATCTATATTTTGTTATAGTGATGCTACAGTAATGCTACAGTAACCATCGTCTAATCACGGCTTACCTACCCTCGTTAGATTCGTCTCGCGATTTAGACTAGGGGTTCTGCAGTTAGTTTTGTAATTAAACTTTATTTAATACTCTTAAATGACAAAATTCTTCCCTCTAAATTTTAGACCCCATGCAACGAACACCCCCCAAGTTGCCTAGCCACATAACTCCTTATCATTAGATTGCCTGGCCGTAAGACTTTATCGCTTCCTATCTTATTTATCTTTTCGCTCAACTGTCCGGACTTGATTAGATTTGAGATAGTACACTGTTCGTTCTCTATGGATTCGATACCTTAAGAATACTCCTAGGTAAAAACTACATCGGTATCCGTACGCTTACGGATTAATTTCTATTAGGCCTTCGGACTGCCAACAACGATCTCCACATGCCGCGACGTGGCTGTCCATGGCGGGCATAATGGTCATGAAGAGATCCATCGCAGTAGAGTGAGGCCATTGCATCCGCCGTCAATGTTGTTGTAGTCCCTGTGGTCCCTGTAAGCCGAGTGGTGGATCGGAGGCAGCAATGCCGGGTCTCAATGGCTGGAGGCGGGGAAGTAGTTAGGTGAGATGCAATTTCATCTGTATATTTTTTTTTATTACATAATACAACTTAGAGCACTGTCGGATCTTAATGGCTGGAGGCAGGGAAGTAGTTAGGATTACCCCTAAGAACACATACGTACGTAAACTCTACCTCTATGAGCATCTTTGAAGTCTGGGCTGACAAATCCTCGAGATTGACGAAGTCATTATTGACGCCTCGGTGTCGACAGGAGCGTCGCCTACCACTGAAAATACTATGTTGCTAATTCCTATAAAATTTGTTCGCACGAAGAATCGAAGCCAGGAACTGAGATGGTAATAAGGCTCTTGTAGGCACTAGGCTACATGCCCTTTCCTCAATTTCATGGATATGAAATTACCATACAGCGAAAGAGCCTCTAACCTAGTGATTAGAACACTTGAGTAGCATCTAGCAGACCTGAATTCAACTCCCTGTGAGAGCAAATAACCAAGCTGGAATAAAAAAAAATCTAAAAAAATAGGTTGGGGGGTTTCCCTGTTGACGTAGAAAAAAAAAAACTACCATACATAGAAAAAGAGTAGAATCTACTCCTACAGTAGCATACTTCAAAACTTGATAAAATAGTAATGGTCTAAAAGTCAACAAATAGATAAAATAGTAATAGTCTAAAAGTCAACAAATACTGAATTTGTGGAGGGATAGAGCATTTCAAATGAGGGAAAATAGTAATTACAGATATCAAATAACCCTTTATATATGAAAAAAGGACAGACAATTGAGAATTGAGATGGTCCATTGGAAAAATTTGGTGGTGTCTCGTGTTTTGCAGCAGGCAGCACCCCCCCCCCCCCCCCCCCCCCCCGCGTCATTGCCCCATTGGCAGAAAAATTGTTTCGAAAAGAAACGGCGCAGTCACGTGCTAAAACCCCAGCTCGCAATCGCTCCGGTCCCATTCCCAAATCCCAATTCGCACCGCTACCGACCGTGTGGAGCCCTAGGCGCAGCCGCCGCCGCCGCCGCGCCGCAACGCCCACACACCCGCGACCCGGCTCCGCTCCGTCCATCTCCGGCGACTGAGGCGAGCGCGTGCGCGTCACTGCGCCCACCTGGACGTCCTCTTCCCTCGGCGGACGACGGCTCGCCACGTACTGCGCGCACCTCTCGTCGTGGACGGGGGCCGTACCGACCGGCTGTAGCGTTTCCCCCGCGGAGGGTTCCTCCGGTGCTAGGGTAAATCCGCCTTCAATTGTTTTCCAGGCCAACCAGTTGCCATCCCGTCCAAGGCCACTGCAACCAGGAAGGCTGATCGCATTGGTGGAACTGAAGAACATTCGGTCTGCTCCTTGTTGTAAGCTCTCAGCTTTTCTTCTCAACAGTTCCAGTTAGACAAATACCTGCAGCTTAATTTAAAGCAATTTATGTAGTTGGCTCACAGTATTTAAAAAAAAATGTAGTTGGCTCACAGGGTTTGAACATTTCGTTGCAAATGAACATTTCCTTTTGAATTTAATGTAAGGTGCCTGGTGTTATATAGATGGATTCAACTGGAGTTAAGGATGGTGGGTCTGTGCCATGTCCAGTTATACATCGGGTAATTAAACTCTCTATATTGACCACTCACTGCCATATTCTGCTAATACATTTATGGTACTTCTGACCATAGTAAATTTATTTTTTTGTATATAGGTCGAAGGGCAAGTGATAATAACTATATTAGATTCCAATTGTAAAAAACTGAGCAGACATAAAGCGTCTATGAGATACTATGTAGGTGAGGTGAACTGTGATGCTGGTATTGTTCAATCAGAAGGCATAAAGTCCACCATTTTATGTTTCGAGGGTGATGTTGCGAAAAATATACATGACTGCCTCAAGCGTATAAGCCATCCCAACGTCATGAAATGTTTGGGCCTAGGAAGCGGGATAGGAGGACACTCGAAATATAAATTTTTGTCACTTCCTTTTTTCGACACCACATTTGAGGAGTATCTTGAAGACAAAAAACAGTGCGTTCAAATGGAAAGGTTTACAGAGGAGCTCATTAGCTTAATCAAGTACGTAGTTGCTGCTTCTTGTATATCTCTATATGTATATTTCTATATTTGTGTGGTAATCATTTCTGCGTGGATTTAATCTTTTTTCAACGATGCCTCATATGGTTCAAGGAAAATGGAGCAATATGATATGGTCTTCCTGAATTCAAACCAACGTATATAGGTTAATGTGTTTTAAATAGCATGAAAGTCAAGCACTTCAAACTGTTCGAATTGATCAAACTCAGCATTTGTTATAACTGCAAGTGCTGCTGTAACGAAAGAAGGAAGCCAGACATTTTACAACATCAAAACAACAATTGTTTATAAATTGGGTCTTTATAGTATGTTTGTGCATGATCTCATAATTTCAGTATTGATAACACTGATATCGTAAAGGCGTTGGTGGCATTGCACAACGCTGGTTTTTGCTGCAGAGATCTTGAAGCACGAGATATTGCTATTCTGAAGCAGCATAATTCAAAAACTGCACAAATTTGGAATTTCCAGAAGTGTACTTCAGGTAACAAAGTGTTTGAATTACTATTTTGTTTGGATTGGTTGCCCTATGTTCATTACTGGTTTGCAATTATAGAGGATGAGAAAGACCTTGATTGGCAAAGGTTATGCAAGTTGCTAAAACTTACGAATCTTTGGAGTGACGAGGCTGAAGACCTCTATAAGAACATATTAGGAGGGTCACTGAAAGGGTGAGAAACAATATATGAGAATCCCCTCATTTTCAATGCTTGTGGAATAAAGTTGAATGTGTGGTCTTCATATTTCTGTTGCAGGCTGGATATATTAAGGCATTGTGCTCTACTGACAGTAAGGAAGAAGTTCGATAATGTATTAATATTCTACTTCTATACTGAAGTATATTGGCCAAAGGATGGCACCCAAGGAATAGTTGGAGCTCCTGCATGGTTAGATGACGTGTTTTCTTGGAAATCTGAAAGAGCGTGGCTTCAAACCGCTAGTTTGTCTAATCCACCTGATACCAATAGAGGTTTTGCAAAATCTCTTAGGCACGTTGTAGAGCATGAAGTTGACTTTCTAACCCCTGAGGTAGCAACCTTCCATGCTACATATACATTTTTACTTGAATACTACATAGAGCCTTGTTTGGCATAAAACAGTTTCATATCTGTTTATTTTCATGTGTTGCAGCTGAGTGACAGAATTACTTTCGAAGATCGGGAGCTAGGCAGAAAGGAGATAGATCTTGAGTGTCAGATTCGTAAATCTTGGTCTCAAGCTTTCCTGAAACTGCAAAAATTTGTAATAAAAAATAATCTTACTTATTAAAAAGGTATTGGCTTTTTCAGTATATGGTCAACTTTATTTTGTTTAAATTTTATGAATAATTGTCTTTTCAGTATGTGGTACTGGTATTGTAGTTTAAATCCTTTTCTAATGTCCAGTAATCCTTCATTCATAAGTAATTAAAATGAGTCAACATGTATTACAGTCTAAAAAACCTTGGAAACAATATTTTCCTATGAAACAAGAGTAATGAAAATAGAAGAAATAGACCAGTTTGGTACACCCTTATGGAAAACAGTTGATCAAGGGTATGGGATCACACATTTTTTTCTGATTGAAATCGTAACCAATTACGTTTCATTATCCTGGCTTGTTTTTTGGCGTGATAAAATCATCGAAAGCAAATCTGCTGTTCAGCAGCTTCAGCTGCTAATCACTCTTCTGTGTATCAATGTTGAATTCTGTCCCGCATTTAATAGGAAGCAAGCAGATTAATGCGGATATATATAGTTTTATGTGTTATTTGCTGATTTGAAAAAATACCTGATTGTTCTTTGATAATATAATATGAAGCTTCCAACAAATTGTTTCTTTGGTGCTTCTGGAAACATTCCTCCTCCATTCAGAAAGACAGATGAAGTCAGTTCTAGGATATCAATATGGCGGTCGATTCATCCCTATATGAATTTTGGTGTTGTCCATGCCTTTGTTCATTGATGTTGCCATCTCCATATGCAGGGCTTGTTCAAGCTATTTGTGGTTGTTTTTTCTTCTGTTTTCCCTCTAGGTTAAGGCTAGTTTGTGAGGTTTTCTCTTTTAAGATTTATTATTCTTCCTTGTTTTTCGACCATCGGCTGTGGCGGCTTCTCTTTTATACTTTTCAACTGTTTTTAGCTTTCAAGATTTGGCTTTTGTTGCTTCCTAGAATTAATTTCTTGTGTCTAAGGCAATAGCCACATCTTTTTTTTTTTCAGGGATTGGAAGTCAATCAGAATGTATCCAGCCTATCCCCTTGCTGCTAAGCACTTCCTACAGACCTTGCCATGCTGTCCACCTGCGTTCTAGTGCCCCCATAACCATCATCAACGCCTCATTGAGGTTTCCCATCATGTACTGTAGCAAGGTCTGTTGTTCAGACTGTTTTGCTGGATTTTTTATATTAGTTAATTTCGATGCATGCCTGAAAGTGTAGCCAAACCATTTGCAAGGATTTCCATCAGTTAGATAAGTATATTTTAGATTCTGAGTCATTTTTCACAATTAAATCTGAGCAAAGTGAAAAATAGTAGTTCCAATGAGATGCAGTTTGGTTAACCCTACAGCAATGGCTTGTATGGGGAAAAATAATTAAAAATTTCTGTTGATTAGTTGGACTGGGAAGAGCCATGTGTTTACCTGCAAATGATCACCAGCCTTTTTCATGCTAATCCTGCCATGATTTCGAGGAGTAATTCATCTTCTTTCTGTAGAGATAGTAACTATTTAGGGTATGGATCTCTGTAAGTTTGAAAAGGAAAATGGCAGATTGATGGGCTTTCCATTATGTTGATTGCTGAAATGTTGTGAGCTATTGAACTGTTCCTTGAAAAAAGGCCTTTTTATATATCAAAGTACAGTGTTAAAGTACAATGTTATTTTTCATATTAGAGTACTGATCTGTATATTAAGTTTTTGGAATATTGTTTCAGTTATACCATTATTTTCCCTGCTCAGATTTACAATGCCCTGCTTTACTTATTCTGTTCGTATCTTTTCATGTTCCTAGATTCATAGTTTTTCGTTTTTGAGGGAAATACAGTAGGGGAAGCTCCGACTGAGGTACATATATATAAAAGGGTTATTGCATTAGGATCCTTGTGAGGATAGCCCGATACAAAAGGCAAAGGTTGGAGTGCTGAACTACTACTATGGATCTCCTGTTCCTGCCTGTGTACAAATATTTAAAACTCACATACCTTTTTATTCTCTTTTTGAGGGAGATGCAGTAGTCGAGGCGCTACTGTGCTGTTTTTTCTTTCATTACGTCACTCTTTCTCAATGCCATGTCCTTCCTTCTGGGTATCTTTACATTGGAGGTTTCGACTAACATTTGATTCTCTTGTGTGGCACAGAGCTACCTGACTAGAATGCCGGGAGAACTGACCTGCTCTATGAGACAATATCAACAAGGAGGTTCTTGAGGTAAGTAAGGCTCTCATAAACTTGCATGATCTGTCCAGTTAAGGCTCTGTGTTATGCTTGGTGTTACCACTGAAAGTTAAGCATGCCCACTGCTTTTCAAAGATATAGTGTTACCACGGATAGTTAAGCATGCCTTCTGCTTTTCAGAGATATTGCCTTCTGTGTTTTCTTTGGCTGAAGCAAACAGATTGTTGTCTACGTGTTGTCAGTATGTTTTTTAATGTAGTTTCATCAGTATGTCTGTTCCAGTCGGAATAGATTAGAAGTAACTTCTTGTTCAGTGTTACTGCTTGAAGTTGAGATCGATTGTTTTGTGCATTTATAGTGCCTAAATAAACTAGGTGTAGCTGTATGAACTGAAAGGGGTGAATTTTATTTACAGCTTAGTATTTAGTGTCTCAGTTGTCAAAGGTGTACGGAACAAAAATTAAATCACATCTAGAGCAATATACAGGAAGGTATTGAACCATTGATTAAATAAATATAATATTGTAGTAAACCTGTTGTAGCCATATTTGTTGGCTTGCTTGCTAGGAGCTATAAAGGTACACCAGCTTATATTGCCGTTATGATATATAGTTCTTTCGGTTACTTCCCCCCTAGAACTATTTATTTATGCATCTTTTATTAATTACAGGTGAGTGTCCCTGAATGTGAACCTTTCTTGCAGATGGTATTCGTGAGCAGGTCGACTATTACTTCCCCTGTCCTTTTACTTTCATCTAGCGAGCTAAGAGCGTAGTGCATCTAACCGGACGAGGTGCCCAAGTTCAATGCAGTACTGTTTTGTCTTCTCGTTCTACTTAAACATGGCAATAAGCAAACGGCGCTGAAGAAGGTTGGAGCTGCATAGGGTAAGGAAAAGTTCTAAGTGTAGCATGAACATGCACGTTCATGTTAAGATCTTGCTCGACAACACCAACTCTTAGGCTGTTGCGCTTAAGGCGTGTGAACAAGGCATCTTGTAGTCTTCGGCTAATTTCACAGCTATGTCATCACCGGCGACATTTCAGTGGGCCCGGCGGAGTTTGTATCTCCCTTCATCATCAGATTTGTGGTTGTAGAGATGAAATGCATGACCAGAATAGCATGAACAAGATGAATTGGTGGGTTTATGATAAAGAAACATCAGCTGTGGGTTTGTGAAATGGGCATCAAAATTGGTGGGTCCGTGATATTTACACTAAAAGTAATAAACATTATATGCGATGGGAATTGAAGCACCAGAGGCAATAATAGGGGTGGCACGGTAATGCAAGAGTAGACCTACTATTCCAGGGACTTCAATTAATTTGATTTGATCGGTTCGGTTAAATCGGTTGGAAACTAGTTCGGTTATAGAAAACTAGCTGCTGAAATTGTAAAAAAGAATAACTAGCCACTTGGGTTGCAGTTAATTTGCTCTGTTATTTGGGGAAGGTGGGGACGCGCAAACCACTACATGGCGCGGCGAGGGAGGAGGGGAAGCGGCGGCACGCCAACCACGACACGGCGTGCGAGGGGAGCGGGAGGGGCAGTGCCATCGAGGATGCTCGAGGGGAGGAGGAGGTACGGGGGACGCCATGGGAGGAGGAAGAGAGGGTGTGTGTAAGTAGGAGTTGGTTAGGTTAGCTGCTTATATGGGCCGGTGCTGATGAGATTTGGGCTTTGTTTTACTAGGTTGTATGAGTTATATTGAGCCCAAACTTCGGTTTATTTGGTGGTTCGGTGAATACAGGTTGAAAACCGAATTTTATGCGAGAACTCTATTAGACAAATCAAAACAAACTTTTATGGTTAATTGAAATTCTCAAAGATTTTAGGTTTCTTTAGTTCTGCTAATTTCGGTTAGCCAGTCCCACCCCTAAGCAAGAGGGCATCCTTTGGTGCAGGGGGGTTGGATGGCAAATAACCTCTACGAGATGATCAAAATCTATGTATGATTCACAGTCCTTGGGTATTGCACCCGTTCCTGGATCTATGCAAAATTGAACAATGAGCTCAACTCATCCATGGATGTATCCTTTTTTACTGTGGAAATTCGGACCAAGATTACAAATTGCCATGCCGAAAAGTTATTAATAGACATCTTTCTTTGGATGGCAAAAAACTTACTCATCAAGTTGGTTGCATCAGGGCTTCATACATCTAAAACAGTGCAACACCGAAAAATTATTTCTAGAATCCGTGGATTCATGTCAGAAAAAAAAAAAGAATCCACGGTGGATGACTGAAAGGGTCTCTTGCGAAAGATTTGAGTTATCTGTCACGTGCAGATCGCGAGCTGGTATCTCTCTTTCTCGCGTCGTTAACTCCCAACCAGGCGGCTGGTCGCTACTCGCAAGATCGCCCGCCCTAGCAGCCGCCGTGCTCCTCGGCTCCTCCAACCCGTCCGCCGCGTGCTGAGACACGGCGAGCTTTCCGCGCTAGCTCCACACGCCTTGCGCTCTGCTTGCCGCGACCGGCTCCGTCCAGCGGTCCGGATCCTCGCGTGCCGGCGCTCCTCGTTCCCGCAGCCGCCATCCAGCGGCGAGGCAGCGAGAGCACCATCTTTCCCCCGGGAGCCCGCTCTGCTTCTAACTCGCTGGGAGGTTTGCTCTCTTCGCCTCGTGCTACTTTGTTTTCTTCGTGAATTTTGCGCTGGTTGGTCCTTTTGCGTCGATTTCAAGCCTTTCGATTTGTACGGTCTGGTTCCGGGGCGGAGTAACTGATCGCATCGACTCGGTGGCCTGTTCCTTTTTTTTTTCGGATTAAGAACTATTGGCTGGTAGGGGTCCTAGAATTATACGTTGTCGAGACTTTGTTGAACAACCGGGAATTAGGGTTTGATACAGGTTGTCGAAGTGTTTTACCTGTTCGGAATTTATGGTGACACAGAAAGTTTGTGGCAAAAGGCCAATGTAGTTATTTGGACCCAACTTCTTGTTTGTATATGCATGTATATGAAAGTGTTTTACCTGTTTGGAATTTATTTTGTCACTTGCTTAGGGGGTGTTTCAAACCTCTAGAAAGCTAGCTAATAGCTCATAGCTAAACTTTAGTTGGCCAAATTTTAGCTAGCTAACTATTAGCTGGGGGTGTTCCAAACCTCGCTAATAAACTAACTATTAGTTTCTATTAGCTGGGTTGGATCAGCTAACGAAATACTTGTTAGCTAATTATTAGCTAGACTATTAGCAAGGGGGCGTTCCAAACTCTAGAGCTAATTTAAGCAGCTAATTATTACCTCTAGAGGTTTGGAACAGGGCCTTAGGCCATTTGTGCAAAAGAGCAAATCATCAATGACAAATTGCAAATCAAATGCGGAGAAAATCTGAACATAATTACATCAACATGGTTATCATAGATTTCTATAAATGTACTACTTTTTTGCTGTAAAAAATGCTGGTTACGTGGTTTCATATTGAATTCCGTAGTCACATGTTTCCGATGAACTGGTATTCATTTGCACCCCATACACGAGTCTAAGTTTGATTTGCAAAGCAATGCTTGTAGTCTGCCTCCACCGCGGCATCTAAAGTTATTTTCCCTTAATCCCTCATAACAGAAGAAAAAGAGAGCTTCTAATGGTCATCTCTTAGATTATAGAAGAAAACTCAAATGGATGCCGCCGCCACCACTGAACTTGAGCTCCAGGTGATATTCATATTTTGCTTTCATATATGCATCATATGTGACAAGTTTTCTGAGCAGCAACTTACATTTTACTCTCCCAATCCCTCTCAAATTGTCTATTCATTAGAGTCCAATGGAAATCCACACATTTGAATGTGATGGGGATGGCGGCAGTTATGGGATCAGACAGAATGACAACAGTGATGCTGATTATTCAGAAAAGTCAAATGAGGCATTTGATAAAAGAAAGCGGGTAAGAACATCGCTTTTCCAGTTCACTTGTAATTTGTGTCAAATCTGTTGCGGGGTATCAGTTAATACAGGATAATAAGTTTTTTCTAGCATGCTCTTTTTTCCTCAAACAATGCATGCGAACTGCCTTTCATTTCATTAATAAAGGAACTGTACAATGCATGCTATTGGTCGTTTCAGTTTACTCTTTACCTTTCGATGACCACTTTAGAAGGTCCCTGTCAATTGTATGGTAGATTGGAGCAGCAGGAAGAACCAGTTTCATCAGTATGAGGTGTCCAACGCAGTCCATTAACCCTGCTTTCCAACCTGGCAAATAAGCAACCCTACTTTCCATTATGCGATGAGGCGTAACCAGGTTGCCACAGGAGCAAGACGGCGTTGTCTTACATGCGTGCCGTAGCCCACTGATTTTACCTATCTGAAGGTCGAGTTTTTCACTGCATATTCGATTCCACTGCCACCTTCCTTGATTCCTCCATCTGTTGCTCGATTCTGGTGCTCTCACCATTTGCTGGCTTGATTCTGCCACCACCTGCTGTTTGCTGGCTCGATTCCATCGCTGGGAGGGAACAGGAGCAGACGGGTGTCTGCTGCAAATTGGAATATAAGAGCTGCTGTGTGAGGGAATGACATGAGCGATGAGCCTGCTGCCATCGAGAGACGCGCCAACATGAGATGGGAGCCGGTGGCTGAAGATGGAAATGCACGGGAGGGCACATGAGGGAGGGGTAGAGTTTTTTTTTTTGGACTGATAAGCCTTTTATTTGGTTTCAGTTAACCAATGGGCTCAATAACCTTAGTAATGGGCCAGGAATATTACTATATGTCCCCTTTTCTTTTCTGATGGAAGGGTGTATAAGGTTGCCTAAGCAACGAGCCTTAAGAGTCTTAAAACATTGAAACAACCTGTGGTAAGTACTAGGAAAGTCTCTCACTTCACAAGGTAGGCGATCAGAAATGAGTCACCTGTCTCTTTCTTTTTTCTTGAATACGCAGGAGAGCTACTTATCGTTGTATTATAGAGAAGAAAGATCACCACCATCCCACCCCGGGCCGAGCCGTGAGGGTTGTTTTATATGAATGAGAACTGACTTATGTAACAACTAAACAAGAAAGACCTGACCAAAGGAAAACAACAACTATAAGCTATGTTGATAACGGCTCGTTGCCTTGACCCAGACCGAGGGAACGCAATCCACTTGCACCTGGTCCAAGCTGTATGTCAAGAGGGCTACAAGATGTCAGTGGTCTCTGCACTTTGTCGCACCAAACCAGGCACGAGCCACCATTTACTTCCTTTCAACCCTTCCAAACATAAGCCCTTCTGGTATTATCGATGGCTCGTATAAACCAAAGTTGGGACGTTGATGGCGATCAACACATAAATAGGAATTGCTGAAAGTACAAACCTGACTAGTGACTCATGTTACTCTTCCTGCCATATTCACTAGAGCGGCACTCAAACCATAAGAACTAACACTTGTCCATGTTAGTTTTAGCCCAAAAGTATCCCAAAGAGACCATCGTCTTCTTGATGAGGCGGGGGGGGGGGGGGGGGGGGGGTGGATTTTTGCTATTTCACCCACAAAACCTGTGGGCTTAGGTAGAGTGCCCACTTGCCATTGGGCTTCGATAAAATGGCCACCATACCACTGCACTCACCGGTATTATGGCCATATGTATTTTTCTGGATGAGATTGCCCCTCACGTCCTTCTTCCTCACCTCAGCTCATCTCACGCACAGTCACTGGTCGCAGCCATGTCTGCCGGCATTTCTCTGCCGCGATCAGCCCGCGCAGCCATGGCCGCTGCTGCACCCAACCCGTCCCGAGCTCGACCCTCCCTTGAGTCAGAAAACCAAAACACGGCTGCATCCGGATTACACGGTCAGTTTGTTCCATTTCGTCCGTCTCGTCACGCACCGCCTCCCCCACAAAGCAGCTCGGACAGTGAAGTATTTTAGCAGCTACATCTTAAATTGATCTGGGAGATGGAGTTTTTGAGGTTCATGGTGGAGGCCGCGGTTCTTGCCGTGGTGATGAAGCGCTGTTTGTCCCCGAAGCAGGTGAGTTCCTGCTCTTGTTCACCGTGCCGCTACGGATGAGCTCCTGTTCATGTGAATGCGGTAATCAACAAAAAATTGAGCGTGGATGGATTCTTGTTCCTGTACATCTCAACTTGAAAATCAACATGTAGGGCCCATCTACTCCGGTGAATAATACCAAAACTTCTACTATACAATAATTCAGTTTCAAGGAAAAAACAGATGGACACCAATCGATCAGTGACTATGCATTGGTACAGTTCAATTGCAAATCCAGAGATGCACTTGTGGGTGGGATGACAGTTCAATTGCAAATCCAGAGATGCACTTGTGGGTGGTGGTTTGGGGGGGGGGGGGGGGGGTGTTGGGGGGGGGGGGGGGGGGATGAGCGACTGCTGCAGTGACGCGTGGTTGCTGGGACTAGTTGTTGCCCCAGCTATTGCTGCGACTGCACCGTGGGAGGAAGAAGGGGAACAAGAAGAGGCGAGGGCAGTTTTGTCCAAAACTTACATATGGCCACAATACTGGTGGGTGTAGTGGTTTCGTGGGCATTTTATCGAAGCCCAACGCCAGGTGGGCATTCTGTCGAAGTCCGCTGGTTTCGTGGGCGAAATAGCAAAAATCTCGGCGGTGAGGGTGGAGTTGGGGGGAGGGAGTGGAGGGTCTGAACTGACTTTTTCTTCTTCCCTTTATGTTAATTATCTAACAAGGGTTTTCCTTCAATACTTAGGCATGTTACTTGCGAGTATTAGTTCTTTCTTTTCTTTTTTTTCTATGAAAAGCACAGGAGAGCTGTGTTTCATTTCAGTAAGAAGAAAAACCAATAACCCACATACAAGGACAGATTGCCCCAACCTTGTACCACAGAAAAAAACAACACACACATCACCCCCACATGCGATTATTAGTTCCACCATTCGTTTTCTCATATTGTCATTCATGAAACTACTTATTAGTTCCTGAAGCTAAACGCAACATCTAAGTCCTCTTATTGCATAATTGATTATGGATTTTGCATATATAGATCCGTATTAGCTCAAGGACCATATATATTTAGAACCAACCACTTAACAATTGCATCATCCATTGATTTTAGTGTTGGCAATAACCACATTTTTTTTCTGTGAAGCTTTGCTAATTTATTATACCGTTCCCAGAGTTTTAAAATGTAGTATTCATTAAACAGGTCATTGGTGAGCTCCTCAAACAGCATGCCGCTGTCTCTAAAAGATTTCTGTCTGCAGCGACCGGTCAATGGTACATGAAAAAGAAATGTTTTGCTATTTCATTCCTAGCTATGAAGTTTATAGTTGCTTACTTTTGTATTTGAAATGCAGGTTTGAGACAGCAAATATTGATGTCCTTGCTTCTGCCCTTAATTCTTTGAATGATATCTGGACCCAACCGGATTGGGAAGCTTTCCTAGAAATCTTATGTTGTTATGGTGAGTTCAGAATGGATTTACTGAATATATTTAAATTCTTCGAGGAGGAGCTCAAAACCAGGAGGGAAGAAACCAATAAGATATGTCAAACAGACCAAACAAGCTATTCCGCTTTGATTTCGCTGGTTCAATTGATCATTCCTCTAGTACTTAAGGTAAATATTACCTGATTCACTCTGTTAAATCATAGTGGTTAAGTATTGCCAGTCCAAAGCAATGTTTTCAACAATAAACTGAACAATTGAATCTATCTACTGAATTTCAGCTGCTTCGGTTTATTCATGCGCTGTGGAGTGATGGAGCGGACTATCGTTTGCCAGAAGAGCTTAAGGAAGCTAAAAGCTACTATCAGAATTTTTATCTTCTGGGAGAAACTTTGGAACTTCGAAAACATGATGTTGAAGTTAATGAGTTGGGACGGTGGATGCAATTGATTCGAGAGAGCGGGTATGTATAAAGAGATGCTTTTCTTTGGATTTTTCCCTCGTGTTGGTTCCTATATCGTCAGATTTTTTAAAAATTGCTCGCCTATAGATTAAAATGGTTTCAAAAATTCATATGTAAAGTAGTAAGGTCATGTGGAATGAACTTGATTTGTCGGGCCTGTTCATTTCGGTTCAGATTGTATTGGGAAAACAAATAATCAAGGGAGAGGAGATGCACATATCAGGAGGGAGAGGGTGAGAGTGTAAGCTAACTGTGGCCTAGTTGCTGCTGCTATTGACGCAGCACTGCCTATTTTTTTTATGACCTGGCCACTCGCCTTGCCCTTGCCCACTTTGATTCAGTTTTGGAGTGGTTGATTTGATGCTGGCACCACCTTCATTAAAGCCACTGGATTTTTTGCAGCAACTTCAGCTCGCTGCATGCACTGGGTCTTGCTCCACACCCTATGCCAATTGTTTATTTTGAGAAGAGGATTGTAGAACAATTCCAGTGTCATATTGTTGACTACTTTGTAAATTGATTTTGCTAATGCAATAATGTTTAATATGCACTTGAGCTTTTTGGTTCTTCTTTCCTGTTTTGCTCTAGAGTTTTCTTCATGCCATTAATCACCACATGCCATTCATCTCTCATTCAGTTTTACCTCTTTGATAATTTTATTTTCCTTAGAAAAAAGAAATGTTTATTTATTTTAAATCTTCCTCCCACCCATTTTTCTGCGTTCTCGTGTCCCCATCTTAAGTTCTTCAATTGCATGCAAAAGTCTTCACTAATGTTTTCTTGCCTTAGAAAATCCAAACTCAATGCATATTAACCCTTTTTTTAATTTTTTTGTGATCCACTTGGGTTGCCCTTTGTATATGCCTAACTTACCTTTTTTTTTATTAATGAAAAAGCACTGTGGGAAACTCCCCCACAGTTTTGCGTAAAAAAATGGTCCGAATTATCAAATAATAACATAAAAATGCCATACTGCATTCTATTTTTCCTCATATATCACATATCTTTCTCATACCCTGTCTACATGCCTGTACAATTAAAAAAAATATCTAATTTTACAATTAGAGCCTAGCCAAATATTCCATGCATAGAAATTGCAAGTACAGTGAAGACATGTTTGACAAAAAAAGAGGTAATCTTTTGCTGTAGGCAGTTTATGACACGTGCATATTTCTGTTTTATCCCTAACCATGCAGTGGCGTTTGGCTACTTAACTATAGGACATAAGACTAAAGTAGGTTGACGAATGAGTGATTTTTATGTGTTCTAATAAAGGATTCACATTTTCATTATATTTACATGGGATGACTTTAGTGTTAATAAGCTATATTCAGTTACAGTTAACTTCACGGTTCTAGGAGTTGATTGATTAACTATTCATATAGAATACAGGTCATTTGACTCGTTGCTTGAATTTGATTTTTGGGACACTTTTTCTTATTATTGAAATTAAATTTGAAATGTGAACTACTTTTGTGTTAAGATGTATTTGAGCATCTTTGCTTATTCCTTGCTGCAGGTACAATCTCTTAGGCTTATGTGCACCCATTAATGGGGCGTTTTCTGAATTGTTAGACAGTTTGTCAATTTATGACGCTATTATGAAAAACTTGAGGTCGATGGAATTCCGCCATGTAACCAAACTTATTGATCTTATCATTCTTCCATTCGTCAAGCATTGCCCTCGTAAGCTGTGGCATGAGTGGATGTTGAAGCTCTTGCTACCCTTATTTAGCTACTGTGAAGATATGCTTTACTATTCATGGTTCAGCCTTCTGAACAATGGCCGTGCTAATGTTCCATATTACTTTGGGCATTTATGTGGACCTGAAGAAACCATTAAGAAACTGGAGGATTACTTACTGCTTGACTTTACGCGCAAAGTCTCCAAGTTGCTTGGGGCCTTAGCATCTCCAGAATTGAATACTGGTATTTTCCAAGTAGATCTTCACTCACCAAGTGACATGATTTCTGCTTCTTGTGATTTGATATGCTCACCTTCAAGTTGTATTGTTGGGTATGTAGAAAATACTTGATTCATTCTTTTTTTTTTGCTTGATGGCATCACATTATGTTTATTTATGAAACATTGGCGAGATCATATCCTTATCTTTTGCAGATATCTTTTACTCAATGGTTGCTTTGGAAGGTTAAGCATGAACCTCTTTGGATGGTGGGTAGATGTCGAAGCAACCATTGCTGTTGTTCCCTTTTGTAGTGCTTTAGTCCAAGTTATAGATGCTACAAACAATGAAAAGCTCAGACAGTTTGCAAAAGATGATATTCTGCCTGCACTAATTCGGCGCCTACATGATGATCTTCCATGTGCAATTCAACGGACCATCAAAAAGTTATCTTACCAGATGAACTTAACGAACAACAATAAGGCTAGGACTGATCTTATGATTCTGTGCCAAAAAGCTTACAGAGTTTGTGTACAAAGTCAGGTAGTTTTTCTTTTTGACTCCCATCCAATGTGATGACTGCTTAGGTTGAAATTCAGAGTGAGCACTGGATAAAATCTTATGCTGCTTTATTTATTGAAAGAAACCAGCAAACTGATTATAGGTTTAGGACTGATCAGTTTTCCTTGTGCTTATCTCCCCTGCTGTTATCATAAGAAAAAATACTATAAGAGATTAGTGTGGCAAATAACTGGCCATGTTTTTTTTTTCTCAAACACGCAAGAATAACTGGCCATGTTTCACTGGTAGCAGCTTAGTAATCAACAAATCTGTGGTTTTGTGTCCTTATGAAGATTAATTGTGCATTTGTATATTCAATCTCTGGATAGCATGCCAAATATGTTTCAAGAATATTGTTTTTGTTTTCTAGTTAGTTTTGATTTCGTGATCTGAGAACATTTTCCACGAGAGGAAGGAGATAAAATGTAATTAACGATTTCATTTTTCTGAATGAAAGTAATAATGTTACTATTCCATCATTTCTAATGTCTTCCATTTACTATTGAAGGGCTCGGTACCATCTGTGCTTTGGCAGCCATTGTTAGTTTTGTGCTATGTGAAATCGCATTAGCACTTCATGATGTGTTCGAGTCACCAATCATAAAAATATGCTCTCTCCACATATAAAACATAGCCGTTTTAGAGACATCTCTGTGATTAAGTAAACTACAAAGTATGACTATATTGAATGCATCAATGATACACCGTAGTAAATATTGGTCATAATATATAACTTCATTATAATATATAGTCTCATGGCTTTTACAAACAGCATGTGGATGGTGCCCATATCCAAATAACATTTACACGACATCATTTCCATGTGGGGGCCTGTTAGCTAAACTGTTCAAACGAGTTCTTCTGATCTAAAGAGCTCTGCACTGTCAGGAGATAGTAGTTTTTGTTTACAGGCCAGGATCCTTGAAAGGAACTTCTAGTTTCTCAGTATATATTTCATCCAAACTCTTTACTCTTATATAGCTAAATATTGATTTGCATTACTTTTCTATATATGCATTAGGATTTGGAAAGCGAAAACCTGGACAATGCTAACACAACATATGGGTTTGAAAATTGGTTTGAAAAGCAAAAGGCAGATCTTTCTGTGAAGGCAGCTTGGACCAGGCCAGATGAATTTCCTTCTTCAACGTGGACATGGGAGGTATGTTCTTCTGTGAACTTTCAGTTCAAAATAGGTCAACTGAAATGTTCGAAACATTTCCTTGTCTAGTTGCTTGTGTTTATTTATCATTTACAAAGGTTCCCGAATGTCCTAACCAGTTTGAAGAAGAATTTCAAAGGCATCTTGATACCTACATTGATCTTCTGCATGAAGTAGATGCAATGGATGACTGCCTGGAGGTAATTGTATTGTTTAAACCACTTCACCTGCGCAGCAACGATATTTGTTTATCCAGTTGGTTCTATGGATTGCTTTCCGAATAACCTGGAATTTCCATAAGCATCATGTAAAAAAAAATTATGATAGAAAATAAATTACAGAAATGCCTAACTGATGTGTGGCCAGAAAGTGCATATGATTTATAACAAACCAGAAAGGGTAAGCCTGCAGTTCTTTCTTGCTTTAGTCCACTCGTGTCAAAAATTCATATTTCAGTATGAGCTATAGCAGGCAGCCAGTGGCACATTCAACATTTGGCAACATCATGCAGTACGAGTCATATTTTCTGAAAATACAAATACCACTCTGTTCGCCCAGTTTTTTGAGTGCATATGCGCAATAGCTGCTTACCATTTCGAGTTTGACTATTCACAAACTGATATTCCATATTTAGCATGAACACATGCAGTTTTGATGAAACTTACATTTCAAGCAAGATGACATTATAAGATTAATCAAATAAATATTTATACATTGTTCTGGTAAGCAAGTCTGTCATAATAATTGGTGCAAATTTATAGTTGATTTTTTGTGCTTGTACAGTTTTTTATTTTATTTTAATGAAAATCATCAGTAGGGGCCTGTCCTCCTGTTTTATTCAGAAAGAAAACAATTTTTTTTTGTCAGGACTCATGAAAAAATGTGAAATGAAAGTAACATTGTTTATTCCATGTACTTTTCCTTTTGTGCTAATTATGATGGCAATATTATCAATGCATATTTGATGTAACTTTGTGAGAATTAGTGACTTGTTGAAGTCAGCAGACATGTAATTTTGGATAGTAAGAGGAAAATAATCCACCGAATGTCAATTTCTCTAGTTTTTGAAATTATTTTCTGTTACCAAATGATCTGGTTATTTTACGTGCTCACAGAATGATAACTAGTTCGTTTTTCTTCTCAATATGCTTTTCTGATACAAGGTTTCAGAAGTTGAAATTGTTAGTTTTATCATGCAATCATTGTTCTAAGTTGGCTTATTAAGCAGATTATTTATCTTCATGTAATAATAATATACAAGTATGCAACATGGTGTTCGATATTCAAAACTCATACATCATTGGTTTTTTTTTTGAGGGATAACTCATACATTATTGTTGAATCCACATAATGCATTATCTAATAGTCTGTTTAATTGCAGTGGGAATGTACAGACCATTCTATGTTTTTTGATAAACTGAGCCGAGACATTAGAACCAGGCATGCGATTAACAACTGTATGGATCATCGGCTGATGATATCTGATATTTTCCAAGTATGTGATGCTGCATTACTTTCCAAATAAACGGTTGTGTATCATCTTTTCTAACTTCAATCCCCTCCCCCCTCTCCCCCACTCCCCCCCGAAGCGGAAGAAGCCTGCAGCATATTTGAAAAATCGGTCTGATCAAATGGTGAAATGGCTTCAGAAACTAATTACAGTGAAGCCTTATATTAAGGTTACTTTTCTTGTGTCTTGATTTTTAATTTTACGTAATGTAAATGTTACATCATACTTGGATGTCAAAATACCATGATATGTACCTGGAAATTGCAGGTTTCTAATACTTGGGGAACTGCTATGCTTTGCCTGAAGGAAAATTTTCACATAAATCTTGATCATTATGAGATTGACGCGGAGTATGCAGTTGATGTATGTATTATCCTTAAATTAGCATTTGTTGCTAAAAGCTTTTGATGTTATTCTGACAATTGTTGTTTTACTAGATGTTTTTTGATTCAATATTGCTTTTCTGGGAACCTCAGTTTCATCCTTTAATAAGGGAGGTGAGTCTGGATTCTCCTTTTCTTTCTCCATCATCTCCTTTTGTTGTTTCTTACTATGTGCTTTTGTGTAATATTTACCATACGTAGGGACAAATGGACACACTTTCAAATATAGCACGTCGGTTAGTTTTAGCAGAAGACAGCAAATGTTACAAGGTTTGTTTCTTCCTATCCTTGTTTTGTGGTCTGATCGATCTCCAATCATGGTGAAGTTCTTTTTTTCTTTCTCCTACAGCCACTTGAAGTGGATCCCAATGATTTTGTGGAGCATCTATGGCCTTATGCACATTTCTACTTCTATCGAAAAAGGAAAGAATGTGGGGTATGTCATTGATACCTGTTAGATATTTTGATATTGTCTCATGGTCCTTTTGTATCTTTGGGCAACATACGCACTTTCTTCTACAAAAAACTTATTTACATTTCTATTTGCCACTACAGTGTTGTCATTGTCTTAGTTGGCAAATAGCAACGATTTTAGATCTGTATCTCATATTGATTCCTTTTTGTACTGCAATTTTTCAACGGCGTTGTCCATTTTAAAAGCAGCATTACCCTTACAGAAACCACTAGGTCAACAATTATTGGATATGATGATGACCTTGAAAGCTTAAATAATCAATAGCTACTTCGCTGGGCACAAGTCACACACATAGATCATTAAATAAACAGCTATATAGATTTAAGCTAGCTGGGTGGGCTAGAGATGAAGGTAATGAAAGAATGATTTTTTTTTTTTTTTTATGTTGTTCATGGATCATTATTGGGCCATATTTGGATATTGAAGATTAATATAAACAAAATGGTAAACAGTTGAGATTTCCCACCTTGCAGCAATAGTATGCTTCTCTGTGACATTGAAACACTCTTATGATTATTTTAATTAAAGCACAATACTGTGGTAAAGGCATAATACCCTTTTATGCTCGTAATAGGTGTTTGCAGGTCACACTAAATCCATTTGTTTTGTAAGAATCCTTGCAATGCCAAAAGTACTCGTTTGTGCTTGTCAATCTAATGACCAAACAGAAAGATCTAATGGTGGTGCTACAAAGCTGATGTCCTTACTGCACCATTATTTTGTTTGTTTGTGCTTTTGATTTGTTATTCATGCAGGTGGTTTGTATGACAAACATTGCTAGGGTATATGATTAATGTCCTTGTGAATAAAATATTAACACACAGTTATTTTTGCACAGTATTTTACAGCTAGAGAACAAGTCAAGGTTCACAAAAAATTTGACGCACACTTGTCCTCTGGCGTCCTGGATGCTGATATATACAAGTTTAGTTTGTTAAAGGTACACATTTTTCTTGTTTCCTCAGAGGAAATTTAAACATCTGTAGGAAATCGTGGAAAGACTATGCTTTTAAAAAAACTAGTAACTCTGAAAAGTTGGAATTGGGCTGTAGTAATTGTTTGAGGGTGTTAGTTTATCCTTTACACTTTCTGCTTCTCAGGTTGCAAGTAAATCTTGGACTCCTTGAGATTTCTTCAATATTAATGTATTTTTATTTCAGTTCTCAAACAATGTGGTCCTTAATTCCCTTCTCTCTTTTGCATCTTGTGCCTTCCCCATTACCCAACTACAGTTATGTACCTGAACTAACAAATCTCCATTTGTTCCAAAATATAAACTTTTTTCTTTGACTTGTGCCCTGGTTTCACTAGTTAGTTTCAATTCTTGCAACAATGTCGGTTATCCTAGCAAATTCCATGCTATTCATTGGTTTGTTTAACGTTCCAGGATGACTTTGTTAAGAAATTTGTGGCTAAACACATCGCAAGAAGTGAGTTTGCAGGATTAAGCCCTAAGCTTCTTAAATTATCTTTGGAGGTACAATAACTTTATTTGCACAACCTCTTACCTGCTTGTATTTTGCCCTTAACAGTTTCTCTTCTCTAATAGGGAAGGGCACAGATTGTGCGTAGGAAACGGCAAATAGACACCTATTGTAAATGCTTGAAACATGTCATGACAGATGAGAAGGTATGCTTATGTTTATTTTTATTTTCCTTGAATCTTCATGAAAGTAACTTGAAGTTGTTTTTGTTAAGGGTATAGTAGTATTGTAAGATTCTAATTATAGAGTCCTTATCCTAGTCTAGTATTGAGTCATGTAGGATGAAAGCGGTCGGGAAACGATCGGAAGAAGGTTAAATTGTTTTCAGTTTC
Organism: Eragrostis curvula; assembly: GCA_007726485.1. NCBI lineage: Eukaryota > Viridiplantae > Streptophyta > Magnoliopsida > Poales > Poaceae > Eragrostis > Eragrostis curvula. Next base: position 29,016,084 of record CM017440.1, on the reverse strand, counting down.
ATATTTTATTACTCTGACTCTAGGTCATGTGGATGGATTAGGATAGCCTAATTCACTATGTTGGGTCAGGTCTTACTTCCCCTTTGGTTTTTTATATATACTACAACTCTATGTATGTAACAGCCCCTCATGGCTCGGCCCGGAATGAGGCGGTGATGATTGTAAGGGGCCGTTTACTCTCTCTTAATACAAAGATACGCAGCTCTCCTGCGTATTCGAGAAAAAAAAAGTTTCATATTTTATTTTCTCGGTAGCGAAATCAATAGCGGCACTGGCGAAATCAAATACGGTGTCGGTATTCCTTGGCAGCATGACTAGCAATTTTCGATATGTCCTTGTTTGATTTGCTTTCTTTTATGAGTAAATTTCAGAAACCTACAACTATTTGTACCTTTGTATCACAAAACTACAAGTTTTGAAGTCTATTTCACAAAACTACAACTATTTTGACCCTTAGTAACAAGAAACTACAACTTTTGTAGCACATGTGTGATTGACAGGCGGGGCCAGGCAATTTGGCATTTGTGTGAATGACAGGTGGGACCAGGTTACAAAAGTTGTAGGTTTGTGTTACTAAGGGTCAAAATAGTTGTAGTTTTGTGAAATAGACTTCAAATGTTGTAGTTTTGTGATACAAGAGCACAAATAGTTGTAGGTTTGTGAAATTTCCTCTTCTTTTATTGATTTGTGAGGGAGAAATCATGTGCGAGATAGAGAAAGTTGAATAGGAGGATGCCAAGGAGAAAAGTAGACTCGGTGGTGGTTCATTTTACTGACTGGACATGTACGTTAGCCAAAACCATAACCTAGAGAAAAATGAGGAGTTACTTCGATCATAAACTACAAGGAACAAATGGCACAGCGTAAAAAAAATGCATGGAATAAATCATTGCACTTTTTTTTGTGGAAATACAGTAATAATTTCATTCTTGATAGAAAATAAGGTCCAATATTATAATTGTGCAAAACAATATATTTTGTTTGTAAGTGTCATAGTACAGAGCATTCAATTAGAGATGTATAGGTTGGGATTAGCAAGATATGGTGTTATGCAGTTTTTGTAGTACCTAAATTATCAACATTTGCATATGTATTACGGAGTATATCCCCATGATTTCCTTAACCAGGGTTACTTTTCTTTTTCTTTTTTCAAAAGACCATGTTATTTATGATCAGTGTTCTCTACTCGTGTTTCTTTTTTTCTGAATGTATAAACAAATTTCAGGTGAAAGATCATCTTAAAAGTTTGATGAGTAAGCTAGAATCTGAAGATTTCTTTGACGTCAGTAACAACTCTATCGATTGGGTATGTCACATCCCTGAAAACATCTCCAGATACCCTTTTGCTTATTTCCCTTCTACTCCGTACTAAATATGTAATTTTTCTGTCTTTGTAGGGGAAGAGAAGTATACAGAAACTTATAGATGATTTCAAAGAAATAGTTTTCAGAGTGCATGCTTTTCCAAGATACCTTGTTATTCAGGGAATTATGGTATGTTCTTTCTAGCATTGTTTGTCCTTTTTTCAAATAATAAGTGAAGCTCAGCATTTTGTGAATAACTCTAGGACTATTGGGAAATCTCACGTCGAGTCTGCGTACCTTTGGAAGATTCTTTTAAAGAGGTTTGTCATTTGATCACCATGAAACAAATCTTCTCTTGACTTTATTTATAAAATTCCATCAGTGAAAATATACTGCCATTGATGACAATGTGTCAGGTTGTTGAAGTAGTATCCCATAGATGGAGGGAAGATCTTCAACAGGTATTGAAATAGTATACCATCTTCCGTAACTAGCACAGTTTTGTTATTTTCTTTTTGTTTTCTTTTGTAGATTTGGATGGATACAAGGTACTATGACGACTCATACAATGATTTACTTAGGCAACCATTGAACAAGGTCAGTACCATTTTCTCCTTGACACACTCAACATGGAAATTCAGTTTTTGCTGGTTATAGTCTCTAATTAGTTGTATTTGACTCTGGACGAACTTGTTTGATGACAAGATTACATGATTGCTGTTGTTAGATTTATGATTCTGTTCAATTTGTCTATAAACGAACTTGTTTGATGACAAGATTACGTGATTGCTGTTGTTAGATTTATGATTCTGCTCAAGCCAAGGAGGCCCTATATATCTTTGACATGTATACTTGTGTTTCTAGTGACCGCTTAGTTACTTAGATAGCCAGTAGATAATAGTATTTGACTGACATTGACAGCTTAGTTACCCTGAACCCCAGATACCCAGTACATAATACTAGTATTTAGATAGCTGTCTGGGTGGAATCCTGTTCGACCGTAATTTTGCTTTGGTTCGGACTGCAGATTAACATATGCTTTTCTTGCACCTTTATAACAGATCTTCACACAAAAAGTCAAAGCCCCAATGCCGACAAATCGTCGAAGCTCCAAAAGGTCCTCGCGCCTTAGGCTGAAGCGCCAAAACTAATATCGCCGCACAACTTTAGAAGTATGAGCATCCTTCACCGTTCACATTTTGCGGGCGTCTTGGAACTCATCCAGAGGAAGATGCTAATGTGGGAAATGTATCCGCGTCATGCAATTTGAGTATAAGCCTTTCTAGATTTGACTCCATTGGTTATAGTCCTTGAGAATTTGTAGTCGGGTGTAGTCGGGTCTAGTTCAGAAATAGTTGTTGTAAATGTATTAGGTGCTCCCATTCTGTTGGCAAAATAGAAACGACGGAGGCTCCAAATATTATATGTATTGAATAGGTTCACTCGTTTTAGATGACTCGCCGTTTCTTGCATGCTGCTCCCTGCAACACCCGCGCGCCGTTGCCTGCCGCACCCGCGTGTCCTTGCATGATTCCAATGGACGAGCCTCGTGGGTAAGGTTTATTTCCACTGGCTGATCATTGCTCGGGCGTGGTGCTCTTGCGCGAGAGGAAGATGTGTACTGATATCAGCTGAATTGGCTACCTGATTTCCAACTCATGTAAACAAGATCATGTCATGCAATTGACATCTTTGCGCGGGCTAATTTATTCGATGTATCGCACTCGTGCAGATTTAATCAGTCCGCATGCATTAATTAATCTACCACATATGTAGCCGAGGCCTGGGAGCTCAGCCACGGGCACGGGTGCCTCCTGCCACAGCGCGGCTGCGGCAAGCGGCGCGGCAGAACCAATACAGCGGGCGAAGGGCGGAGGCCGGAGGGGGATCACATCATCCTGCAGCCCTTCCTATCACTGAACACAGCCCGACAGAAGCTCGGGAATCGGATGCATCGCGATGCCCATTGGGCTTAGGTAGATCAGTTTGGGCTGATTATTAACCAGTTAGACATTTTTAGTATGCAGCTGTTGTGGCCCGATGGGCCTCATTGAGTGGAAAAAAACCATGAGACTTTTGCTGTTGTTAACTAAAATAGATGCAAGATTCTAAGAAAAATAAAATGGATGCAATTATCCAAAAGAGTTCTTTTTTTTTGGGGGGGGGGGGGGGGGGGATGATCCAATTATATTGTATTTAATTGTTGTTTAGTAATTTTTGTTCGATAGTAATAATCAAGTCCAGAATCTAATTTCAATATTTTCCTAGGATGTTCGCAGTTACCATTCGAAAGAACCACTTTGTGAAACATTATTAGAGAAGCACACAATCGAGTTGCTATCCAAGTTCAGTTTCTGAATTAATATGACAGGAATTGTGCTTTTTTTTTTGTGCTAACGACAGTAATGGTGCTGGTTTTATTTACTAAAGCAAGGCGTCATGAATCCCCAATGACACTTTAGTTCATCGTGGAGTGATGTGGTACCTAATCTGCACTGCGTGATTGGGTCTATATTAAGCCTTGGGAGCTAACCTGCTTGTTCCCAGTTCAAGGCTTCCAAACTCTGAACCAGAACAAACCAAAAGTGTACCGGGCGATGTGTGGTAAACAATGACACTATAACTTTCCACCCTCCCAACCATGAAAAGATCACAAAAGAAACCTGATTACAATGTAAGATATACATTAGTATTTTTCTTAAGGAAGAAAGCAAAACTTTTGAACCCCAAAAGTCCCTCGTCAAAAAGATTTGCACTTTTACATCCAAAGTATTGTATTAGTAGGGGAAGGGTTGCTTTTATGGTTAACACAACAACAGGTATTATTTTTTTTTCTTTTTTTTTCTCGAAAACGCAGGAGAACTGCGCTTCATTATATTAAAAAGAAGAAAGGGACTAGAGCCCAGTTACAACACCACACCACACATCACAAATCATTACTTGTTACATTCGCGCCTTTTGAAAAAACTAAAAAACTGACCAAAAAGAGGAAACAACGACGCACACTTCATGTCCCGCCCTGGGTGGCAGCCAATAAGGAGATCCCTCTTGCTCCTGCCATACACCAAAGCCGACGTTCTTCACCTGCCTGGGTCAAGGCATGAGTTACACTAGGTGACATGCCATAAAAAACACAACGGTTTCTATGATTCCACAGGATCCAAGAGCCAAGTATGATCAAGGAATTTAGACCACGTTGCACCATACCACTGGTTGCTTCATTGGCTTTCTCCCACCAAGCATCAAATGAGTCATCAATTTGTGGAGCAAGGGACTGAAGCCCAACCTGCCTAAGGAAGATGTACCAAAACTGCCTAGCAAAGACACATGACGTGAGGAGATGGTTGATAGTTTCCTCTTCCTGATCACACAACGGGCATAACTCCGGTCTAGGCAAGCCTCGTCTCGCCAGACGATCCGCTGTCCAACAGCGGTTGTGAGCGACCAACCAAAGAAAGAATTGGCACTTGGCAGGCGCCCAACTCTTCCATATTCTTTCCCAAGGCCTGAATTGTATAGCACCTATAAAAAGGCTCTCATATGCAGATTTAGATGAGTACTGTCCATTTGAGGAAAAACGCCAAATGTGTTTATCCTCAACCCCAACTTGTAACGTGAAATCCGCTAAGAGATCCCAAAGGTGCAGGTAATCCACTATGACTTCCACTGTAAGTTCTCCCTGTATATCTAAAATCCAAGCACGATTGGTTAGTCCTTCTTGCACAGTGCGTTTCTGAATTCTTCTCTTTGATATTAAATCAAATAAATGAGGAGCCAAATCAGCAACACTTTTCCCATGAATTCACCTATCAGTCCAGAATAATGTATGTGAACCATCACCAATTTCAGTTTTGAGGGCGATCGAGAAAAATGCTTGAACCTGTGTTGGCACTTGTATAGGCAAGGACGACCATGGGCGATTGGGCTCTGTTTTTTGCAGCCACACCCATCTCATTCTCAGCGCCCAAATCATATTTTTGAGGTCAAAAATACCAAGTCCCCCAAGATCCAATGGTCGGCATACTGTACTCCATCCTACCAGGCAATGGCCGCCTAGTGCTTCTCTCCGACCCCTCCATAGAAAACCTCGTTGAATTTTATTCACCACTTTGATGGCCCACTGCGGAAAGTCCACCGCCATAACCAGATAAATAAGCATCCCAGTCAGAACAAACTGCACTTGTATTCTTCTTCCTGCTCGAGTCATGAGGTCCGCCTTCCAACCCGGCAACTGATCAGCAAGTCTATCGATTATAGGTTGGATGTGCTCTTTTTAAAGTTTTTTTAGAGAGAGTGGCAGACCAAGATACTTGCAAGGAAACTCTGAAATATCGCAAGGTAGCATTTGCTGCAGCATCTCTGATGGTCCACATTGGATTGGTAACACATTGCTTTTTTGAAGATTTGTCTTCAGACCCGAAGAATCCCCAAAGAGCTGCAGCATATCCAATGTAATAGCAATGTCGGCAGCCTCTGGCCGGAGAAATAAAACCACATCATCAGCATACATAGAGACCCGATGTTGGAGAGCACGTTGGGATAAAGGCTGCAGTAACCCTTCATCAGCCGCTTTCGAAATCATGTGCCCAAGAACATCCATAACCAAAATGAAAAGCATCGGAGACAAAGGATCTCCTTGCCGTAGGCCACGCCGATGATGAATACGATCACCGGGAATTCCATTTAATATAACCTGAGTCGATGAAGTGAACAACAACCCGCTGACCATGTCTATCCAAATTTGCCGGAAACCCAACTTTTGTAGGACCTCAAGCAAGAATGGCCATGAGACACTATCAAAAGCTTTAGAAATATCTAATTTTAGTAGAAACCGAGGCAATCTTTGTTGATGGAGACACCGTGCCGTCTGCTGCACCAACATGAAGTTGTCTTGAATAAATCGCCCCTTGATGAAGGCGCTTTGATTAGGAGAAACCATTAGCTGCAGCCGACTTGCTAATCGATTGGCCAACATTTTTGTGACCAACTTGGCAATGCTATGAACCAAACTGATAGGCCTGAAATCCTTTGGGTGCTCGACATCTTCTTTTTTGGGTAGGAGGGTAATGTATGCAGTGTTTAGAGAGTTGAAGCCCATAAATTTTCTACTCCATTCAGCCGAGACCGCTGCCATAATGTCTTGTTTTATGATTGGCCACCAAACCTTGTAGAAACGACCGGTAAAACCATCGGGGCCTGGGGCTTTATCGGGTGGCAGTTGTTTGATAGTGGCCCACACTTCATCCTCCGTAAACGGCAAGTCTAGGTCAGCAAGATCGTAAGATGGTAGTCCCAATTCTGTGAGATTGATGGTATGTTCTCGGTCCAGATTTGTACCGAGAAGGCCATCATAGAAATCATGTATTAGTTTTGCCTTGTCTTCATGGCTGGTATAGACATGTTCGTTCGAGATCAGCTTGCCAATGAAATTTTTTCTCTTGCGATGTCGCGCATGGAGGTGGAAAAGTTTTGTGTTAGCATCTCCATTCTTCAACCACCCAACACGTGAGCGAAGCCGAGCAATAGTCCTTTGGAGTGATGAAAGGGCAAGACAATGTTTCTTGAGATTATTTTTCAGCCATGATTCCTCAAATGATAGTTGGCGCTTGTCATTGGCAATTTCAAATTGATGGAGCACCTCTCGAGCCATTGCAAGCTGAAATTTAACATTACCCACTGTTTTATCACTCCAACTTTGCAATCCTCTAGCTGTTGCCTTCAGTTTATTATCCAAAACAGTGAAAGGGCACGGTCCAGCCGGTACCGCATCCCATGCTGAACTGACCGCATCTTGAAATCCCTCCATTTTTGGCCCAAATGCCTCAAAATGAAAGCGTCTTCGACCTGTCTTGTTATCATGCAGCCCAAGTAAGAGTGGACAATGATCAGAGTCATCCGAGGATAAGCTCTGCATCAAACAATTTGGATATATATCCTCCCAATTAACCGAGCAGAAGATTCTGTCTAGTTTGACAAGAGTTGGGGAATCCTGCCGATTCGACCATGTAAATTTACGTCCATGAAGAGGAATCTCCTTAAGTGCCAGATCATCAATAAACCGTCTGAACCGACCCATCATCAAAAACAACAGGTATTAATATCTGCAAAAACTTGAACGGATACAGAACTTACGGATGGATCGCACATAGTCTGTGCAAACAACTAGTATATCCATGAGCTTTCGTGCATTAGGCATTACAACATTGATGATTCCACCGTACATGGTTACCATCTCAAAAGTGCATAAAGCTGTACTACAGAATTCATAGTGCGAATATGCTGGTTGTAAACTGTAAGGAAATTGTCGCTTTAGTTATCTATATTTTATCTCCTAATCATGAGAAAAACACATAGCTCCCAAAGATGAGCAAGAATGAAGTTTGACCCTGCAAAACGCGACGAGGATGGAGCTAGAGGAATCGAGAAAAGCAATGAGCTTAGTAGCCAGGTATATAAATAAATGTAATTAAAGTGTTGGGCTCATAATGATCTCGACAAAAGATCAAACAATATAATGCTCACTTTTGTACTATCGAAGCAAATTAGATAAACAAGAGTATCACTTTGAATTGTTTATAACAGTAAGTGCAGTTCCTCGTTTTTTTGAGAATCGTGCAGTTCCTTGCTTGAGGAAATATAAAAGGATCATGGTAAGGCACCAGAGATAGCAAGTACTCCGTAAGAAACTGTACACAAATATCTGGACTGTGTAGTATCAGTGAATGTTCAAAAGACTTAATTTCTCTGGGGTTGAATCTGAAATTTGATTGTGGGATGTCTCAAAGATTTATTACCACTGGTCATTCTTGAAATTCGCCTCCGGAGGCACAAATAACTGACTATTGTTTAACCAAGTTTTTAAAGTAATGTAGTATTGGGCTTCTTTTAGATATGTGACGGCCGGGAAGACTTAATAACCATGACAGTGGAAATCTCCTCGAAAGTAAAAACATATTATATAGTACTTATTGCATATATATATAATATGTGGACATCTTATTCCATAGCTGGCTATAGAATAACTTATTCTATGGTCACTTTTGTATCGTAATTTACGACATTCGTGTATATTGATTTACGATATTTTGTTACGTGATTTACTACACTTTTACCATAGTTCTTCTTTCAAAATGTGTGTGAACGCTGATGTCGTAAATTTATTTAAATTTATCGTAAATCCGTGATAAAATTATCGTAAAACTGTGTTATCATAATTTATGACATTTGACTATAGTGATTTACGATAAATGTGCGATGTGTTTTACTAGACTTTTGTCGTAATTTTGCATGTGACACGTGTCCTAGAACATAATGTCGTAAATCACGTTCAAATTGTTGTAAATTTCATTCAAAACAGAAGTGGCTGTAGAATAAGCTATTCTATAGCCGGCTATAGGATATCTCGTCCCTATATATATATATATATATATATATATATATATATATATATATATATATATATATATAGGAAGCCTTTTTCCTACTCCAGGGAGTAGTTACTCCCATATTTGTATCACACAATCTAAAAAGTATTTGTGCATACTTGAGGTTTCTAAAAAAAGTATGTACATATACTTGATTTTTAAAAGTGGTATGTGGACATACCCTTTTATTTATATGAGGATACATCAAGTTTGTGGGCATATTCCTTTTTCTATACAGGAAACGTAATATATAACAAGGTGCAAAAAAAATGTGAGTTCCACTCAAATTTTTTCATGGTTATCACTTTGAAAAATCTTACTTTGGGTATGTGTGCATACCCAAAATGATAAATGGGTATGTACACATACCTAAGGTGGTTTTTTGAAAGTGGGAGTAACTACACCCAGGAGTAGAATGGATTTTCCCTATATATATATATACTTCATCATGTCTCCCAGGACTAATTACAATGCAAATGTTTTGCAATCTGAAATACTTAAGAGCCTGGATCCCAGGATATAGCCTATAGGAAAATGATAAAATCTACAATTATTGTGTAACAATTGACATATATCTATTAGGAATTAATATTTTGAATCAACGTATTCACATAACTCCTACAACTTTGTACTTATTCTGAAGGTGCTATGTGAACTACATGCATACATCAGAAGGCACTATCAAATAAGATGATAAAGCAAACATTTCCACGATATGCAAAAGTACTTTTGCATCTGAAATGGCATGCCTAACGAAATGCGGCCGGCAAGGCAACAGCCCCACGTAACTTATCTCCTTTGCACAGTATTAGGATCCGGCCGGTAACTACCTTTCACGCCTACTATTTCGGAAACAAAACGGTAATGGATCACACATGTTCAGGATAAACGTTGGTACGTCACCTTTGATATTATACTAGCAAAAGAGCCCGTGCGTTGCCACGGGCTAGCTGGAAAAAAACATCTTTGATATTGTTTCAATAGACTTATTAATGCTACTCCTACAACCATATTATATTTGTTTGAAACTTTATGATTCACAAATTTATAAGAGAGTAATAGACAATATATATTACATTCAAAATAATATAAAATTACATAGCATCACACCAGTTCTCCATGTAAGTTCTTTTGAGCCAGAATGTATAGAACACTGATAATGAATCATTCGTCAACCCCCCTTCATATCGTCGCGCCCCTCCTCGCGTCGTCCTGCCAATGCAAATCATCGTCATGCCTAACGCTGGCATCTCACTTCCCTTCCATGGGAGATGATCACGCTATTGTTGTGTTTCTCATAGCGGCCGTTCGTCTCGACACACAACTCATCTCACTTCTAGCCACCGCTTTTTCTTTTCTATTTTATTAAAAAAGATCATGTCCATATCTGCTTTGTTTCACATATGTGACTTTCTAAAAAGTTAAGTTGCAGCAAAGCGGGACCTCTCGACAAGGAAGTTGAGAATCAGGTGAATTAAATATTTGACTTTATAAAGGATGTAGCCCGATTTGATTGACAATTCAACCTGTTATACACAAGTATCATCAGCCATTTTACAGGCCAGTTGCATACATCTCTTTTAGAAAAAGTTTGGACGTTGTGTAGGGATTAGTAAAGGTGATGGCATGATTCAACTGAATCTAAAATCAATCTCTTTGACCGTCAGTGTACTCTGCACTAATGTTTTATGCTATGCTTAATCGTTCACAATATCTGCACTGTGATCTGACGTCTAAACACATACATACATGTATAAATAATAAAAGAATGTATGCGTAAAAAATGATTGTCATACAACTAAAACATAAATGGCAAGCCCAGATGCAATTTCAACCAAATTAGTATGTTTCATACAATGCTTCTAACTTCCCTTGCATTTTGTTTGAATTATCTTTTTACTTGAGATTTAAGAAAAGAATACCCAAACCAATGAAATTTCAAAAATAACATATCATATTTTCGTGCACCCAACAGATAAAATCATACTTTCTTGCAGACCAAATTTTTGTTCATTTCAAAGTATGTTGCATGAAGACATGACATATGAACTTTGTGCGGACAACACAAAATTCTTGCTAGTTCAGAAACTCCATGCAACCACCGTCACCCATCATCAGCCTCATGTTTCCTTCGTGTTTTCTGCAATAAAATAAAATAAAATAAATAAAAAGCACAAGCATGTCGTTGCACCAACATTAATTAGAATCTATTCAACTGAATCTATATAAAAAAAGTCTGGAGAAAAAATGGAGAGCTCCTTTAACAAATGCATTTTGCATAACCTTAACACCGTCTCATCTCCTGATGCCTGAAAAATATGCGGTAGGGTTGTTTTTTTTATTGAAACTGTTGAAGCTCATGTGATGGTAGGCGTTGATCCACGCCGTAGTGACCACGTACACTGCTTCTTTTGAAATACCAGAATAATTTATTTATCTGGTTAATTTCTATTTTCTGCCATCTTTAAGATTTAACTTGGGGCTTTTACTTTGACAACTTAATACTTATTTTATATTTATGAAACTATAGCATTATAAGATGTATTTTTAATGACAAATCTAGTGGTACATGTCTCATATCCACTCTTTGTGGTTGTAAACATGTTGATGTCTAACTGAGTGGGAGCATCACAAGGTTGTCAGTCATGGCAATGTTCTCAGTCATGAACTACTTAGGATGTGGTATCCTTGGGTTTTTGCTTGACACTTCCTTAATTTTTCTTGTTAATTTCCAGTGTAGACAATCTAATATCAAATGCAAAATAGTTTTTGTCAAACCTCCAGTAAACAAGTCCAGAACCAGAGAGTAGCAACATTATGAATTTTCATCAATTATTAATTTATGCTTAACTTGTGATGCCTATTAGAAATAGTGTGGGTCTACCGGGATTAATACACTTTCTAAGAAAGTAGAACGAATATTGAACATTTGTAAAATAATTCTTGCTACTTCTCACAGAGGTTAATTTAGCTAGAAATGCAATTTACAACCTATAATCAGTGTCGGACAAGATGGGCACAACCAGATATAGAAACTCATGCTACCATGTACCAGGTCAAAAAAACCTGCATCAATGGCAGTGCAGGTCACATGAGAGAAGTATCCATTCAGAAAGTTAGTGTGTGCACGGGCATAATTTCACATGAGACCTTGATAAAATATCAAAGACTATGGATTTCATATAGAAGCTCAAACCTGATGCACCAAGTTTTTTAGTAAGCTGCTCTAATAACTTAAATTTTTCAGATTTCTTAAACCTCCGCCTCTGGTTAAAAAGACTCGTGCATTTGCAAGGGCTGTCTGTTCCATGTCTTTGTCTTGGGATGTCAGGTTCACACAGCTAGATTTTAAGCTATCTGCACATGGAAGGAGAGACCCTATTAGATATATGTAAAAGTTTAAATCAGCAAACTGCCAATATAACCTAGGAAGTCAAAACAGAGGTCCTGTACCAACAGCATGGTTTAAATTCACAAAGGCATGGAAAAAAATTCAAAGAGTAATTAGAATGTCTGTCAACTTCTTAATAGAAGAGTATGGTGGAGAAGCAAAACAAACCTTAGGCTAATGTAAAATAACACCAATACTAAAATTCATTATCTATCTAGCAACTCAAGATTTTTCAGATTTTGAATTGTGGAGATCGTTAAAAAAAAATCAAAGGATACTCCTCTTAAATCGGAACATGCAACAGCAGAGGTTCTATAAAAATCATTAACTTTAATGACCAGTGAGCATGCTGCTACATGTTTATCCCCAAGTGAAATTGTCCAACAGAGGTGAGTTTACACAAAGGAGATAATATATAAACCATCGTCGAACCTGTAACCTCCACCTCAAAGTGTGCTATTTTTTCAAAATCTGAGTGTAAAAAAAAATCATTCTGTCGAAAGGGCAAATCTAATTGAACTCTGATTGCACAAATGGGATAGCAGCTTCAGAAAGATTGAACTACTTCCCATGCAGAACTGTCCCCAAGTATTAGAATTTAAGGAAGAGTAAGCTAACCTACTTCAATGCAGAATTGTCGGCGTGTCATAATTTTCAACTTCAATGAAATCCCTGGGAAACTCAAATTTTAAAAAGAAAAGAAAGAAAAAGAGGAAATAATTTAAAGTTTTGATTACAAGGTTAAGAAATAGAGAATTTGGAATGTGGATTGGAATGGTCAGATATGCAATCCGTATTACTGACAGAAGGTTGATAACTTTGGAATAAAGCAAGGGGCATCTACACAGTAACCTACTTTGTTAAGGTTGGTCTCAAATAGATTTACCTTCGACAAACACCATCTGGTTGCCCCCTGGAGTTTCCATCAACGCTGACCAAGAACTCCTCTGCACAGTTACCATCGGCAGCGAGACGATGATGTCGCAGGTCATGATCAGGTCGTGCAGAATCATGAAAGGTCAATGGTCTGTACAGGGTAAAATCCTGCATCACCTTATGACCAAACATTTAGAACATCTCACCATTGTCTAACGTGTTTGTACCCTTGATGGCTGAAGATGCATATTCTTCCCCTGTCTTGTCGAGTAGATTTATCCGTCATTCTAATTCAGCTGTGAGCATTGTATGGATGAGAACAAAGTAGTCCATGCCTCACAGATTCAAAACGGATCAGACACAATCCCTTTGTTATGTATTCGTCATCAACTAAATACACAGGAGGTTTCTGCTATGTCCACAATTTATCAAACGGTTCAAGGGCATGAAAGCATATGGAGAAGGAAAATGAATTCGGTTCGCACCAGTGGAGGAGGACTGCGTCTGGCCTTCTGTGAGCCACATCTGCGCCGGCTGCTCTTCATCACAACGTAAATTGCAAGAACGGATACTTCTCCAGAAGAGAAGTGCTGGTGAGGATTCGTATAAAACTCACCGAGTAAACGTCGAACGGGACAGGCTTGTGATGCTTCTTTGGGCTGTATCTGGAACTACTCCTCGAAGTCGTCCATCTCTGGGACTTCTTCCTCAACACATCGAAACGCGGCAGCCGGCGAGGCGCCAGGGCGACGACGCAGAGGAGGGGGAAAGGGAGGCGGACCGCTTGCATCGTCGCTGCTTCACCAAAGTCCCACGCGCGTGGGTGGAGGCGGAGGACGCAGGATCTGCCCGACGCTGATGTGGTAGGGGAAGAGGAGGCCCGCCGCAGAGAAGCTGAACCCGAGGCTGGTGAGCTCCCTGCTACGCCGCTCCGCCTCCACGTCCTGCTCCCACACCACCCCGTCCCGCGCCTCCACCTCCTCAACCGCAGGCGCCGCCAGACACCGTCCGGCCCCGTGCATCAGCAGCGCCGCGAGCCCCAGGAACAGCTCCCCCGTCGGCACCGCCAGCGACCTCCTCTCCTCAACCGGCACCGCGACCTTCCTGGCGGAGTGAGGACAGGGAGCGAGGAGCGGCGGCGGCGGCGGCGGCGACGGGCGGATCGAGGGAGCCGAGAGCGCTGGGTTCACACTTTTTTTTTTCCATCAACAAGGCAGAGGGCGTCGCGTGCGAGGGGGCCACCTGTCGGCGCTGAAATTTTCTAGAGGAGAAGACAAATAATAAACAGTAAAGATAAGCCAGGGTGGTTTGGGAATTGTGTGGCCTCTATCATTTCAGTTTGCTACCTCAGATGACGATAGGAACAAAAAAATATACATAACATGCTAAAGCAGGGATGCATCTTTTTTTTTTTTGCACAAGAGTTTTCATGGAGAGTGGTAAAAAGAAAAGAGCTCCCCAACAAAATTAATTATATAAAGGATTTTTTGTGAAAGTATATAAGGATTTATGACGGCTAATAAATTTTAATTTGGGAGATGTTCCGTGTTTGGTTGCCGGGGGCTTAACCACTAGTTCATGTTCTTTTTGAAGGCACGCCCTACACACAATTGTCGATGGATGGACTGAGCCACATATACCACACAACAGTAATCTTTTACATCCGACAAAATTGCACCTACTCTTGTCCGACCAATGCTTCACGTGCGTGCCCGGCTGTGGACCTGATCAAGTGTTGTTTCTTGAGTGGTACACGGTGCACCAGTTGAAAAAACTTATCGTACCTATAACAAGGTTCATAATCATATCCCTCTCCGAGATTCTGGAGGAATTTTTTTCAACATGTGAATGCAATCCCCAAAGATGTTATTTTGCGTAATACCTGTGTATAAGTTGTAAAATTCAACGGGAAGGTGGTTGTAGTAATGGCACTGTTGCTGATCCGACAAATGAGCTGCACCCAAACAGGAACAATATCTGGAATCGACTATGTCACTTTGGAACATAGCTAGTACTGTCCAATTTGAATATAGATCTCTAATAATAATCAACCTTTATGAGTAAACCACTAGACAGTAATGTTTTATGAGTTAACCACTAAAACGTAACGTTTTGTAACATATTTCTGACCATAAGTGCCCAGGCAGCTGACCACGTTTTGTTACAAAATTGCTTTGATTGAACAATGCAGGAAATTTGCCATCTATTTGTCATCCAAGAAATTACTTATCAGTAGTGCCGTGCGCCTTGAAATATGAAAGGAGTTGTAACATCCTTGGATCCAAACTAGGTAGGGTCCACGTAATTACAAGATACATGGGCAGCAAAAAAAAAAACTCACAATTATGTTTAAGCTTTAGTCCTCGCTTTGCAAAAAGATGTCGGCACAATTAGCCATATTTGTTTGTCTCGGTTCACATAAACTAAGTAGGACAATATTTCGACCATCGTACAAAATATACGCATAGGCTACCGCTGGCCTAATCTCAAATTGATTAGGATGTCACAGGGGAGCACTTGGAACATTTCATTGGTCTTCCTGATAGCAATGAAATTTATGGTGGGACATTACATGGAACTGGACACACAAATAAGCTAAATAAATGGCACAAACTACAGTACGGAATCTTGACCCTCTCTCACTCTCTCACCCTCTCATAGTGCTTGCAGGCACACAAATATATTTGTGCGCACGCATAGTTGCATGGTTGGACCCTACTACGCGTAGCACACACGAAGCGTGGAGCAATTGTTTCCGAGCTCCTGGACGGCATGCTAGCGCACACGTCTAAACAGCGTTGCTTCCACTGTCCGCGACTTTGCCCAGCTCCTCCGCCGAATAATCCTCCTGCAGCTTTGCCTCCCCCGTAGGGATGCATTGGATTGGGCGTACCTCGCAGCTCTTGACCTCTCCGCCCGGCGTGCCAAGCTTGGAGATGGTCACCGCGTGCTCCGGAACCTTGGAAATGGCGGTCACTGACACCTCCTTGTCGTCAGACACCTCTTTGGCTGGTAGTACTGGCGTCGCGTTGCGGTAAAACGCGTACAAGACCATTTGAATGACACCGAAGGTGAATCCGATCACATTGGGGGGCTGCAACAACAGAAAACGTTTTCAGTGACATCTTTGTCGTCGGGATAAAAGTTAGAAAGCAGTCAATTACAGGTAAATAGCTCGAAAGCGTAAGTTGTGTATGCTTACAGCAACATATTTGTCCTTAATGAAAAGGCCATAGAGGAACCAGACGACAGCACTGACGGTGAGCGAGAGGGAGAGGGAGAAAGGCATGAACTCCACGCTCCTGGTGCGCACCTTACGCTGCAATCACCAATAAACAAAAATGCAAAAACCATGGTCAGAGACATCAACTGTGGTGCTAACCAAGCTATCAGGGCATCTACGAAGATGGGTATGAATTGGTTTACGCACGATGATGCTGAGTGGAGCAACGAAGACGCTGACAGAGAAGCCAACGCAGACCCAGCCGAGGAGAACAATGCGCTTCTCACCGGTGGCGAGAAGCAGTGTCAAGAGAAGGATGAGCCCAAATACCCCAACGTTCAGGAGCAGCATGATCTTCGCCGTGAACATCTGCGTACCATCAGTCCACGTCAGTTAATGAAACATAAATAGTGCCGTATGTGACAAAATGAGTTTTTGTAGCCAGACCTTTGCCTTCTTGGGCGCATAAATGAGGTAGACGACAATGTAGATTGTCTCAATGACACAGCCAGCGGAGTTGATGGTTATGAGGAGGCACTCATTGGACTTGATTAATGCGTAGTAGATCCACTACAAGAAATCTGGTGATTGATGACGGATTGGATTCGTCATAGATCTTTACAAAACCATCACAAAACCAAATTTGTGACGAAATACAGTTTCGTCATGTATCTCGCGTCATAGATTAACCGGGTGACGTTTCTTTTAAATCGTCACGGAATGCTCACTCATCTGTGACGATTCTTGCACGTCACAATTGTTAGGCCCAGCCAAGTTCAATGCCTATACAGGCCAACGGTTTTAGGCCCATGTCGGATGTAGCCCAATTTCAGCCTACTACGGATTTTCATTTATTTTGAGCCCAGTGGATTTTTCAAATCTGGCCTAGTGAGAAATGTTAATAATTCAGCCTGGTAGTTGCAATCCAGCCCATTGAACATAGCACAGTATTTTTTTTTCGGTTCAGGGAGGATGTGCAGCCTATATAATATTCTGTCCAGTTTTGAAATTTGGCCCAACCCAAGAAACAATCCAGATATCTCAAAACATCATCCAAATATGAGAGATAGCCACAACATCGAAAGTTACATCCAGCATTTCAGAAGTTATGTTCCCCCACATAATCCACAAAATAAGTTACATCCAGCATGTAGCAGCAAAATGCTTGCATTCTATTTGTCCATAAATAGATTGCATGCATTTTGCAGCACCAAAAGAACCATCTTAGTAGGCTACCAGCAGTAGATTAGTTCATGGTAGCATCAAAATACAGGTTAGAGCTACGTTTCCTACACCTTACTCTTTAGCTCGACTTGGTTGAACCTGACTCAGCAAGAAGTCAAGTTTTGCATCAGTCTCGGCTTGCCTCTTCTGCATCTCCTCTTTGTCCCTCACTCTTGCTTCTTCAGCTTCCCGGAGCTGCTCTGAAAGGACATCAATTTGTTCTCGTTGGGTGTCAACAACCAAACAAAGCTCCGCATTTGCCCTCTTTTCCGCCGCCAGATCTTGTTCAAGGTTTACAACACTTGATCTAGGTTGCACACTCTCGATTCCCACATTCTGAAGGAACTTGCTTTTCTTGGTATGCTCAGCAAGGACAGCAGCCACCACTTCTGAAACAGACCTTGGTTCTTGGTCAACATCTACTGCTTCTGAAATCTTGTTCTCCATTTCATGCTACAAGTGAAAACAACAAATATGGCCCATGAGATACAGCAAAAAAAGAAGCACTGCAATGGAGATTAAGATCAGAAAGTACTAACAATAGCCAACTGTACAGCAGGCGAGTAGCCTTTCTTTTTGTTGCTGTAGTGGCACTCCTTGAACAAATCAAATGCGTTGGGATCTTCATCATTGTACTTGTCTCCCTGCAAATGACATGGATGCACAATCACAACAGTTTATAGGACAAGTGCAAAACGCACATGGGCAGCTTGTAGAGCCTCATTTTTCCCTCCAGTTCAGTTCAGTTCACAAGAGAAACAAGTGGAAAACAACACATGGTGTATATGAAGTTTCCTAGTTTGTTTACTAACACTTGGGACATCAAGCGTAAAAAAGACACATCCAGAATTCAGAATGGACAGCAAGAGTAAAACTGATCCAGACATGTGAAACTGAATGGCATTATAATTCAGAATGGACATCAAGTGTAATTCAGCACATATAATTCAGACTGGACATCAATGTTCAAGTTCATAAATTAATCTGGGCAACATTAGCAATGGTAGATATTCCAATATAAACAATCACCATAGATATACACACACACATATTCCAAAATAATTAATAGACAGCGAACAACTGATCTGGACAACATTATCATTTGCATATATTCCAATATAAACAGACACCATATTCCCATAACGAATGTGCAGATGAAGAGGTGTAACTTACCAAATTTTCACAATGCACCATGTAGCTGCGTGAGCCAGTTGTTTGATGGAACTTCACTTGACCTCGGTTAGCTTTGTTCTTCTCACATATTGCCTACATAACACCAGAATAGAATTAAGGCATGTGCCCAATCACCATTCACAATTAAGTTGGGGGTCCACAGAAGGAACATACCATCTTAATGGGGTCCTTCCAGAATTCAACAAGCTCATTCCACTGTTCATCAGTCATAGATTTCACAGGAGAAGTTTTGCTAACCAAATGTAGAGGATAAGGATCAAAATATTTTTTCTTCAGCCTATATCGTTGTTGCCGAAGTGCATTTTTCATCATTTGAGAACAAGCCTTCTGAACTACAGTAGCACTTGTGTCCATATCAAACTTTGCCTGGTCATACAAATGAATATGCATAAGAGTTATGATATTAAAAAATCCACAGCTTGGTACACGAAGGGGAAAAAGTATTGAAGTACTTACACTAAGCTTGCCTACAAACTGTTTGAACATCCCAGGATGTTTCTTGTATTCCTTCCAGTGCTTCAACACAGGCACATGATTCCTCACTGCAATATTGCATTCAGTTGCAAACTTTGCAGCGATAAGAGGTACTACTGGCCTTATTCTCCCTTCAGGAATGATGACAGGCAGTTTGCCACGCCGAGATCGAGACATCTTTTGGAGACCTTTTCCCATATTAATTCCCCTCTTGCGTCCTCCTACTTTCACATGTAAACATGAACTGCTGTTACTAAACTCAAGTGGTTGAAAATTAAAAATAAGGATAAATGTTGAATGGCGTGTTTCATACCTTCACAGACTACATCCAATTGGGTTTCCCCATCCTGCTGGGAAATGTGGTTAACAATGGCAGGCTCAGCACTACCATTGCCTTCATTGTTGGCCATCCGACTGAGCCCTTGAGCACCTATAAGGTAATTAATAAAAAGAAATGTATTAGAAGCCGGCACTCTTTATCCAACAAAATGCAAGAAAGTAATAGAGGAACAAAGGTATTAGCACTAGCCTTGTTCATCAGTTACACTTAGGTTGGTAAGGTTGGGAGCAATCTCTTCAGCTTCAGTTGTTGCTGTGAAATGTTCAGCTTGTGAGAGCTCAGTACTTGCATCATCTTGGACTGTCAAGCTTTTCTTTGACCTTGTAACTCTAGTAGTTTGCTGTTGTGCAAGGACTCTCTTAGCAGGCCGAGGCTTTTTAGTAGTTGTCTTTGTACTTTTCTTGGAAGCCATAGAATCCTGCAATGGTCAAATCCATACATCAATCAACAAAGCATACATGTTCATGGTTGTACTCGGATTAGCAAAGAAACATGTTAATCCATGAAAAGATGGAGGAATTATCACCTTATCTGTGTTTTCATCAGACAAATCAGCTTCACCGGTCTCGTCTTGTTCAGGGTCGTACTCAGAATCAGAGCCTTCACCATTTCTATCCTTTGGCTTATTCCTATTTGAAATAATGGCAGCTTGTGTTGTAAGGATGGAAGATGGTATAGGATCAAGACCAAGCTGTCGCAACCTTGCATTGTTCTGCATGCACTGTTTCAGCCTCACTGCTTCATATGGATGTAATGCCGGTTCTGGGATGTGCCAAAAAAAAAAAAGATATTACTATTCTGCAGTAGGAGATTGATTTGCAACAGAGACTAGCAAGAGTCACGAACTCCTATGCACATGGACTAGCAAGAGATATAGATTTGCAACACAGAGACTACTTCAGTTGAACAAGCACGTGTAAGAGCAGGATATATACAAGAACAGAGCACATGTACAAGTAGCTGTAGGCAAGCAGGATGAAATAAATCCATGAATTTCAGCACGACATACACAAGCAGACTATTTCAGTGGCATCAGCACATGGACGAGCAGGTATAAGCAAGCAGGATGAAGTAAATCCAAATATTTTTAGAGCAAAACAGAAAAGGAATACGGTTTGCACTTGAACGCCCACATTTGAGAGCGAAGGAATATACCTTGCTGTTGTCGTCCATCCTTGGTCGGCATGGTCAGAAGTTGAGGACCGCAGCAAGAGGTTGCCGCACGGTGGTGCCAGAGAGAGAGGAGCAGCCGCACGGTGGTCGATGACGTCGCTGCTGTTGCTGCTCGTCGGCGGCGGTGGAGAGGGAAGGAGCCGTGGACGAAGGCGCCGTCGACGGCGGCACAGGTGGACGGCGGAGAGGGAAGGGGAGTTGGGGAGGGCGACGCGGAGAGGAATTCAGATCCGGCACCAGTGCGTTTCGAGGAAAATTTGGTGGCTCGGTGCCCACAGATATAGATTTTTTTTTAAAATAATATATTTTTTTCGAAGAATTACAGAAATAATACCAAAAGTGAAGAAATTACAGAAATAATACTAAGTCGTGCGTTGGTCACACGAAAATCAAGAAGTAGTACGTTGGACACACGAAAACAGGGTAGTCGTGCAATGAACGCACGAAAATAGAATAATAGTACGTTGGTCGCACGACTACCAGTTTTCGTGCGTTGAACGCACGAAAATACGCTGTATGTGTCAACAGAAGGCCTGTATGCCATTATTTCGCGTGTTGGGCGTGCTAAGAAGGTAATCGTGTGTTCAAGATACGAAAACTAAGGTTTCGTGTGTTCAGCTCACGAAATTAAAGTAATAGTATGTTCAACGTACTATTACTCTTAAAATAATTTTTTTAGCACATGCATTTTTGGTTTCCCATATGTTTTGCATAGAAAGGCAATATTATGTGGTTTCCAAGGTTTTGGTACGTGAGTATAGTCTTTTCTGCCTTGTTGATGAATTAAATCATGTGAAATGAACAATTGATTGTGTTGTCTACGAGTAAGGAAATAGGACCCGACTTCATTATGTGAAGTACAGTGAAATAGAAGCACATAGGTGATAAATTGCAATGGCATGTTCGGTACACATAACGACTAACTTATTTGTGCACCGTATTAATCCTGACATGCCTTAGGGAATTGAAAATGCAACATTGAACGAGGCCGTAGCCATGCTTTAATGCGAAATCTAGTCCCATGGACTGTAGTTGGACTCTCCCCCAGACTGGGAGTAGCCATAGTCATTGTTCCCACCGTAGTAACTTGGTGGTTGTGGTGGTGGAGCTTGTGGTGGTGGGTTGATTGGACCTGACTTGTGGTGGGGGCATCTGCAGTATGAATCAAGGCAAAAGGTGTCAGGGCTAGCAATGCTGATGATGAGCTCTTGGCTTTGATGTGGAGTTGCTGTTTGTAGTTCTTGCTCTAGGTCGAATATGCGGTTTTGTAGGTAGCTAATGTACTCCCTTGTTGCGCTAATAGGCATAGGATCCACCCACTGCGTGAAGCCACAATTGCTTTCGTCCTCATTATTCTGTAAAAAGAAGGTTTGCAAATGTTGCTGAATAGAACTGAGGAAGTTTAAAGATGAGACTCACAGACGGATGTGAACAAGGAAGAATGAAAACTCACTTCTCCATTTGGGCATCTGAAGAAGCGGCGACCACCCTCGCATTGGCCGTCGAACATTTGGACGACGCAGTCTATCTTGTGGCAACATTTTGGCCATGTGAACTTGCTGTTGTCATACTCTCTAAGTGGATTGACAATAGAGTCGAACTCATCTTTTGACTCTAAAGGGAACGCCTGAACAGGTGGATCATATGTGCAGGGTCCTCTCTGTCCATCCCAAACCCACTCTTGTGGTGCTTTGGAACTCCCCGCTCTCCCTCCTCTCCTGCCTCGTCCCCCTCTGTTGGCCATGGATGAGTGTGTGGATGAGTGTGTGGATGGACGATGGGAGTGGTTCTATTTATTGAAGGAAAGAAGCAATTGTGTCCACAATTTTTGAGTGTGTGAGATGACAACACCAGTGACCGGTGTAGTGAGAGAGGAGGCGTGTAGTCATTTACTGTAGTGAGATGACAACACCAGTGATCGGTCAGTGCTGTGGGTACAGGTGTGGGCACAAGTGTTGGTACACATTGATGCTCCTTGGATGCCCTGGCTGGTCCTCTGAAAAGGGCGGCCCTAGCTTGAAATGTGTGGGCATCCCCTACCTCCTGTACCAACGATTAATTGATGGGCAGAGGAGACATGCATGCAGTGAAGCATGCATGGAAAAAGGGAAAGGCATTGATGCAGTGACAGGGATGCAGTGATTGTGGACCTGCCATTATTGGTGACAGCGATGCAGTGACAGTGATGCAGTGATAGGGATACAGTGATGCATTGGTGGACCTGGCATTATTGGTGATAGCGATGCAGTGACAGTGATGCAGTGACAGGGATACAGTGATGCATTGATGCACTCAGCCATTATTGGTCCTTGGATGCTCTGCCTCTTCTGCAAAGTGTGACCCTGTATTAGTGCAGTCATGCATTATTTCGTGTTATGCTTTTGAGGGCTGTGGACGTGACTAAAGGAGGCTGAGAGATAAGGGAATCCAATGCATAAGATTTATTTGATGGGAGTTACAACGTCACATGCCATACAGTTACGATGGGACAACAATTTAGGATACAACATTTATTTCTCAGTGGCGCGACGACGGAGCCGGGCATCACGACGTGAATCAAGTTCCTCCTCAGTCATCTTAAGTCCTATTTCACGTTCTGGGAGAGACTGCATCGTCGTACGACGCGCCCTTTCTCTCCTTACGTATTCATCCTTCCTCATTTCGTAGTCCGCATCCTTTTCTATGACGATGACAGGCGTATCGGTGTATGGCCCCCGTGTTTTGTCGATCCATTCTTCAAACTCACACTTGATAAACAAAAATTTCATTACCATCTCTGATGGAGGTAAACAGGGGATATATTGAAGATGATGGAAGAACCTCCTACGTTGATATGTTGAAAATTTTTATTAACAACTGAGCGACATACCTCATCCATTGGTTTCGGACAATGGAAGAACCTCCTGCCTTGATATGTTGAAAACTTGGCTCGCTCTCCACACTCACACCATGGGCGGTCTTCCCAGTCCGGCACCACAACAGAGTTCTGATTTTCGGAAGACGCCATTATTGGTGTGTTGGAGACATGCCTGTGGTGTCCTTATATAGTGAGCAAACGCATTGGATGCTCCGACAATGATATTTGTTTCGACATAAACAAATACTGTGGTGGTTTAGAAGTAATATGCATGTTATAATAATTTTCGGGACATTATTTGGATTATAGATATGGGTGAGTGATGTTAATACAACTCGTTCATGTAATACAATGGACACACGTGACTTAATCAACTGGTGACATCATCTTTTCATCATGCTTAGCATATAGGCTAGGAGCGGTCCTTTAAATAATGCAAAGATGCTACTAATTGGCTAAGTGCTGATCGTCGCGCGTCAGTATGGAGTGCATAAGTTATTGATAAATAGATGCAGAAGTCATGCTTAAGTTCCGAATATTACAATAACGATACAAATGTCCTAGTGCTGAAGTTCTCAACCCTAACCCCTGCCCTGACCGTGACCCCTGCCTCTCCCACGCTTCCGCCTGCGTGCGGAAGGTGGGACCTGTTCGTTTGCCTGTGTACCCTGAGGATGGTCGTATGCCGACGGAGTGTAATAATCTGGTGGGCCTCGCTCGCGTCTGGGGAGCTGCCGAACCTCTGCCTGCGTGTCCTGAGTGAACGGAGGAGCCCCGTAGTGCTGGGTGATCACGTCTGCATGACTGTCCGTGTCCAGAAACATGGACCCGCTAGACACTGGTGACGCACGTGACATATGTCCGCCACTGCCATCAAAATGGGTCATCCCTGCATTTTAGCATGTACAAATCATTAGCCATTTTAGTGTTAAAGGAATTCATTGGTTATTTAAAAAAAAATGACATACCAGGCATAGGTCTAAGTGTAGGACCATGCCAACCGGACCCTCCTGCTTCGTCTGGGTGTGGAGGTGGTGGTGTGGTGTAGAACTGGCCACCGTAAACGTGCTCTGCGGGGGTACCTGACGGGGCTCGCGGGGGTCTCTGAGACGACGCAGAAGAGCCACGAGCCGCAGCATCCACCTGGCGGCAAGAAGCAAGCTCTACAATACGCCGGCCCTTCGCGGCCAGACGTGAGAACGTAGCTGTGATCTCCTCAAGCGATATCCCACAACCTGGCTGCTGGCTCTCTCGGAGGCGGGATGTCATTCTATCCGCCTCTGAATATATCTCCCTCCCCAAGTCAGTCTGCAATGCAACACACTATTAAGTATACGTCATTATAGTAAATAACAATTGAAAGTCATAGAAGAATGTCACGTACCGCCATGTGCAAGGCCATTCCAACATGGCCTGGGTAAAGTGCATCGGAACTAGCTACTAGCTGTCGTGGCGGGTCCTGCACGCGGATAAGACGAGTGCGAGTCCGTGCACAGTACCATTGCAGGTACTGCTGGTAGTAGCTGGGATCATAAGGTGCCTGCTCATCGATGACATCAGTGGTTGCCTGCGCCCACTCCTCCACCCAACGTGACATCCTACTGGTCAGGTCTGCCTGGCTCTTCGCTGGGCCCTTTCTCGTGTACCTGCAAATGTGTCATACCCCAATTTCTGGAGCATGTTGTGCATCTTGTACCAGTCCCTGGATCAGTAGCTGGTACGCACAAGAACACAGATATGGTAATCGAAAGCATACTTCGTATAGGTAAATATTATAATACCTGATGTATCACCTTTAGTGGCGGTGCGACGAGGATTCAGAAGTATCCAAGTCCGTCCGACCGACTAATGGTGAGGCAGACAATCAGCGGAAACACGGCCCAAGCCTACAGGCAGACTTGAGTGCGAACGAAAACCAAATCGCCGTCGTCTTCTACGGGCTTCTCTCACTAAAAACATTACGGGCAAACCCGTGAGTACATAAGGTACTCAGCAAACCCTAACACAAGGGGTAATTATATGCAAGGGATGATATCAAGGGGAAGGCTGAGGGTTTTCATCAATCGGCCGAAAAGCCAATTTTTCATGCAAGGGTTTGTTTTGAAAAACAAAACCAGTTCGCAAACTAGGTCAGGTATGGTAATTAATTTAGTGGGGTTGGTTGGCCCTGGGGGAGAATAAAACTTTCCCGCCAGTTCCCAAATTTTATGCTATGCTGGCAGGAAACCAGCGCACGGCTCCAAACCGGTGTATTCCAAAAACACACACGCCAAGGAGAACTCACGCCAAAGTCTAATCATGTGACGGCCATGGCTTTCGCGTTGTCCAATACCGTGGAACACGGCTATCCGGATAGATTCTTATCCTCTGCAGAGGTTGTACACTTTACCCACAAGGGTATACCGTCCTCCCCGGAATTCGGCGGTTTGGACTGGCATACTAATGGTTCCGTACCTGCCTAGTGTCACCTCGGTACCACCCCGAAAATTCCGCGACCAGGGGCTTCACATCAATAGAATCCATAGTATCTTGGCCATAGCGCTTTCATTTGCCGGACCCGACGCCAATCTCGTCAAAGTCTTCTCCTGGCTTTCGGTTGCACTCTGCCTCCTGGTGGTACCGGGCGATCACTAGTAGGGTGTGGTTCCAAACTCCCCCCATAAAGGAGCCTCGTGGTTGCACTGCGTGCTAGGCCAGACGGTACACGAACCGGTCCTTATACGACCGAAGCAAGCATCTTCAATAGCTACCCTCCAATGAGGGATAGCGTCCCAGAGATAGCCTCCCCACTGAGGACTACCTCGCTTGCTCCCGTCTAAAATATACCCCCACTATGGGTTGCACTTACTATTCCCACCCATTTTCACATTTACACACACAACACCAAGCACGCACACATTTTCACAAAAACATGTGAATCATGTTATTAAGTACACAGTGTGAATGAGTCCTAAGCAGCATATTGATCCATCTCATCATTAAAGATTAATGATGGTGGATTCCTAGGTTTATCAAGGGACTTAGGATAGGCAATATCAAGGAATGGCTATCAACAACAATTTAGGTCATTCTAAGCATTTAAATCATTTTAAATTCCATGCAGGTTTTATTTGAAATCAAGCTCTAAATAGGATCATTTGTAATCATGGGTTCAGCATGATCAATGGGAGTTAGGGCTTGCCTGCAAATCGCTTTCCTAATCTTTAAACTCTGACTCGAGGCTTGATTCTCTGAGTTGCTCTTCGTACTTGGAGCTTGTATCTCTGGGTTGGTCTTCGCGCTTCAAGTCCTCAGCAGCTCTTCGAATTCTTCCGGCTCTTCCTCGACTCTCGCGTAAACTAGCGCATAAAACAGTACGTATAAACTACCGCAAAAAAAGAAATAAGAGAGCAAAAGAAATAAAGATCGAGGAAAGCCGATTAAGATCCGAGGAAACTTGATGAATGATGAGAGGTATGATTTATGTATGATGCAGCACTTTAATGCAGGTCAGGTTATATGCTATAGGTGATATTTCTGGCCTTGTGAAGGCCATATTCACCTGGATAAGATTTTAGTTATCTATTTCCTCTAATATATGAACATGGGCGTGTGGTTATGCATATGATCCTTGTTGGGTGAACACCTTGGGGTGAAGATGATAAGATGCATGCGCTTCCTTGATGGTGATTACGTGCATATCTAATATGCAAGCTTCTATATTATTTCTACAAAAGACCATGCATGAATGCAGGCGGTGGTATATGCAGCGCGTGTACGTGAATATGCGCGATATGAATGCATGACTGCAGATAAGATGCCAAATTCAATTAAAGGCAGCTGGCGAATAAAATACCAGATAACTCCAATAAGATCCAATAAAAGATCAATGATAAGAGCAGAGCAATAAATCAAAAGAGGTTGGGCGAGGATATTAGGTTAGGTTTGATCGAGTGATGGTTGATATAGGTTAAGGTCAGGTCGAATTTTCGATGAAAGGCGGTTACTTGATCGGAAGTGAGATGACACTAAGGTTTGCTAGGTTTATAGATAGTGAGCATAAGAATGAATGCGGACTGCAAGGATGAAGTAGGGTTTGTGATAAGGAAGATATTAGGCAGATTAGTACCATAAGATGGGTTAGGTTTGATTGAGCGAGGGGTGATTGGCTTGGGTTAGGTTCGAGATTGGGTTGTGATAAGACAAGGGTACTAGGTTGGAAATTGTATCAGTATGATTAATCGCTAGGTTTAATGCTAGCGAGCAAAGGAATGGATAGGTTATACGAAGATGAAGTGAGAGGTGTGAGAGATATTAGGCGGAATAGCATCACAGGATGAGTTAGGTCTACATGCGCAGATATTTGCGACATGCGTGATCATCATCGCAGGATTAATCGAGAAATAATATAAGAAGTGAGGGGTATTTTAGGGATCAATGCCTTCTAGACCTGGTGTGTGGCTTCATGGTCAGTACCATGAGGTACTTCGCGATTCCACGAACCCGTGGGCGCGAGAATCACCCAAAACGGAGTTCGGATTAAAAAGATATGGACATTTGATGTTGGGAGGGCTGATTTGTAATTATAAAAAGGTTTTTGAGGGATTAAGTGTAATTACAGAATATGTCCAGGGACTTATCTGTAATTATGGAAAAGTTTAGGGGTCTAGGTGTAAAAGGTCAGGGGTTGAAACATAATTACAGAAAAGTTTAGGTACTTTTCTGTAAAAATGCAGGACTTAAACATGATTATTGAAAAGGTCAGGGGCTTATCTGCAAAATTGCAGGCCCTGGGAATTTTCAAGGATTTCCGGAATTATTTTTCAATTGGAAAATCCTTTTATTGCGTTGGCTGACGTCATAAATGGAAAAGGAATTATTTCCTTTTGGAAAAACCTGTGGACTCAGTCCACCGGGTCTGTGGACCGGGCTGAGGTCGGCGGTTCACAGATTCACGGTGGACCATGGGCGTCGCGCGCGGCGGCGGGTGGCCGGAGACCTCACCGGCGGCGCGTCTGAAGGGCTAGGGGCGGTGGGACCTCGTCGCGGAGAACGAGAGGATGATGGCGGAGCGGGGAGAGGTACATGTCGACGACAACGGCCATCGGAGCGGCCTTGACGGCTCGCCGGAGTCGGACTCCGCGACGGCGCGCAAGGGGAGAGGGGAAAACAGCGGTGTTCTCACACGCGCGCGTGGCTAGGAGTGTGCGCGAGCGCGCGGTGAGTGCGATGCGCACTGCAGTGCGGCCGGAGGATATCGGGAACGCCATCGACGCCGGGGAAATCGACGGCGGAGCGGCGGCGCTTGATGCGGGGTCCACGCACGGGGGGAGGGAGAGAGAGGAGGGGTCGAGGAGGGCAAGGGAGTGGCGACGGAGCTCACCGTGTTCTCGGTTGAGACGGAGGAGAGGGGAGGGCGGCCGGCGCCGATAGCAGGGTCGCCGGAACCCTAGCATGTCGATGCGGTGCGGCTCCGGGCTTGGCGCGAGAGAGGGAGAGAGCGGGAGTGAGCGCGAGTGTGAGCGGGGAAGAGCTCGAAGGGAGGGGGAGGGAGAGGAGCTAGCTCGGCAGCGGGTGGAGTTCCCGGGGAAGCTCGCCGGAGAGGAAGGGGAAGAGAGAGGAGTGAGAAGAGAATGAAGAAGAGGAGGGAGAGAAGGGCCGTGGCGCGCTTAAATGGGCGATTGAGGTCGGTTGCGCACAGTATGGCGGTGGCGGTCGACCCGACGGCGACAGCGGCGGCGGCGGACGCGGGTTCGGTCGGAGGTAGGGGCCGGCGAGCGCGGCGCGCCGCGTGGAGAAGAAGGTCCCGACAGGTGGGGCCCACCTGTCGGCGACTCAGAGAGGAAGAGGCGGGAGCGGGCCGGAACTGGGCCGAGGAGAGAGGGAGCAGGCCGGGGAGCTGGGCCAGAGAAGAGGTTTCGGCCCGAAAGCTTAGGAGAAAAGGGGATTGATTTGATCTTTTCTGGACTTTGAATTTGAATGAATTTCAAATTCAAACAAAAACAAAGATTGATCAAACACTCAAAATAATTCAAATAAAACACAGAAATGCATATGATGAGATTTTGATGCAGATTTAAATTCAAATTTTTGAAAATCAAGTGTTTTAGCTCAAACTCGGACAAATTTATTTAATTTGTTGTAAATTCGAAAAGTTCAAGTTTTAGTGAACTTTTAAATGAACACAAGCACTTGAGCACATATTTTATATTTCAAAAATTCCAAATTCAAACTAGGTTCAATTATTTAGTGAAATTTTATTTTGGAAAATTCATGGAAGGTAAGAGTTTAGAAAAGGTTCAAATTTGGAGTGATTTTTTTTTTTTATCTCTTTTGAGTTTATTTATTTATTTGTTGTTTTTTTTTTTTTTTTTTTCTCCTTTTCCTTTTTCTTTTGGCTTTGGAAAGTAGGGTATTACAGATCTACCCCACTTAAAAGAAATCTCGTCCTCGAGATTTGAAAAGGTCTTCTGGGTGGAGCGGTTCTTCTTTTGGGTCTTCGTACCTGACGCTTGTAACACTCAAGTCTTGATGGAAGATTTTCTTCATTGCAGGGCTTGGGGAGAGGCAAAGCTTCTTGCTTCTGTCGATCCTTCACGCTGGTTGCTTCAACACGGGAAGGCTGGCTTAAGGTTTTGATTTCAGGGTTTTGTTTTATTACTATTGTTATTTCGATTAGGGCTTACTGACTGAAAATCCTACCCCACTTAAAGGATTTTCACTCAGGGTTTTCTGGTTGCTGCTGCACGATTGCCTTGAACTCTGGTCATCTCAGGACACTGCTCGGGGCGAGGTTGTTAGCTGGATTGACAACTTTCATGTGAAGAGCTGATGATTCTGAACACTCTGATTCATGCAGGGTACGATACGGTGACTGTCTTCATGATCCTCTCAGGTGATCTAAACCGTTGTTTCTGGTCTAGTGTGCTGACGCTTTCTCTGCTTAATTCTGACATCCGTCATACAGGGTACCAGATTCGAGGATGAGTCCGGAACAGACTCTCTGTCAAGATTCAGCTTTAGAATAGCACTGTCCTTAGCCAAATATTTGTCCTCTTGACAGGTTAAATTAGCTGGTAATGTACCTTGGACTATTTGAGAGATTGTCCAAGTGAGCATTGACTTGACTACAGCAGGGTATGGGAGTGAACATGGCACAAACATTGCCAGCTGGTTAGCAGACTCTTCCTTAACATGGTTCTGGAAGACATATGCTTCAGAGCTAGCAATCTGTAGTTACTTAGCTCCAGATTCACCTTTCCACTGTGGGAACTAGTTAGTTGATTTCTCACGCTAAAAAGCTCCAATGCTTCAGCTTTTGCAGCAACTGACTGCGGATATTAGGTATGAATGCAATCATTCTCGAAGTCTGCCGCAAAAAGAGAGCAGATGAGAGGATTGATTCTGACTGTATGGTCATCATGGACATAGGCATAAAAATCCTGAAGGGAATGCAACACTGTCCTTGAGGGTGTTGCTCTCATTCTGTTTGGTTCTGCCAACATCTGACGCTGCAGGTTTATGGTATTTTGCTTCTAATACCATGCGTCTTCGCTGAGGTTCACAACAAGTGACAGAAAGGCTGTCATGGATGTGTCTCATTCTCACACTTTCTGTGTGTGGCATTTGACCCTTATGTCCGTCTCAAGGACAAACTTGAATTTTCCTTAACTGACTGTATCAGTCACTTGATCCTGGGCTGTGGGTTAGGGCCCACTACGCTTCCGCTGCGCTACTCTGACACTGGCTTCTGATCATGGTGTTCTGAAATTGGCCCGTGGAGGAAACTCCTTGGTCTTCGTCATGTAGCTTGCTGATGGTTTGTCGGGAAGACTTCTGAGTGCTCGTGTATCACTAGTACTTTTCCCCAAGAGTTTGATTTTTCATATTTCTGCCATATAGACAGCTTTTGATCCTTCTGATTCATTCTTACTTTAGTCCATGTCACTGGTGATCTTTTGCGGATCTCATTCGGGGATATTCCAAAGATATCCATTAATAAGTTGCAGATCTTTGCCAGCGCCGTCATAGACCAGTGCTGTGAGCTTGTCCTTGACAAGGTTCCGCAGTGAGGGACTATCGAATCTCGAATTGGATCAATAGTGTTGTCGGCTGAGACTTCTTCATCATCGTTCCAGCTGTCATTTGTTTCACTTTCTGGGTTAAGCTTTCTTGTACGTGCTGGTTGTTAGCTGCCAGTGAGTGGCATCTTGACTTCTCTTTTGTACTTGTCTCGTGTAAACTTCCAACTGACTTGTGACCTTTGTTGTGGTTGGGTAAAACTTCTAACTAGCTTGACTCTGGGCTGACATCTCCTTGATGTGATGCTTGCCTCGGCAGGGGTTTGGGTATAGGTCGGGGAGCGATTTGACATTAAGTTGTTCTTATTTTTGATTCTTGGTATTTATGTTTGGTTTTAATTTGGGAGCACTCAAACATAAAACACCGAACAAGAACAACGAAAACCATCGAATCACTCAAGCAACGTGATTTGTTTGTTGTGGTTTTATGATGTTAGCGCACTAAGAGCGAGGCTTAAGGCTTGAGGGTAGGTAGACTATCGATTTCTTCTGCTTGCATCGGAACTCGACCGATAGTCTTCGACCAAAAAGAATCGAGGGGGTCATATGACTTGGTCGGTAAAAAGGAAATCTGTCGTCCACATTTCTGTGGCAAAAAGACTTCATTGCGTGGAGGTCTTCACATTATTTGGGTGCATGTTGCTTGATTATTGGGTTTTTTTGAACTTTCACTTTCCAGCTCAACCTTTCTTGAGCACAGACTGTGACTTAAATCCATATTTACGTGAGAACTTCACTGGTACTCTTTTACCATTCTAGTCCATCTCATTTGTCAGTCCTCGGGAAACCTTACGGGTACAACCATTATTTTGCACGGCTACTACAGCTTCTATACGAGGATAACATCCTTGCAGCTGATGAGCTAAACTCTTATTCACCCATCATGAGGAACCTATTTATGACATTCTGGCACACATAACAGGACTGCCTGTTGGTGAAGCTTGGCTACCTTGCAACTTTTATTCACGGGCTTCAGTGCAATCCGTTGCAAAGTGCCCATGCTCCCGA
Source organism: Eragrostis curvula (assembly GCA_007726485.1). Classification (NCBI taxonomy): domain Eukaryota; kingdom Viridiplantae; phylum Streptophyta; class Magnoliopsida; order Poales; family Poaceae; genus Eragrostis; species Eragrostis curvula. The sequence goes on along the minus strand of CM017440.1, from coordinate 28,983,536 downwards.
CATATATAACACTTCTGGTTTGCTCGGGGTTTCTTACGGGCCTTCTGAGATGGCGCACTGGTGCTGTTTGGGTGATCGTGCTCATGGGTCTGTTGGGAAGGAATTGGTCCTTGCTTGTAGAGAGGGCAATTGGCTATCATGTGCTCTGGATCTTTGCAGTGATAGCAGTACTTCATCTTCTTGATTTCTTTCTGCGTGGCTTGGTTTGATGCTTGCTTGTTCTTCTTTTTCTTCTGCTTGCAGCTCTTGCAGGGGTTCTGAGGCGGTTTGTCTTGTGTGGGACGGATGATTCTCTTGCTAAGTCTCTTCATTGATTCTTCCAAATTGCTCAACCTTTCCATTATATTCCCGAGGATGGGAGTTAGTGACAGGTGCGTGTTATCCATATTATTCCATACTTCTTGTCTTTCACGCTCCTGCACTACTGAGCGGGTGTCTTCAGGTGGTTCTGGAAGTGAGTGCATATCTCTTTCCAAGTCAATTGCATCTTCTTCATTTTTGCCTAATCCAAACGTGGGGCAGTCGGAGAGCTGATGTCCGGGGTCACGACAGTTGTAGCACTTTATCCGGTACTTGGTCTTCTTTGCAGATCTGACCTTGTCTTCGGGTTCAGGAATCATGTCTGGTGCGCGGTACACTTGGTACGACACGCCATCCACTTCTATGGTCACGTAGTCGTGGTTGTCCATTGAGTTGGAGGTTTCTGCACGCGGATTCTTCTGGTTGAGGCTCATTCTTGTCGTTGAAGGAAGCAGAGGGGTTTTTAAACTAGAGAAGGGGAAAGTAGTATGGAATATTTTGTAAATAGTTTTGAAAATAGTCTTTTTCGAGCGCGACTAGTCCTAGGTTTTCGTCCTACAGTCAAGTATTGCTCTGATACCACTCTGTCATACCCCAATTTCTGGAGCATGTTGTGCATCTTGTACCAGTCCCTGGATCAGTAGCTGGTACGCACAAGAACACAGATATGGTAATCGAAAGCATACTTCGTATAGGTAAATATTATAATACCTGATGTATCACCTTTAGTGGCGGTGCGACGAGGATTCAGAAGTATCCAAGTCCGTCCGACCGACTAATGGTGAGGCAGACAATCAGCGGAAACACGGCCCAAGCCTACAGGCAGACTTGAGTGCGAACGAAAACCAAATCGCCGTCGTCTTCTACGGGCTTCTCTCACTAAAAACATTACGGGCAAACCCGTGAGTACATAAGGTACTCAGCAAACCCTAACACAAGGGGTAATTATATGCAAGGGATGATATCAAGGGGAAGGCTGAGGGTTTTCATCAATCGGCCGAAAAGCCAATTTTTCATGCAAGGGTTTGTTTTGAAAAACAAAACCAGTTCGCAAACTAGGTCAGGTATGGTAATTAATTTAGTGGGGTTGGTTGGCCCTGGGGGAGAATAAAACTTTCCCGCCAGTTCCCAAATTTTATGCTATGCTGGCAGGAAACCAGCGCACGGCTCCAAACCGGTGTATTCCAAAAACACACACGCCAAGGAGAACTCACGCCAAAGTCTAATCATGTGACGGCCATGGCTTTCGCGTTGTCCAATACCGTGGAACACGGCTATCCGGATAGATTCTTATCCTCTGCAGAGGTTGTACACTTTACCCACAAGGGTATACCGTCCTCCCCGGAATTCGGCGGTTTGGACTGGCATACTAATGGTTCCGTACCTGCCTAGTGTCACCTCGGTACCACCCCAAAAATTCCGCGACCAGGGGCTTCACATCAATAGAATCCATAGTATCTTGGCCATAGCGCTTTCATTTGCCGGACCCGACGCCAATCTCGTCAAAGTCTTCTCCTGGCTTTCGGTTGCACTCTGCCTCCTGGTGGTACCGGGCGATCACTAGTAGGGTGTGGTTCCAAACTCCCCCCATAAAGGAGCCTCGTGGTTGCACTGCGTGCTAGGCCAGACGGTACACGAACCGGTCCTTATACGACCGAAGCAAGCATCTTCAATAGCTACCCTCCAATGAGGGATAGCGTCCCAGAGATAGCCTCCCCACTGAGGACTACCTCGCTTGCTCCCGTCTAAAATATACCCCCACTATGGGTTGCACTTACTATTCCCACCCATTTTCACATTTACACACACAACACCAAGCACGCACACATTTTCACAAAAACATGTGAATCATGTTATTAAGTACACAGTGTGAATGAGTCCTAAGCAGCATATTGATCCATCTCATCATTAAAGATTAATGATGGTGGATTCCTAGGTTTATCAAGGGACTTAGGATAGGCAATATCAAGGAATGGCTATCAACAACAATTTAGGTCATTCTAAGCATTTAAATCATTTTAAATTCCATGCAGGTTTTATTTGAAATCAAGCTCTAAATAGGATCATTTGTAATCATGGGTTCAGCATGATCAATGGGAGTTAGGGCTTGCCTGCAAATCGCTTTCCTAATCTTTAAACTCTGACTCGAGGCTTGATTCTCTGAGTTGCTCTTCGTACTTGGAGCTTGTATCTCTGGGTTGGTCTTCGCGCTTCAAGTCCTCAGCAGCTCTTCGAATTCTTCCGGCTCTTCCTCGACTCTCGCGTAAACTAGCGCATAAAACAGTACGTATAAACTACCGCAAAAAAGAAATAAGAGAGCAAAAGAAATAAAGATCGAGGAAAGCCGATTAAGATCCGAGGAAACTTGATGAATGATGAGAGGTATGATTTATGTATGATGCAGCACTTTAATGCAGGTCAGGTTATATGCTATAGGTGATATTTCTGGCCTTGTGAAGGCCATATTCACCTGGATAAGATTTTAGTTATCTATTTCCTCTAATATATGAACATGGGCGTGTGGTTATGCATATGATCCTTGTTGGGTGAACACCTTGGGGTGAAGATGATAAGATGCATGCGCTTCCTTGATGGTGATTACGTGCATATCTAATATGCAAGCTTCTATATTATTTCTACAAAAGACCATGCATGAATGCAGGCGGTGGTATATGCAGCGCGTGTACGTGAATATGCGCGATATGAATGCATGACTGCAGATAAGATGCCAAATTCAATTAAAGGCAGCTGGCGAATAAAATACCAGATAACTCCAATAAGATCCAATAAAAGATCAATGATAAGAGCAGAGCAATAAATCAAAAGAGGTTGGGCGAGGATATTAGGTTAGGTTTGATCGAGTGATGGTTGATATAGGTTAAGGTCAGGTCGAATTTTCGATGAAAGGCGGTTACTTGATCGGAAGTGAGATGACACTAAGGTTTGCTAGGTTTATAGATAGTGAGCATAAGAATGAATGCGGACTGCAAGGATGAAGTAGGGTTTGTGATAAGGAAGATATTAGGCAGATTAGTACCATAAGATGGGTTAGGTTTGATTGAGCGAGGGGTGATTGGCTTGGGTTAGGTTCGAGATTGGGTTGTGATAAGACAAGGGTACTAGGTTGGAAATTGTATCAGTATGATTAATCGCTAGGTTTAATGCTAGCGAGCAAAGGAATGGATAGGTTATACGAAGATGAAGTGAGAGGTGTGAGAGATATTAGGCGGAATAGCATCACAGGATGAGTTAGGTCTACATGCGCAGATATTTGCGACATGCGTGATCATCATCGCAGGATTAATCGAGAAATAATATAAGAAGTGAGGGGTATTTTAGGGATCAATGCCTTCTAGACCTGGTGTGTGGCTTCATGGTCAGTACCATGAGGTACTTCGCGATTCCACGAACCCGTGGGCGCGAGAATCACCCAAAACGGAGTTCGGATTAAAAAGATATGGACATTTGATGTTGGGAGGGCTGATTTGTAATTATAAAAAGGTTTTTGAGGGATTAAGTGTAATTACAGAATATGTCCAGGGACTTATCTGTAATTATGGAAAAGTTTAGGGGTCTAGGTGTAAAAGGTCAGGGGTTGAAACATAATTACAGAAAAGTTTAGGTACTTTTCTGTAAAAATGCAGGACTTAAACATGATTATTGAAAAGGTCAGGGGCTTATCTGCAAAATTGCAGGCCCTGGGAATTTTCAAGGATTTCCGGAATTATTTTTCAATTGGAAAATCCTTTTATTGCGTTGGCTGACGTCATAAATGGAAAAGGAATTATTTCCTTTTGGAAAAACCTGTGGACTCAGTCCACCGGGTCTGTGGACCGGGCTGAGGTCGGCGGTTCACAGATTCACGGTGGACCATGGGCGTCGCGCGCGGCGGCGGGTGGCCGGAGACCTCACCGGCGGCGCGTCTGAAGGGCTAGGGGCGGTGGGACCTCGTCGCGGAGAACGAGAGGATGATGGCGGAGCGGGGAGAGGTACATGTCGACGACAACGGCCATCGGAGCGGCCTTGACGGCTCGCCGGAGTCGGACTCCGCGACGGCGCGCAAGGGGAGAGGGGAAAACAGCGGTGTTCTCACACGCGCGCGTGGCTAGGAGTGTGCGCGAGCGCGCGGTGAGTGCGATGCGCACTGCAGTGCGGCCGGAGGATATCGGGAACGCCATCGACGCCGGGGAAATCGACGGCGGAGCGGCGGCGCTTGATGCGGGGTCCACGCACGGGGGGAGGGAGAGAGAGGAGGGGTCGAGGAGGGCAAGGGAGTGGCGACGGAGCTCACCGTGTTCTCGGTTGAGACGGAGGAGAGGGGAGGGCGGCCGGCGCCGATAGCAGGGTCGCCGGAACCCTAGCATGTCGATGCGGTGCGGCTCCGGGCTTGGCGCGAGAGAGGGAGAGAGCGGGAGTGAGCGCGAGTGTGAGCGGGGAAGAGCTCGAAGGGAGGGGGAGGGAGAGGAGCTAGCTCGGCAGCGGGTGGAGTTCCCGGGGAAGCTCGCCGGAGAGGAAGGGGAAGAGAGAGGAGTGAGAAGAGAATGAAGAAGAGGAGGGAGAGAAGGGCCGTGGCGCGCTTAAATGGGCGATTGAGGTCGGTTGCGCACAGTATGGCGGTGGCGGTCGACCCGACGGCGACAGCGGCGGCGGCGGACGCGGGTTCGGTCGGAGGTAGGGGCCGGCGAGCGCGGCGCGCCGCGTGGAGAAGAAGGTCCCGACAGGTGGGGCCCACCTGTCGGCGACTCAGAGAGGAAGAGGCGGGAGCGGGCCGGAACTGGGCCGAGGAGAGAGGGAGCAGGCCGGGGAGCTGGGCCAGAGAAGAGGTTTCGGCCCGAAAGCTTAGGAGAAAAGGGGATTGATTTGATCTTTTCTGGACTTTGAATTTGAATGAATTTCAAATTCAAACAAAAACAAAGATTGATCAAACACTCAAAATAATTCAAATAAAACACAGAAATGCATATGATGAGATTTTGATGCAGATTTAAATTCAAATTTTTGAAAATCAAGTGTTTTAGCTCAAACTCGGACAAATTTATTTAATTTGTTGTAAATTCGAAAAGTTCAAGTTTTAGTGAACTTTTAAATGAACACAAGCACTTGAGCACATATTTTATATTTCAAAAATTCCAAATTCAAACTAGGTTCAATTATTTAGTGAAATTTTATTTTGGAAAATTCATGGAAGGTAAGAGTTTAGAAAAGGTTCAAATTTGGAGTGATTTTTTTTTTTATCTCTTTTGAGTTTATTTATTTATTTGTTGTTTTTTTTTTTTTTTTTTTTCTCCTTTTCCTTTTTCTTTTGGCTCTGGAAAGTAGGGTATTACAAAATGCATACCAAATTTATTTAGATTCGAGTAATGCATTAAAAGAAAAGCTACTTCAAATAAATGTGCGTTACTTTAATTAATTTATAAAACTCACGTGTGAACACTTGCTGGTAGAATGTCTCCTAAAGGAACCGGGATCTGCTGCCGACGACCAAACTGCCTCATCACTCGATGTACTGCGTAGTCCTCCACAAACGCATCAAACACCAGCTTCTTTCGGGTCATCCAAAACGCAGAGTCTCGGTAGCACAACTCTGAGATACCACGGAAGGAGGCTCGTGCGTGCACCAAGTCCGGCCTATAAGGCTCCCAAACAACTAACTCTGGGCGAAGGTGGTCGAACTGCTCTGTGAAAAACTCATACACAGATCGAACCTGCAAGGCTGCCCATTGGGGCTGGAAGTATGACATCACGTTAATAAAAAATAGTAAGTAGGCTTCGATAATTAAATAAAATGATAGTAAGTAGGTGCGCACCCGACGACGTGTCCAAAGAGATCCCATGGTCGGCCTATCTATAGCGTCCCCACCATACATGTCGTCCGTGTACTCTATCGGGCTCACGAATGGCCGTCCAATCTGGAATCGCTCGAAGGACCACAGTTGCAGCAGTAGAGGCATACCTGTTAACTTTGATGTCCTTTGTTTCTTGACACAACCATCACAAAGGGCACGATAGGTGGCACAAAGAACAGCCGATCCCCAAGACACTTGGGGAACATCTCCATCTTCTGCGTCAGCAATAGCCCGTGCATATGATATGAAACGGGCATCTACAGTGTCGCCGTGGGTCGACGTGAACATCACCCAACCAAACAACCAGAGCAAGTAAGCCTCCAGGTGTCGGGAAACCTGGTAGTCGGTAGGTTCAGGAACCATGTTCTCAACCTGCATTAAAGAAAGTAATTGTTATTACGACATCATGACTAGTAACATAGTAAATTGAAACAGAAAATCACTTACCGTGAACTGTTGCAGCCACTGTCGCTTCGGGCCATGCCGCAGACCCTCTGGAATAGCAAACACTGCATCGGGCACGACTCCCTCAAACCTCACGCTAAGATCCTGCTGCCACCCAACAGGCATGACTAAGGGCCCGATGACCTCACCAGAAATGGGTAACCCTGTCAGCATTGCCACGTCCTGCAACGTGACTGCCATCTCCCCGAACGGAAAGTGAAACGTGTGGGTCTCTGGCCTCCATCGGTCCACCAAAGCGGACAGAAGCGAACGGTCAAACGGGAAGCGTCGAGACCGCTCCACGTGACCCTCCCCAACGACGGCGTCGTCCTGGTCGTCATCTGTACCCTGAATCATTCGAGCGAGAGGAAGCAACCCAGCGCGAGACAACCTGCAAAACCACCTTGGTCATTAGTACCCAACATACATAAAACATTGAAGGTAAAAAAAAACCAAAAACAGTGTGTAACCTGGAAAACCACCGAGGGTCAAGTCTCCAAGCCTTAGCTGGTGTGTGGGCTATCAGAACAGCAAGTGAATTAGCGCCACTCGTGGTAACCTGGTACGCACGGTGTCGCTGGTCCAAAGACGGGTTCAAAAGTTGGTCAGGCGGGTCCATCCCTATAAGACATTAAGAGATTTTACAATCTCAAGTAAGTACAAGAAATCATGCAACTAAAAATTATGTAAACAACCTTACTAAGGCATTTCATATTACACACAGTTATTCAACAATTTCATACATAAATAAGTTTGACATTTTAATTAAAGGTACACATGACTCGAATTCGCATACACCATTCTAATTATGACAATTATACAGCATATCCATCATACGCATGTGGTTGTTGTGCTCCGCGACGTGTAGCACTTGAAGGTCCAGCTTCACCACCTTTAGTCTGCGGGCAATACTTTGCCTTGTGACCATATTCATCGCATTCTATGCACCTCCTAATAGGCCCTCCAACCTCAGATTCATCCATGTCATTGCGTATACGCCTAGTCTGGGGACGGCCACCTTTGCCATGAGGATGCCTAAGTAAATTCATATCAGGCAGACAAATCACGGAATCTCTATCATAATCTGTGAAGTCAAACTGTGAGGTAAATCCATAGAACTCCCCAGTCCAAGTCTCCACCATGTTTTCCTTTAAGTAATATGGTGACACATATAACGCGGTCTGCACACGAACCTGTGATATGGCTGCGAGAACATGAGAACATAGAATGTGTTGCAGCTTCGGCTTGTTGCAAGTGCATTCACACCATCCATTAAATTCCTGTCTTAAATTCACCTCCTGAGTCACAACTCTTGTCTCGCTTCCCACACCCCCTTTCAATCTCAAGGTTATCTCGAAACGATGCTCACGTACACCCATGCTACGGACCATGTGTTGTACTGACTTCTCGTTCTTTTTATCCAAGTGCTTCATCATAAATGAACAATATGGCGTATTCACGTTCAAGCTCTGAATAACAGCAGCCGCGTGCCTCTTTTGGTAGTACTGAATGAGACCATGCAATATGCCCTCAACTATTCCCACCAGAGGCAATCCACGCAACCCTCTAATCACCCAGTTGTATACCTCAGCATTGTTTGTAGTCATTATGTCATACCTACAGAAAGAGGCAGGGCCAATAAGTTCTAATATATACAATTACATACTACATCCTAAGAACAAATGTACGCACATAACCAATAGCCATTAACACAAACCTTGCACCGCCAGTGTCATACAGCTTTGCCCATTTCTCCTTTGGTTCTGCTTCGATCCAGTGTGAGAAACACTTGATGCGCCTTCCTGACCTTCTTCTAACACCAGGAGGGTCCAATCCTTCTCCAAGAGGTGCCAATGGTTCTGGTAACGGATCATCAGGTGTTCCTGGTTTCTTATTTCGCTCTTCGACGTGAGACCTTGTGCTCCTATCAAGATGCTCCCAAAGAGCGTCAAACTTCCGCTTTTGGTTCTGGCTGCACAACCTCTTGAACATGTCCATCAATGCCTTGTTCTTAAATTGCTTATAGAAATTAGCACCCATATGACGCATGCACCACCTGCTCTGCAAGTCAGGCCATGGATACGGCTCATCCGGCTCCTCTTGCAATGTCTTGATGGCAGATAAGATCCCAGCATGACGGTCATGTATGATGCAAACATTAGGTCGATCACGAACAACTCCAGCTTTTAGGTGCCTGAAAAACCAAAGCCAGCTTGCCTTGCTCTCTCCCTCAACAAACGCAAATGCCAAAGGAAGTATCTGGTTGTTCCCATCAACTCCTATTGCGGTCAATATTTGACCTTTGTACTTGCCAGTCAAGAACGTGCCATCCACGCAAAGCACAGGGCGACAATGCTGGAATGACCGAATACACTGACCCAAAGAAAAAAAGGCACGCCGGAATATCCTTGGTTGATCATCAGCGAACTCAGTTTCCTTGAATGCAATGTATGTCCCAGGATTTCTTGCCTTCAGAATTTCAAGCACACGAGATAGATTGCAGTATGAAGCCTCATAAGTTTCTCTAAGGCCTTCTGCTTTGCCCTCCAAGCCTTTTGGTAACTAATCTCATACTTGAATCGACGTACGATGGACCGTTGGATGTACGAACATTCTGTGTCTCTCTTCTGGATAATCTCGTAGAACAATTCATTTGCTACTAGGGAAGCCGTGAGGTTACGGTGCTTTCGACCAACATTTTCCAATGTGCAACTGTGTTGGACAACTCTAGAGGCCACCCAGTGTGTCTCGTGCTTCGGCTTGTATGCATGAACATAAAAATTGCATCCATCATTTCTGCACTTCACGCTGGACTTAACTGGGCTAGAGTTCACAACATACACCTCTCTAAGTGATGTCACTGCCCAACGCGCCACGGCATCTTTCAGTTCAGAACGATTAGGGAATACCTGATTCAATTGAATCATACTTGACCCATACTCCCAACGAGAACCATGGTTCTCCATAACTTCCATCGTTGCTTTATCTTGCCTGTTCCATTCATCTGGGATGGGATTGTTCGACCAATTATCATCGTCATCATCCTCATCGTCATCATCGCCGTCATTGCCAGAATTAGCTAACACATATTCCTCATGCATTGCATTACGATCCACGTTCTCAAGCTCTTCAACAATTGCTTCATTATGCTCACCCTCGTCGGCCTGCCCCTCCGCCTCCTCAGCAATACCCATGTGCCTATGCTCAACAACCTCAACCTCCTGCCTAACTTCCCCCTCCGCCCTCGCAATTTCATCATTGCGACTATCATGTCCGATATCTAATGTTGCACTGCTATGTGACACTACAAAATCCTCATCATACAATTCTCTCGGACATGCTTGCACTAGCAAAATGAAAGAAGCTTGTCGTTTCCGACACCAATTTAGCCAACTCAACCACTTCTCCGTCCGACGAACTTCCTTCAGCTCCCAAAAAATTGGATTTGTACTACGACTCCACAAACATTGCACCTTAACAGAATAAACTGTCGGGTCTAATTGCATAAATCGGGTCAACCAAGTCCGCATCTCTATCATCCTTGTGCCATCAGGGTTAGGGTGTTCAACATCGACAAAAGGAAAATTTCTCAAATCAACACCATATGGGCCCTGTCTGATTTCCCCACTGCCGTAGTAAATTCTAAGACTTGTCATATTGAACGGGAATGCAACCTAACAAATCAAACATTCGCTGTTAATTAATCATTTCAGCATACATAGCCCTCTAAATACTATACATTTTCGATGACTAATTTGAATGTCACAAAACAATTCTTAAATTTTAAATAGACATCATTTGTTCATAAATATCTAATCTCCTTTTGCATTAACAACATTTCTTGATCCAATACTACCTTAGTACACATCAAAACTACCTATTTCCTGAAAATTTGTTCATAAATATCTAATCTCCTTTTGCATTAAAAAAATTTGGATGACTAAATTATACACATCAATACTACCTAACTTTCTACAAATCAATACTACCTATATTTTCAAAATTTAGATGACTAATTTGAATTTCACTAATATCTATTATCTTCATAAGAGGAAACTAATTTATCTTAATCTACAAACACCATGTATTCAGGAGCACAAAGTAGTTGCATAAATAAATAAAATAACACAAACTAGTTACATTTAAAAAAAAAAAAGACCTTCTTCTACCTTGCGCCGGCAGGAGGCCGGCAGCAGCCCGCAGCAGCCCGCAGGTCGCCGCGCCCTCCCCCCCTTCTGCTCGCGCACACGGGGCCGCCCGCCGGAGGACGACCCGCCCGCCGCCGCCTCGCCGGGCCGCGCCGGGGCGCCGGATCACGCCGCCGCCGCGCCTCCTCCCACTGCAGCCCGCCGCGCCTCCGATTAGCCGCCACGCCGCGCCCCTCCCCGCCACCAATCCCGCAGCCCCGCCTCCAATCGCCGCCGCCGCACCTCCAATCGCCCACTCGAGCTGCCTCCGCCGCGGATCGAACCGGATTGATGAGAGTGAGAGAGAGAACAGAGCAGCCCGTGAGAGAACAGAGCTGTTGTCGTGCAACGGTCGCACGACAAAAGAGAAGTCGTGCGACCAACACACGACTACTCTGCCTCCACAGTACCGGCAGGAATCTTCGCGCGACGGTCACTCGAAAAGGAATAGTCGTGCGCCAAAGACACGACTACTGCGTATCCGGCTTATTTTCATACGTCCAACGCACGACTTTCGGTATTTCGTATGTTAAACGCACGAAAACTTAATATTCGTGCGACCAACGAACGACTACACTATTTTCGTGTAACCAATGCACGACTGAGTAATATTTTTGAAATTTCTCAATTTCCGATTTTATTTATGTAATTCTCAGGAAAAATAATATTATTTTAAAAAAAAATTCCACAGATATATGCTGCCGGTGCAGAAATTACATAGCTATCCTCGGTGGATTGGCTGGTCCACATGGGGTTGGTTCTTAATTCTGGGGAACCTGGTTGGCTACTGTGGTCAATTCGCAGGCAGGATGGGGAACAGGAATGGCAGGCGGGGCCAAAAAAAATGACTTGCGGGCGGGACGGGGAACAGGAATGGCGCGGGCGGGGCAAAAACTGGGACGGGAGCGCGCGCTTTATTTTCGCTGGCTGCATACATTTGGAAGCTTCGAGAATCTTTAAATTGCTTACACACTATATTGGATATTTCTTACACTGTAAAATAGTAAAAAAAAAGGCACTAAATTTATTTGATGACCGAAAACAATTATTGGTCTTTTTGTATTATAAGCAACAATTATAGCACGTTACAAATTCTTTTATGCGCCAACTACTTCCTATCATTACTTTTTATGTATCACTATTTTACCATTAATTCAATATGTGAACAGTGTAATAATAATGTTGGAATAGTTATAGCAACAGTGAAGTATTTTCATTTAAGTAATGCAGTCATCACATGAAAGTAATACACTCGATCCGTATACATGAATGATAGCACAGATTCAATTACTTATTACTTCGACACCGTCTTAATCATGGGCGAAGCTTCATTTGCGTTGCCAAGTGCACTGGCACAAGGGTGATAAGTAAAATTCAATGGTAAAGCACCAATATTTCACCTAATTAGCACCATCCAAACACAATAGTTGGCACCACGGTCGCTCATATCTCTGGACCGCTAGCTTCGCCACTGGTCTTAATTATAGTTTCCTCTATCATATCTCAACATTACTTGAAAACCATATCAAATAAGAATGATGCATTCATAGTAATAAGTTGATCGCCGTTTAACTAGACAAGTAAAGACATACCTTTTATCTTTTCATAATTAACAAGGTGATACATATATGTAGGGATGAAAACGTTCGGAAACGATCGGGAAATATCCTAAATCAGTTTCGCTCGTATATTTTTCTTCCAGAATCGGAGTTGGAAACGATAATGTCGGAAATGGTAAAGGCCAAGTCTAATGTTTCTGGCATCTTCTGCAAATTTGGGATATTGTTCATCAAAAGCTTGCCACGCTGCACCATCAGCAGGATGGCTCATTTCCTTTTCACGGGGCTCTCGCTTCTTTTTGTGCCATTGTGCTTGTTCTGATGCTTCTTTGGAAACAAACAACCTTTGCAGCCTAGGTGCCAGTGGAAAATGTCGCAAAACTTTCTGTGGAATCTTCTTTCTATCCGGGTCCTTTCATCTTGACACGCCACAAATTGGACAATTGTCAAGCTTAGCATATTGCTTTCTAAAAAGAACACAATTGTTTGAGCACACATGTATCGAGTCATACCCAAGGCCTAAAACCTTTAGAAGATTCTTTGCATCATTATATGATTTTGGGATTGTATTGCAATCTGGGAATGCATCAGCCAACATCTTCAACATTGCAGAAAATGCAGTATTACTGATCTTGTAAAATGACTTCATATGGAGTAGCTTTACCACAAAGGAGAATTTTGAAAATTTTGTACAGCCAGGATAGAGCTGACGCTTCGCCTCTTTCATCAGATTCGCGAAAAATGAGTCATCCACATGAGAGTTTGCATCGATGTTGCCATCTTCATTTTCACCATCCAGATTAGTAACCACTTCTGCTGTGTGTAGGTCTTCTAAAATGCCCTCAAACCGATCAGCCTCACTATTGACATCCTCAGTCTCACCAATTCCATTTATGTAACTATCCTCATGCACATGAACAGAATTTTCAATAATAGCTGCATCAAATTCCTCTCAATGATGTATCCACCGAGTGTAAGTAGTTTCCATTCCATTCATCAATATGTGCTTCTCCACAATGGACTGATGCTGGTACTCTTGATTAAGGCATCGGCTTCATGGGCATAGTATTTTCTCATTTTCACTGAATTTTCCTTTAACATAGTTCATAAATTCTTTGACACCTTTAATGTATTCACGAGTAAACAGTGTACCATGCACCCAAGTTCTATCCATCTGTTCAAGCATCGCACAAAAACAAATCAACAACTCTGCACATCCTGTTTCTAAATCGATGTTAAAGAACTAGAAAAAAACATCTATACCTCTGCAGGCCGGTGTTGAGAGATGGGGAAGAAGGGCTGCCTTCAGGACGTGGGTGACCAGAGATTCACGAGGAGGAGGTGCAGTCAGCAGTGTAGGCCACTTCCAATTCACGAGGAAGAGGCTGCTCAATCGGCAATGGCAGCCGGAGGCGGCACTGCTTGATGGCGACCTGCAATGGCGCGGTAATGTCAGGTGCTGGCGATGCCGGATGGCGAGCATAGAGGCAGGCTCCTAGCAAATAGATTGACCTCCCCTCACCTGGTGCATACGCGGCACGGCAAGAGTCACCGTCGGCGACCCCAGCGCCGCCGGGCCATTGGGGAGTGGTGGTCGATTTCCGCCCAAGTCTGTACTCTGTAGATCTCGTCTGTCATTTCAGAACACCAGCATGCGCCATATTACTACTAATACAAAAAGTTCCCAGTGCAAACACGTTCGGTCAAGTAGCGCAGTGGTAAGTCTCAAGCAGTCGTAGGCAGGTCACTGGTTCGAATCCTGCCTCGGCAGGCACCTGACAATGGGGCCCACATGGCAGGGAAGGTGGTTACAATGACATGTGGACCCTGGACCACTAGAAATTACAAATAGGTTCACAGTCCCGATTCACGGATGAATGACCTTTTTTTTTTTATTATTCAACCATGACGAAATTTAATTGTCATGAAGGAGGCAGCAAATCTATGACGGTTGGTGTCTCCATTTCATGACGGCTTGTAACCGATCGTCACCAAAAACGTCACTAAGTTCTTGGCGGATTTCTGCCCCGTGACGATCTGTGACGAACACATAGAAATCGTCACAGAATGAGCTTGTTTGTGACGGTCGACTTAAACGTCACCCTGAGTTTGTCATGGATTAACGAAATTGTTGTAGTGATCCACAACATCGCGCTAAACAGTGCCACCACGTACGGTACCGACTGGAAACCCTGAATCAACTTGTTCTTGTATATCCGATAGAACGTTGGCCTGTCAATTGCCAGAGAGGTAAATGAGTATTAGAAAAGCAAGATAATGCAACGCGGGGGGGGGGGGGGGGGGGGGGAGAGAGAGAGAGAGAGAGAGAGAGAGAGAGAGAGAGAGAGAGAGGCTTACAGTGGGGCCAGGTAGGTCATGAAGGAGATGATATTTCCTGCGGGAAAAATATTGCAAACAGAAAAAAACATGAGAATCTGGGTAGCTTCACTCACTACGGGAAACCCGGTATATGCCGAGTGTCCAATGGTTTGCCGAGCGTTTTCTATCGGGCACTCGTTAAACTACACCTTTGCCGAGAGCCAAGAGAAAAACTCTCGGCAAAAAGTAGACACACGGTACAAAGAACGTTTGCCGAGTGCAAGGAGGAGTCAGGCGGCGCAGCACTTGGCAAACAGGATTCCGTTAGCAGCCCGGACGGGGCCGTCACACTTTGCCGAGAGCCTCGAGCTGGCCCTAGGCAAACCTTGCTGTTTGACGAGCGCTCTAGGTTGGCTCTCGGCAAAGTATTAATTTTTTTTTATTTTTTTTTTCGTGTATCATTGTATGTCTGCATGTTACTTCATGTCAAAATTTCATATTTTTCTCCATCCCGTTGGTATATTTAAATTAGTTTTTTCATTTAAAGCATTTATTGAAGATAATTCAAATTTGAACTACAAGTGATTCAAATAATGAAGCTCACAGACTCAAAAAATGATATTCATGTTTCCGAGTCCAATGTGAGGATGTAACCATGAAATGAATGAAAAAATCGTGCATCTTGTACATAAAATATGAGAACGGACATTGGGTGAAATAGTATTTTAATTTTATAAAATTCAAACAAAGTCCGAAAATTATGAGACTCGCGCTGGTATCATGAAATCATACGTGGAGGCTGTGGTAAATCGTAGCATTTTTTTTGCAAAAGTTGTCACGTACGTTGTTTAGAAACCGGAGCTTATGAAGTGTCCGTTTAGATTTTGAATCAAAACGGCGATCATGTTATGGATTCACTCTAAATATTTTTTTCTAGGCAATAGAACATATGAAATATATTACCACAAAGTTTGATGAATTTTTGAATTTATTTATTATTTTTTAAAAAAATTTTGGCCTTCAGATTTTAATTATAGGCCGAGTGCTCTGGTGTCGGCTCTCGGCAAACAAGCGTGTGCCGAGTGCTGTATCCTGACTCTCGGCAAACAAGTGTTTGCCGTGTGCCGAGCTCTTTGCCGAGTGCTCTGGATCGGGCACTCGGCAAAGGTTTCGAATATCCCCCGGGGCCGCGGCCTTCTGTTTCTTCCTTATCCTTTCTTCCACCTCAACGCGCCGCCACCGCACGTCGTCTCCTTCCCGCGACGCGCCGGCTTCGGCCCTCCTCCACCGCGCGCCGCACCCGTCCTCCGCCCCCGGCCCCTCCTCCACCTCCCCCCCCCCCCCCCCCCCCGCTCGCCGCACCCGTCGTCCGCCCCCGGCCCCTCCTCCGCCACTGCGGATCCGCGCCTCGCCGGCGGTCCCGCCTTCGCCGACGCGCCGGCGCCCCAATCTCCGCCATCCGCGCCTCCCCCGGCCCCTCCTCCCCTGCCCCGACAAGCCCTGCACACGCCGAGGAGCCCGCGCCCCCGAGGAGGCCGCTCCCCCAACGCCGAGCCGGCACCCCGCCCCCGGCCTCGACCTCGCCGGCCCGCGGCGCGGCCCCGACCTCGCCCCGGCCTCAACCTCACCCCGGCCACCCACGCCCCGACGACCCTGCCCCAAGCCCGCGCCCCCGAGGAGCCGGCTCCCCCGACGCCCCGACGCCGACGAGCCCGCACCACCGGCCTCGCCCCGCCCTCCTCGGCTCCAGCTGCCCCGACAATGAGCCTGCCCCATCCTGCCACTCCGTCCCGCCTCCCTCCCCTCCGTCAGGCCTGAAGCTCGATGCTGAGCGCCACACTGACCTCGCCTTGCTCCTTTCCGTCGTCGGCGCCATCTGCAGGTACCCTGTCCTCCTCCCTTCTCCCTCTGGTACATGGTGATGGTGGTGATTCTGAGAAGAAAAAAACATGGTGATGGTGGTGGTGCTCACGCATGATGGCTGGCTGGCTGCTACTGCTTGCTTGCTGCTACTGCTTGCTTGTTTAGATTGAAAGTAAAATTTAGAAATGCTTGGTGCTGGTAAAATTCAGAATTGATTGAAAGCAACATGTTTAGGAAAATGTGAATTGATTTCGATGTATGCTTGGTGCTGCAAGTTTCAATTGAATGTCGCTGCCGGCCATCGTGCCGTTTAAATTGGATGTGGTTGTTTCAATTAGATTGTGGTTGGCGGCCATCGTGCTGTTTTTTTCTTGCAGGTTTTGGGAACCTCACCTTATAGGGGAGGTGCTATCGAAATTTTCAATTGACAGCTTCATGTTTCGTTGTTTGCAGGATTGGAGGAGGCTTGTCCACTGTCTTCCACTCGTCACTTTGCGGGACAGCAAGGTGAGACATAACCCCCCCCCCCCCCCCCTTTTCCATTTCTATTTGTAGGTAACGCGTAACCTAGTTAGGCGTCTCCCGTTCGAAATAGATACAGTTGTAGATATGCCCGAGGGTTGCATATCTATGACCGTATCTATTTCGAATTGTCCACGTTTCTTGGACAGCCTGAGGATGCGTAGATGGGGCTAGTTTCCATTGTCTGTTCAGGTTTGAGACAGAGTTTCGGCCGCGCCTCCCTGTTGTTCTCCGGATACACAATCTCCCTTCCAGGATGTGTATTTGGAGAACAGCGGGGAGGTGCTGCCGAAATTCTGTCTCGGACCGGAGTAGACCTTGGAAACTAGCCCCATCTACGCATCGTCGGGTGGGATTAGGACCTATCTTCACCTATTAGACATTGTAGGCATCGTGTAGATGCCAATGAATTTTAAATTGCTCCCTCATATGATAGAAGATGGATGACCGTGAGTGGAGGTACACGGGCCGCCCAAGGGAGGGTTCTGAAACAAGTGAATAGGTTGACAAGACCCTTGCTTTCTTGAAACAAGCATTTCTAATGTCAGAAAAGGTGGAAAGACTTGGTGTCCCTTCAGCCATTGCGACAACACAAGGGAGCAGACAGAGGCGGAGATGGGTTTGCATCTTGGTAACTATGGATTTACGCCAAGCTATATCCGGTGGGTCTACCATGGTGAAGCCCATAGATTGAGGAAGGAGGTCGTGAGACAACGCGTCGATGATTGTGATGCTGATGGCGGGGTAGGGGACATGTTACAGGACTATTAGGAAGCCCGGTTCCGTGAACAACCTAGGGATGAGGAGGAGCTAGAGGAGTCCGCAAAGCGCTTCTATGACATGTTTGAAGCGTCACAGAAACCTCTTCACGGGCATACCAGGGTTTCAAAACTGGATGCCATTGCACGTCTAATGGCCGTGAAGTCCCAGTTTAGCTTGAGTCGAAACGCCTTCGATGTTATGTTGATAGTTGTTGCCAGCCTGCTTCCGGAAGGTCACATTCTGCCAATGAGCATGTATGAGGCACAAAAACTGCTTAGTGCACTTAAGATGCCATATGAGCAGATACATGCGTGTCTGAAAGGATGCGTCTTATTCAGGAAAGAGCATGCAGAAGCAAAATACTGTCCAAAGTGTGGGTCCTCTAGGTTCATGGAGGTAGACGCGGGTGATGGACAAAAAAAGGCAGCTCACGGTACCCGTGAAGATCCTAAGGTACCTTCTGTTCTTACCGAGGATCCAACGGCTGTACATGACCGAGGAATCCGCAAAACAGATGATATGGCACAAACATGGAGTTCGATACAAGCCCGATAAGCTGGTACATCTATCTGATGGTAAAGCATGGCAACGATTCGATGAGATTCATGACATCAAAGCTCTAGAGGCTCGTAATGTACGTGTGGCCCTGGCAACAGATGGGTTCAATCCATATGGCATGGGGGCTGCCCCGTACAGTTGTTGGCCCGTGTTTGTTATACCCCTCAATCTCCCTCCAGGCGTCATCTTTTAACGACAGAACATTTTCTTGTCGTTGATAATTCCTGAAAACCCGGGGAGTAATATGTCAGTTTATATGGAGCCTCTGATTGATGATTTAGAACGTGTTTGGGAGGAAGGGGTATGGACATACGATAAAGCTACAAAGACAAACTTCAGAATGTATGTTTGCTACTTCTACTCTCTGCATGACATGCCGGCGTATGGTTGTTTCTATGGCTGGGGCGTTCACTCAAAGTTTCCTTGCCCGGTATGCAAGCATCTTGTGAGGTGGATTTGGTTGAAGAAGGGTGGTAAGTTTTCTTCGTTCGACCAACACCGACAATTCCTCCCTCTTGACCATTCATTCAGAAGAGACAAAAAGAACTTTACGAAAGGTGTCCAAGTTCGCAACCCTCCACCGCAGTTCTTGACAGGTGCGCAGGTGAGTGCTATGTTAGATGGTCTCAAGGTCGATGAAAAAGACGGTGGTTTTGTGGGATATGGTAAGCTACATGCCTTCACTCAGATCTGTGGCTTGTATAGGCTTTCGTATATGAAAGACCTTCTTCTTCCACATAACATTGACCTAATGCACGTTGAACATGGCATAGGCGTTCCACTTTTCGGAACAATCATGTACATTCCTGATAAGACAAGGGACAATGTTAAGGCAAGAGTCGATCAAGCTACTTTGTGCAATCGACCAAAGCTAGACATGGCGCCTCCTGCATCCGGCAAGTCATGGAGAAAACCTAAGGCGGATTTCGTCCTGACGAGGCCCCAAAGGAAGGAAGTACTAGAATGGTACAAAACGTTAATGTTCCCTGATGGGTTCGCAGCGAATCTGAGTAGGGGATTGAACTTGGCTACTATGCGAAGCAACGGGGTCAAGACTCATGACTACCACATGTGGCTTGAGCGGCTTCTTCCCGTGATGGTTCGAGGCTATCTCCCTGATCATGTGTGGCAAGTGCTGGCAGAGTTGAGCTATTTCTTCCGCCAGCTTTGTGCTAAGGAGATATCACCTTCCGTGATTGCAGACATGGAAACAAGCCTTTGCCGAGAGCTGTTTGCCGTCCGGGCTTTGCCGAGTGTTACACTCGGCAAACTTTTTGCCGAGTGTAATACTGCCTTTGCCTAGTGCCTCTGGCACTCGGCAAATTAGGGCTTTCCCGTAGTGACCGTACACAACAGCATGACACAAAAGAACTACGTGCAATTAAGGGAGCTTTGCGCACTTTGTGATGTCAGGTTACACCACAGACAATAAAAAAGGCACTGAACGGGAAACCCCTGATTTATTATTTTTGTGTTTGGCTGAAATGGCCAGCAATGCAAGCACATCTCCACCATCGCCTCCCGAGTGATAAATTTAAAGCTATCATTATTTTTATCTTTTTGTTAGTAACACAAAAAGGGGAAGCATGCCACAATCAGGAGTGGAACAAAATGGGAGGAATTACTTCTTTTGGTACAGTCTCCACTGTATGTAAAGAATTATTTCATCCCTAAGTGCAAGGTCTCAGTGACAAAATATAATAAGCAGGATGAGAACAATTGAAAGATATAATGACGGTGGGAGTAGCGACACCAAAAATCTCTATTTTTCCAAAAGTGCACAATGTTCGTATAAAGTAAAAGAAATATTGAGAAACTGAAATCAGCTAACAAAATCTATTAGCTGCAATCTGTGGAGAACCAATATACCTAGGAGGCCAAAGGTGAAAGCCCAAGGGTGTTGAAGAGATAGACCAGCCATTGGAAAATCGTCGGTCTGTCACGAGAGTCAGTGACGAAAATTGGGAATTTGTTCAACCAAAAGCTTGGCCAAGGATAAATTGCTGTGTGTAGTTGCTAATCAACACTCGATCCCAATCTTCAATGGAGGAGAGAGGGAGAGGAAGTGATAACTACTTTAGTTGCTTGCCTTAAAGCTTGATGGGAGCACGGACCTTGGATGGGTTTATATAGTGTGTAGAAACATAAGCCGAAAAGCTGCACGTGCCTTGTGGCACGCCATCCTGGACAGCAAGAGAACGCACAATCATTATTACAAACAAATCACAACCGTTGGAGTTAATAAGCAAGAAAACAGGAAAACAAAATTGAATAGGTGATGAATTACAAGGATTGAATTTCTACTCCTTCTGAATGTACAACTCTTCAAAAATAATGAGAATTTTCAATATTTTAGAATCGTTCAAGTAGCTAGATGATAGATATGAGGTTGTTGATCTAGTGTTTCCTTACTAAGCTGGTGTGCTAAACTTGTACATAATGTGCTAAGAAATATATTAAAATGGTGCCAATGACACGATATTTACTTAGGTGACGATGATAAGGGTGCTGTAATTCCTGCCGCCTGCTGGGCCCCTGGTCCCTGATCCGTAAACTACGGCATGCTCAGCATTCAGAATTGGCAAGAACTAGAACATAGAAAAAATTGTTGGTATTTGTGAGACTTAAATTGAAGGTTGTCATTCACAATCTTGACATGGAATGTGATATTTTTGTAAAAATTTTTCTCAAAAGAAATATTACATTGAGAACAATGAAGTAAGCTGACATAAAAATGTTCTTCGCCTACAACAGGTTTGTTTTTTTTGTAAGGGAAGACCCCTTTATTTCGCTATGGAGAATTCCAACAGAACCCATGTAGGTGGTAGCCATATTATCACACCGGAATAGAGCAGCAGATTTACAACTTCAAGCTTATTTGGTTAGAATAATAAATCTACTTCCATGTTTATGATTGGGCTAAATTTTATGCCAAAGTAGACTTGGTGAGGTTTACTCCCCAAACTTGAGTAAGAATGTTTTAGACATTTAGATATTAGAACATCTGTATTATATGTACGAAGCACATTTTTCATTGTGCAACAACACACATCTTGCAATTATATGTGTCTCCAAAAATAAATTCACCCATCAATTCAGAATTAAGAAAAAGCACACTAGATTGGAGACACACTGCTTTTTACCCAAATTTAAACTTCTCCGCTCTGTTGAGGTGATGGAAGAAGTTGGGTTTTCTCTCCTATTCCCCCAAAGCAATCACATCAATCGAGCTTATGACTTTCTTGATTCAATTCCTTCCTCACAAACGGGAACTAGGGCTTTCACAAACTTCTCATTGGCTCACAGAAAACCTATTGTGGCTCAATAGTGCCTTAGCCATCTAGGAGGAATGAATGCTCATAGATTTCACCTTTGAACATTTCCAATCACTTGCTCATGAGATGGTGTTTTTCTCTCATTTTATTTGGTCTCTTCTCTCAATCTCACTCGAAGAAATATAATCCACAAAAGCATGGGTGAGGGGACAAGTTCTTGAAAATGCACAAGGTATATTTTCTCAACTCAAGGATACAAAAAACCTATCTTTTGGGATAATGTGGGCGTATATACATATAGGGCAGCTGGAAATCTTATTGTGACTCTCTATTTTTAAAAATATCAGATATTCTTACTTGAAAGTTGGATGTTCCGATTTAAGCAAATCGAATGGATAATCCGATGTCTAGGTCAGAAGTTTAACTCATGTGACAAATGGGTAAGAATAATTCTAATTATGGGAAATTCGGTTATTATGGTATGGAAACGTGTGGATGTTGTGATATTTTTTAAGAAATGCAAGGTCACTATAATGATCTCACTTATTTGTGTTATCAAATAGAAATTAAGGAAAAGATTGATGTGGAGTACATCGGGCGGCACACGACTAACCCATATGAGGTATGTGGCTTGCAGCTTTCTTCAATGGCCCGTGCGGGCTATAGAAGCCTGCCCTCCCCCTCTCCGATCAGACCCTAACTCACTTCCTTTTCTCCACTCCTTGCATCAGGTCTGCCACCCTTCCTGCAGTGAGACACGAAAATCTTACCAGCCCCATGCTACGTCACTCCTGGCCGGCCTGTGTTTGCCGCCATCAGCCATGCCTCTCCTCAGTAGACTTTGTACTCTTGTGTGAAATATATGGTAACCCAATTAAGGAAAATAAGGTAACAAGAATTTGATATCAAATACAAGATTGTGATTCCATTTTGGTCGTAAATATGTGAAACATGAGTAGTGTATGACTATTATTTGTGTATCAAAGTGTGATTTCTGTTTTGGTCAGAGACTTTCGACCAAGTTTGGACAACGCAACTGCAATATCTAATAGCAATATAATCATCTTATATGATGTAAAACATTTATGTAATAAACTATATGTATTATGTGTGTCAAACACATTTTACATGGTCAAATAATACACATCTTGCAATTATGTGTATCCAATAACTAAAAATCACGCTTTATTAGAACCCAAACACATAATCCCAGATGCTTTGTTTTCTAAATATTGAATAGCAATCGAGGATTTGAAGGACTGAATAACTATTGCTTCCGTAATTATCTGGTGATTAGTTATGGGCGCAATTCTATGCCAACAATTAATCACCAAGAAAATTGGCAGAATCCTTTTTAATTTGCTGGTAACTTTTCTCGGTTTATGGCACTGTATATAAATGCCTACCACTCCCCAGTTCAACCATCAACCGTTTCTCATATTTACTTTGTGGAGCAGTAGGATCTCTGTTTGCAACAACTTCTCTCCTTACTTACCTTCTTTCTCTTGCGATGCCTGCAGACTGCAACCCTGAAGGTACACATATGCTGGGCCCCCGGTCCCTGATCCATAAACTACGGCATGCTCGGTATTCAGACTTGGCAAGAACTAGAACAGAGCAAAAAATTGTTGGTATTTGTGAGTCCTAAACTGAAGGATGTTTTGCAATCTTGACATCAAATGTGATATTTTTAAAAATTTGTTGCTCAAAAGCAATATGACATTGAGAGCAATGAACTAAGACGACAAAAAAATATTTGCCACCTACAACAGATTTGTTTTTCAAAAGGGAAGACCCCTTATTTCACTATGGAGATTTCCAACAGAACCCATGTAGGTGGTAGCCATTATTACACTGAAAATGGAATGGAGCAGATTTACAACGTCAAGCTTACATGGTCAGAATAATAAACATACTTTGGTGATTATCTGGTGATTAATTATAGGGTCAATTCTATGTAAAACTTTTCTTGGTGAGGTTTACTCACCAAACCTGAGTAACAATGTTTTACATATTTAGATTAAAACATCTGTATCATGTGTATGAAGCACATTTTACATTGTCCAACAAGACACATCTTCCAATTATATGTGTTTCCAAAATTCATGCATCAATTCATAATTAAAAACAAGAACACTAAATTGGAGACATGCTGATTTTTGACCCAAGTTTAAAGTTCTCCGCTCTGTTAAGGTGATGGAAGAAGTTTGGTTTCCTCTTAACCCTATTCCCCTAAAGCAATCATATAGATCAAGGTTATGACTTTCTTGATTCAATTCCTTCATCACAAAGGGGAACTAGGGCTTTCACAAACTTCTCAATGGCTCATACAGAAGGCTTTGGTGTCTCAAAAGTGCCCTAGCCGTCCTGGAGGAATGAATGTTCACCGATTTCAACTTTGAACGTTGTTGATCAGTTGCTCATGAGATGGTGTTTGTAGCTCATTTGCTCTCTTTCTCTCAATCTCACCCAAACAAATATAATCTACAAAAGCATGGGTGAGGGGACAAGTCCTTGAAAATGCACAAGATATATTTTCTCTGCTCAAGGACACAACAAACCTATCGTTTGGGATGGTGTGGGGGTATATATAGGGAAGCTGGAATAATCTTACTGTTACTCTCTGTTTCTCCAAATATCGGGTAGTCTTACGTGAAAGTTGGATCTTCCAATTTATACAAATTTAATGGATAATCCTATGTCTAGGTCAGAAGTTTAACTCATGTGACAAATGGGTAAGAATAATTCTATTTATGGGAAATTCGGTTATTATGATATGAAACCGTGGATGTTGTGATATTTTTCTTCAGAAATGCAAGGTCACCATAAGAATCTCACTTATTTGTGCTATCATATAGAAAAAAAATTGATGTGGAGAACGCTGGGTGGCACAGGCCTAGCCCATATAAGTTCTGGCTTGTGGCTTTCTTGCATGACCCGTGCTGAAGCGTCTCCGCTTTTCACAGGATCGAGTCGGTATAGCGCTGATGAACAGACGCAACAGTACAACATATAAAAAGCACGAATTTAGTCTTTAAGTTATTACATTAGTCCAATTAAAATAACGAGTACACAGCGGAAGTCTTAACGATACAAACCCAAGCCAAAGATAAAAGATACAAGCGCACGCGCTCACGATACAAGTGAATTCGCATCCAAAGCCATGAAGATGCGAACTCGAGAGGAGATCACTCCTCGGTCTCCCAGTGGGCTGTCCAACCATAGGGAAGCTGGCCATCCCACTGTCCACCTCCACCCGTAGAGTCGGGGATAAAGGTGCTACCTGCAATCAAATATAAATAGCCAAACCCTGAGCAACTAATACTCAGCAAGTCTTACCTGTCAAAAGGCTAACTACAGCCGACTCCTAGTATGCAAGGCTACAAAGGGTGGCTGACTCAATAGCATGACTCGCACTAATTACTTGATCCTTACTTTCAAGTTTTATTCTTCAAGATAAGTACTTAACCGGTAAAACAGTGTGCATATCTCTAAAACATGTATAAAGTAACAATACATCAGCAGTGACAGTATATATAGAGCAATGTAAATAACAGTAATGTACATAGACTAGCATCATATCATCAATCATCTCACACTACGATGTGGCGCACTGAGCAAGGTTGCTCTTGACCGAGAGCGGCGGCATCGATGTACATCATGCAGGAGAAAAACCTGACCACACGCCACACACAGCAAAAGCCGTATGCAGCAACTATTCGCGAAGGTCCCCCTAGAACTGGCTGAGTCTCACACCTCCCGAGAAAGGCCCTCCCGCACAGTCCCCGTCCCAGACGTACGCCCTGATTGTGAGGCATCCCTTCTCTCCCAAGTACCATGATAGAAAGTGCAAGTATCCACGAGACACTAGGGCAACCTAAGCTACTAAGTTTACTAGTTCCATAAAAACACTAGCATGTGATCAGTACGTTCGAACTTGCTCAATAGGGCCAACAACGAACGGTCCTCAATCGACACAGACGGGGCTACACCACCGTGAAGGCCCAGCCTTCTCCAACCATCCTACACAAACAATTCCCCGTCCGGTCTCAACAAATCCTAAATTCATCTAGTACAATCCAGGGTAATTCCTAACTCGCGAGTGGGACCTACCACTCGACTTCTACCGTTCGCTAGTCCCTAAGCATAGCAAGTTCTAACGCAACCTAGACCACATCTACAAAAATAGGACACAAGGTAGGATATGGAAGGGTAATCCTAATGCAGTGCTAAGGCTTCACATCAATTCCTAATAAACCTAATGCACAATCAATTACTAGCCCCAATCAAGTGAGAAAGTAAAAATCCTAAATAGGGAGGCATGCACCGGGGCTTGCCTGGCTCAGGAGCGTAGCTAACGGGGTCAGCGGGGTCAGTGTCCTGCTGCGGCTGCTCCTCCTGCACCTCCTGGGTCTGCTCCTCCGGCAGCTGGAAGTCGAGCGGCTCCGGAGTCGTCTCTGTCACTACACGTTATGACAAGGAAAATAATGCATGTTAGATGCAAGATAATATGATGCAATTAATGATTTAATTACTTGATAGGACAGTCATTTACACTGTAAGTGCAAGTGATTAACTTTGTTAATTAATTCCGTCTGGAGTATTTCCTTCATTAACTTTTAATTAAGTTCACCATTAATTAACTTGGCAAGTTAGATGAACAATGTGATTTCCAAAGTTGATTTATGTCCAGTGGCATTTTTCTGCTGAAGAGTGCCACTGGAAGTAATTTATGGTAAAGTTTCATGATTTATTGCAAAGTAGATTATTTATAATAATTTATACAGTGCAGAACATGATTTAAATCATAAGAAAATAATTAGGCAACATGTGACAGTGGAAAAATGCTCTGTAGGTGTGTTATCAGATTCTTAACAGGCATGCAAGAGTTCAGGATTTATTGTCCAACAGATAATTTATAATGAATTAAACAAGATCTGGACAGATGTATTTTCCAGAAAATACACAATCTGCAAAAGTGTGTTTTGGTATTTTTGCTGGACAGAGGATGTTACAAGGAGTTCGACAAAATTGGTTTTGCATTTTTCTGATGTATATTTCATTTTCTATCGATTTTGGAAGTTTATTGGAATTTCTGGAAATTAAAGAAATCGGTAAATCCTGGAAAAAGGGAATGGGCTCGGTAGGGCGTGGATCTGGGCTGGGTGGGTTGGATCTGGACCGGGTCTCGGCCCAGCGTCCACTGCGCATGCGCGCACGACGCGCATGGCGCGGCGGCGGCGGCGCTGTCGCCGTTCCGGCGACGGAAGCGGGGGAGAAGGTCGAGGCGCGGGCTCCGAAGGCTCACCTCGGTGGCGCGGTTCGCGGCGGGGAGCAGGGCGACGACGAGGCGGGCTGGGAAGCGGCCGGCGACGAGGAGGCGGACGGCGGCGATGGCGACGACGGCGTTCCGGTGGGTGGAAGCGTCGAGGGAAGGAGATGGCGCGCGCACCAGCTTCACGGAGCTGACGCGCACCTCGGGGTCCAACAGGTTGACGACGGGGATGGCCGGAAGACGGAGTTCGTCGGAGAGGTCTTCACGGTGGTCGTCGGCGGCGGGAGGGGAGAACTTCAAATGTGACGGATTCACTGCGACAGGAGGAAAAAGGTGAGGTTGAGGACGTGCGCAACTGAGCTGAGCAGCTGGGGGCGCGAGGAATCGAGCTCGAGCTCACCGTGGTCGCCGGAATCGACGTCGAGGTCGAGGAAACTCAACCTCCGGCCATGGTGGCAATGTCGCTCTTCCTCTCGGCTTGGTGCGCGGAGGGGGAACGAGGGAGCTGGCGCGAGCTTCACGCCATCCTTGCGCTCCTTCTCACGCGGTGGCCTGCACGGAGTCGCGCGGAGACGGCCGTTGCAGTGAGTGCGAGCTGGCTCGGCGGCAATGGCGCGGCGGCTAGGGCGGGGAGAGCTCGGGAGCGCTGGAGAGGAGGAGCGGAGTGGGGAATGGGCGGCTTCCGACCGGGGAGGGGGACAAAAGGGGCGGTCGGAGCGGGGAAGCGGGCCAGGGCACCGCGGCGTCGCGCCGTACGCCGGCGTCCACGCGGCGCGCGACATCGAGCGCGGGCAGTGAGAGGAGAGAGGCTGACGAGCGGGCCCGACAGCATCTTCTCATTTTCCCGAATTAATTCAAACTGAAATTTTCCCCAATCTTTGGCGCTCGATTTGAACTAGCAAATGAACACCAAAAATTGTGAAACCAGTTGCATTCGAAAGATCATGAAATGCTCTTTCCAGTGACATAACATGCACATCTCAATTCGAAATAGAATTCAAATGGCAGCTAGTCAAAGTTGGACATTTTTGGAACTTTGGGGATTTATTTGAGCATCGAAATGAATTTCAAAAATCACCAAAAATTCTCCAAAATTCTTATTTCGCAAGGGCTATCTTCAGAAATTTTGGTTGGGTCAAGTTGTTAAAGAAATTTTTGAGTTGCTTCACAGACATGGGTTTGAACTTGTTTAAACTTCGAATTTTGAATTTTGAATTTGGCTTAATTTCATCTTCACTTCAGTTTGGTTTGCACGCTTCTATAATACAGTGACACGGGGTGTCACAGCCCTCCCCCCTTAAAGGAATCTCGTCCCGAGATTAAAGAGAAGGAGGAAAAACGAATGGCGAAAGGACGAAGAAAAAGATGCAAAAATGGAACAACTAGATAACGCACCTCGGAGGTAGAAAACCTGGAAAATGGGAGTTTAAGAACTCCGCTGTCTCCCACGTGGCCTCGGCCTCAGAGTGGTTGCTCCATTGCACCTTATAGAATCTGGTAGTGCTCTTCCTCGTGACTCGGTCCTTCTGATCGACAATGCCAATAGGCTGCTCGGGGTATGTCAAATCTGGCTCAAGCTGCTCAACACCACTGACCACTCTGTCACTAGGAACCTTCAAGCACTTCTTCAGCTGCGATACGTGGAACACATTGTGAACACTGGAGAGATTGGAGGGCAACTCCAATCTATAAGCGACGGGTCCACACTGCTCAGATATCCGGAACGGTCCAACGTATCGGGGTGCTAGCTTCCCTCTGACACCAAACCGACGTACACCCTTTATGGGAGAGACACGAAGGTATACGTGGCTGCCAACTGCAAACACCAACGGTCGGCGTCTTCTGTCAGCATAGCTCTTCTGTCGAGACTTGGCTGCTCTCAAGTTCGACTGAATGCGTCTCACAGTCTCCTCGGCCTCTGCTATCAACTCAGTCCCAAAGGTGAATCGCTCGCCAGACTCAACCCAATTAAGGGGAGTGCGACAGCGACGTCCATACAACGCCTCAAAGGGTGCCATCTTGATGCTCTCCTGGTAACTGTTGTTGTAGGAGAACTCTGCTAGCGGTAAACATTTCTCCCAATCCTTGGTGTGAGTCAGCACGCAAGCACGAAGTAAGTCCTCAAGAATCTGGTTCACCCTCTCAGTCTGTCCATCTGTCTGAGGGTGGTAAGCAGCACTGCGGATCAAGGTGGTGTCTAAAGAAGCATGCAGCTGCTCCCAGAAGCGAGAAACAAACTGAGGTCCTCTATCTGAAATGATGGTCTTAGGCACTCCATGCAAACAGACAATCCGGGAGATATAAAGCTCAGCATACTTCTGCACACTGTAACGGGTATACACTGGAATGAAGTGAGCTGACTTGGTCAATCGATCGACAATTACCCAAATAGAGTCATGCTTCTGTGATGTGAGAGGTAAGCCAACAATGAAGTCCATGCTAATATCCTCCCACTTCCAAACAGGAATACTCAAAGGCTGCAATAATCCAGCTGGCTTCATGTATTCTGCCTTCACTCTCCTGCAAGTGTCACACTCAGAAACGTACTGTGCGACCTCCCGCTTCATGCGGGTCCACCAGAAGCGACTCCTCAAATCCTGGTACATCTTGTTGCTACCAGGGTGGATGGAATACTTGGACAAGTGTGCCTCATCAAGAATCTTCCTGCGCAACTCAAAGTCCTTAGGAACTACCAATCTGTCCTTGAACCACAGGACTCCATCCTCATCCTCTCTGAAACACTGGACTCCAGCTTCCCCGAGCTTGAGTCTCCTCCTGAGGTGATTCACCTTCTCATCCTTCTTCTGCGCTGCCACAATCTCATCTCGCAGGGTCGGAACAAGTGATATATTGGCCAAAGAGCCATAAGCATACACTCTAAGACTGGGCTCTGCCTCTGCATAAGGAGCTGCGATGAGATTATTGCAATGAGCCTTGCGACTCAAAGCATCAGCAACCACATTAGCCTTCCCTGGGTGATAGTGAATCTCCAGATCATAGTCCTTGATCAGCTCTAACCATCTCCTCTGGCGCATGTTCAGATCTGACTGCGTGAATATATACTTGAGACTCTTGTGATCTGTGTAGATATGCACC
Source organism: Eragrostis curvula (assembly GCA_007726485.1). NCBI lineage: Eukaryota > Viridiplantae > Streptophyta > Magnoliopsida > Poales > Poaceae > Eragrostis > Eragrostis curvula. The sequence continues at coordinate 28,953,530 of CM017440.1, read as the reverse complement.
AGATTTCCCAACAGATAATGCCGCCATACTTTCAAAGCAAGTACGACAGCTGCAAGCTCAAGATCGTGAGTGGGGTAATGCTCTTCATGTCGCTTAAGCTGCCGAGAGACATAAGCAATTACCCTGCCATCCTGCATCAGCACACAACCAAGACCAGTACCGGAAGCATCACAATACACATCAAATGTCTTGGTGATATCAGGCTGAGCTAAAACTGGAGCGGTAGTGAGAAGCTTCTTCAGATTCTGGAAAGCATCACCACACTGCGAGCTCCACACAAATCTCATGTTCTTCTTCAGCAACTCAGTGATGGGCTTGGAGATCTTAGAGAAATTTGGAATAAACCGACGGTAATAACCAGCCAAACCCAAGAAACTGCGAATCTGAGATACAGTCGTAGGTGCATTCCAATCCAGAACATCCTGCACCTTGCTAGGGTCAACAGCAATACCCTCAGCTGATATAACATGGCCCAGAAAAGGCACCTCGCTAAGCCAGAACTCGCACTTGCTGAACTTAGCGTACAGCTGGTGATCCCTCAATGCTGCAACACAATCCTGAGGTGCTGCTCATGCTCCTCCTCTGTCTCTGAATAGATCAAGATGTCGTCAATGAAAACCACGACAAACTTGTCCAACTCTGGCATGAACACTGAGTTCATCAAGTACATGAAGTAAGCAGGTGCATTGGTCAAACCGAAAGACATCACCAAGTACTCATAGAGTCCATATCTGGTAGCGAAAGCAGTCTTCGGAATGTCCTCTGCACGGATCTTAATCTGATGATACCCAGAACGGAGATCAATCTTGGAGAACACCTTAGCTCTAGCTAGCTGATCGAACAAGATATCAATGCGAGGCAGCGGATACTTGTTCTTAATCGTCACAGCATTAAGTGGCCTATAATCCACACATAGCCTGAGCGCCTGATCCTTCTTCTTCACAAACAAGGCTGGACAACCCCAAGGTGAAGAGCTAGGACGAATGAAACCCTTGTCCAATAGCTCCTTCAGCTGCATCTTCAACTCTGCTAACTCATTAGGGGCCATCTTGTACGGTTTCCTGGAGATAGGTGCTGTGCCTGGCTGCAAGTCAATGCGGAACTCCACATCACGATCTGGTGGTAAGCCTGGCAAATCATCTGGAAACACATCGGGGTACTCACGCACCACCGGTATCATATCCAGACTCTTGCCAACGGTCTGGTGCACTGACGGTCGCGATGGGGCCAACAAGGATAGCTGAAGGGTGACCTTGCCGTGCATAGGAGAATCCAAGTGAACAAGACGGAGAGAAGTATCAAGAACAGCCTTCTGGACCCTCATCCATCCCATACCAAGTATCACATCTAAACCCTGACCGTCCAACACAATAAGATGGGTCGGGTAGATCTGTCCAGCAAGGTCAATAGGAGCATTACGCACTATCTGCCTCGTCACAATGCGGCCTCCTGGTGTACTGATCACGTACGGAGTCTCTAAGGAAGAAATCACAAGACCCAGTCGTCGAGTACAAGCTAAACTGACAAACTCATGTGTCGCACCTGAATCAAACAAGATAACCACGGGCTCGTGTCGCATAGAGAACGTACCAGCTAGAACCTGCTCACCCTCTGGAACCTCCTCTGCAGTGGTGTAGTTAACGCGCCCAGTCTTGACTGGCGCGTTCCTGCCCTGCTGGCGCTGCTGTCCTGCTGCCTGAACTGGAGCCCTCTGCGCGTTGTTCTGCCTAGGTGCTGCACGGCAGTCACGCGCGAAGTGCCCCACCTGTCCACAGTTGAAGCACGGAAAACCTCTGCCTGCCTGCTGCTGCTGCTGCTGCTGCTGCGAGCGCTGCTGCTGCTGACGCTGCTGCTGCTGTGGCTGTCTCTGAGCCAACTGCTGCTGCTGCTGCTGACGCTGGTACTGTGGAGGTGCAAGGTACCTCTGTCCACTGGGAGCGGTGTACACAAGGCGTGGCCTGGCTGAAGTGCTGCCAGACTGTGGTGCCACTGCCTTCCTCTTCCTCTTGTCGTCCTGGTGTGCCCTGATGGCATCCTCCATCACGATCGCTGCACTGACAAGCTCGTCGAAGGTACCACCGGCGTTCAGGACAAGCCGGGACTGAAGCTTGGTAGACAAGCCTCTCAAGAAACACGCCTTCCGCTTGGCGGGCGTGTCTACCTGGTCTGGAGCAAACTGGGCCAGGTGGTTGAACACCTGGGCGTAGTCGAACACGCTCCTGCCTCCCTGCCTGAGGTCCAGGAACTCCCTGAGCTTCCGCTGCATAAGGCCAGGCGGAATGTGGAACGAGCGAAAGGCCTCTCTGAACTGTGCCCAAGTCAACTGCTGACCGGCCGGAAGAGTGGCAAGGTGAGCTGCCCACCATCCTCCAGCCGCCCCGTGAAGCTGCTGCGCCGCGAACAGTGTCTTCTGCACCTCTGTGCAGTCAGGAAGGAGCCCAAACTTGGACTCCACAGTGCGCAGCCAAGCCTCCGCCTCCATCGGGTCAGTGGACCCGGAAAAGACAGGCGGGTGAGTGGCCAGGAAGTCTCCGTAGGTGCAGCCTGGCTGTGCGCCCCGACGGTGGCCACCCTGCTGGGTGACGGCCTGAACGAGAGTCCTGAGCAGCTCCGTCTGGTTGTGCATCGCCTCCGCCAGAGTGTGCTGCGGGGGTGGCGGCGACGGCGGGCGACGCGGCGGCATCCTGCCAATTAAACATTTCCACCGTTAGCTCCAGAATACAATATCATTATCAGGCGGAAATTTAAATTGACATGCACAGGCAGAAACAAAAGTAGCTCAGATCCAAATAATTAAACTGACAGATCCATTCATAACATTAATTAAGTCTTACAGAGCATTCATTACATAGATCATGGTACAATCCACTCATGCGTACATAGGGGGTGTAACATCCAACAAAATACTACGACACCTGACCAACTATCATGATGCTCCTAGATCAAGCTAACTAAGGACCTGTCGACACTACGACGCACATGCGTCATCCACATCGCATCCAGCGCGCCTCTGTCACGCTTGGAATGCCGAGTAAGGCAACTAACGGTGCCTCCTACCACGGTGGGAAGCGGTGTCCAGGATCTCTGAAGGAAACAGCTCAACACTCATCTCTGACACGGCGTCCTCCTGTGCCTCCTCCTCTGCTGGAGGTGCCACAACTGCTGCAGCAACCTGCTCCTGGAGTCCCACTATCTGGTGCTGGGCGACCTGCAACTGCTGCTCGAGCTGTCCTGCGTGGTTCAGTGAAGCAGCTAGCTCACCGACTAACTCAGAAATCTCGTGGCCACGTGCAGTGAGCTGGCCGGCAAGCTGGTCACGCTGGGCGGCACACTGGTCGCGCTGTGCAACACACTGGTCAAGCTGAGCAGCACAGTGGTCGCGCTGAGCGGTAGTCACGGCCAAGGCGTGCTCCAACTGCGCAATCCTGTCGTTCCTAGCGTCCACTGTCTCTGACAACTCCTCCACACGGCTCAAAGTCCGCCCACCTGCGCGGTCAGAAGCCACAAGAACCCTGTACAGCTCGGACAAGTGTCTAGCCGTAGAAGGCAGCTGCGTCGGGGTGAGGACCAAGTTGCCGCTGTCTAGCTGCCTGAGACGTCTCCTGTACTGAGGGTGACCTGTGGTGCTGACTGGAAACAAGCTCAGTGAGGTGTTGCCCAGATCAGCAATGTGCATCTCGCAGAAACGCACCATCGCCTGAAGAGCAACACTGTTCAGGGTCTCGTCAAAGTCCTGACCGAAACCCCGAAGAGAGAAGTGCGACCAAGCAGGCCGCTGTGGGTGCGAGGGGACATCCACCCACATCGAGAAGCGGGGAAGTCCGTACACCTGGCTGGGCTGTCCGCGGTAGCGCGGAGGGTCGGGGTAGCCAAGTCGCTGCAACTCAGCCCAAAACAGCGAGGGAAAACCGGCGTGGTAAAGACCATCCGTGTGCAGTGCACCGTCCTCCCCAAGCTCAGCGTGCGGAAAGTCGTCTAGGTCAGCCATCTGCGGAAAAGAGAGAGAAAAAGTCACAATCTCTTCCAACAGAACAAAATAACCATGCTAAGCAAGAAATATAACATGGTCAGGCTGCTATAGAGGGGTAGCAAAAGCCACACACACAGCCCACAAGGAAAGCAATGAAAAACTGCAACGCTGAAAATCTGACTCGCTAAGAACAGCAGACACTAAAACGAAAACTGGTACTTCTGGAGGCTTCAAACGAGAAAACTCATAACGCGTCGGTATAGCGCTGATGAACAGACGCAACAGTACAACATATAAAAAGCACGAATTTAGTCTTTAAGTTATTACATTAGTCCAATTAAAATAATGAGTACACAGCGGAAGTCTTAACGATACAAACCCAAGCCAAAGATAAAAGATACAAGCGCACGCGCTCACGATACAAGTGAATTCGCATCCAAAGCCATGAAGATGCGAACTCGAGAGGAGATCACTCCTCGGTCTCCCAGTGGGCTGTCCAACCATAGGGAAGCTGGCCATCCCACTGTCCACCTCCACCCGTAGAGTCGGGGATAAAGGTGCTACCTGCAATCAAATATAAATAGCCAAACCCTGAGCAACTAATACTCAGCAAGTCTTACCCGTCAAAAGGCTAACTACAGCCGACTCCTAGTATGCAAGGCTACAAAGGGTGGCTGACTCAATAGCATGACTCGCACTAATTACTTGATCCTTACTTTCAAGTTTTATTCTTCAAGATAAGTACTTAACCGGTAAAACAGTGTGCATATCTCTAAAACATGTATAAAGTAACAATACATCAGCAGTGACAGTATATATAGAGCAATGTAAATAACAGTAATGTACATAGACTAGCATCATATCATCAATCATCTCACACTACGATGTGGCGCACTGAGCAAGGTTGCTCTTGACCGAGAGCGGCGGCATCGATGTACATCCTGCAGGAGAAAAACCTGACCACACGCCACACACAGCAAAAGCCGTATGCAGCAACTATTCGCGAAGGTCCCCCTAGAACTGGCTGAGTCTCACACCTCCCGAGAAAGGCCCTCCCGCACAGTCCCCGTCCCAGACGTACGCCCTGATTGTGAGGCATCCCTTCTCTCCCAAGTACCATGATAGAAAGTGCAAGTATCCGCGAGACACTAGGGCAACCTAAGCTACTAAGTTTACTAGTTCCATAAAAACACTAGCATGTGATCAGTACGTTCGAACTTGCTCAATAGGGCCAACAACGAACGGTCCTCAATCGACACAGACGGGGCTACACCACCGTGAAGGCCCAGCCTTCTCCAACCATCCTACACAAACAATTCCCCGTCCGATCTCAACAAATCCTAAATTCATCTAGTACAATCCAGGGTAATTCCTAACTCGCGAGTGGGACCTACCACTCGACTTCTACCGTTCGCTAGTCCCTAAGCATAGCAAGTTCTAACGCAACCTAGACCACATCTACAAAAATAGGACACAAGGTAGGATATGGAAGGGTAATCCTAATGCAGTGCTAAGGCTTCACATCAATTCCTAATAAACCTAATGCACAATCAATTACTAGCCCCAATCAAGTGAGAAAGTAAAAATCCTAAATAGGGAGGCATGCACCGGGGCTTGCCTGGCTCAGGAGCGTAGCTAACGGGGTCAGCGGGGTCAGTGTCCTGCTGCGGCTGCTCCTCCTGCACCTCCTGGGTCTGCTCCTCCGGCAGCTGGAAGTCGAGCGGCTCCGGAGTCGTCTCTGTCACTACACGTTATGACAAGGAAAATAATGCATGTTAGATGCAAGATAATATGATGCAATTAATGATTTAATTACTTGATAGGACAGTCATTTACACTGTAAGTGCAAGTGATTAACTTTGTTAATTAATTCCGTCTGGAGTATTTCCTTCATTAACTTTTAATTAAGTTCACCATTAATTAACTTGGCAAGTTAGATGAACAATGTGATTTCGAAAGTTGATTTATGTCCAGTGGCATTTTTCTGCTGAAGAGTGCCACTGGAAGTAATTTATGGTAAAGTTTCATGATTTATTGCAAAGTAGATTATTTATAATAATTTATACAGTGCAGAACATGATTTAAATCATAAGAAAATAATTAGGCAACATGTGACAGTAGAAAAATTCTCTGTAGGTGTGTTATCAGATTCTTAACAGGCATGCAAGAGTTCAGGATTTATTGTGCAACAGATAATTTATAATGAATTAAACAAGATCTGGACAGATGTATTTTCCAGAAAATACACAATCTGCAAAAGTGTGTTTTGGTATTTTTGCTGGACAGAGGATGTTACAAGGAGTTCGACAAAATTGGTTTTGCATTTTTCTGATGTATATTTCATTTTCTATCGATTTTGGAAGTTTATTGGAATTTCTGGAAATTAAAGAAATCGGTAAATCCTGGAAAAAGGGAATGGGCTCGGTAGGGCGTGGATCTGGGCTGGGTGTGTTGGATCTGGACCGGGTCTCGGCCCAGCGTCCACTGCGCATGCGCGCACGACGCGCATGGCGCGGCGGCGGCGGCGCTGTCGCCGTTCCGGCGACGGAAGCGGGGGAGAAGGTCGAGGCGCGGGCTCCGAAGGCTCACCTCGGTGGCGCGGTTCGCGGCGGGGAGCAGGGCGACGACGAGGCGGGCTGGGAAGCGGCCGGCGACGAGGAGGCGGACGGCGGCGATGGCGACGACGGCGTTCCGGTGGGTGGAAGCGTCGAGGGAAGGAGATGGCGCGCGCACCAGCTTCACGGAGCTGACGCGCACCTCGGGGTCCAACAGGTTGACGACGGGGATGGCCGGAAGACGGAGTTCGTCGGAGAGGTCTTCACGGTGGTCGTCGGCGGCGGGAGGGGAGAACTTCAAATGTGACGGATTCACTGCGACAGGAGGAAAAAGGTGAGGTTGAGGACGTGCGCAACTGAGCTGAGCAGCTGGGGGCGCGAGGAATCGAGCTCGAGCTCACCGTGGTCGCCGGAATCGACGTCGAGGTCGAGGAAACTCAACCTCCGGCCATGGTGGCAATGTCGCTCTTCCTCTCGGCTTGGTGCGCGGAGGGGGAACGAGGGAGCTGGCGCGAGCTTCACGCCATCCTTGCGCTCCTTCTCACGCGGTGGCCTGCACGGAGTCGCGCGGAGACGGCCGTTGCAGTGAGTGCGAGCTGGCTCGGCGGCAATGGCGCGGCGGCTAGGGCGGGGAGAGCTCGGGAGCGCTGGAGAGGAGGAGCGGAGTGGGGAATGGGCGGCTTCCGACCGGGGAGGGGGACAAAAGGGGCGGTCGGAGCGGGGAAGCGGGCCAGGGCGCCGCGGCGTCGCGCCGTACGCCGGCGTCCACGCGGCGCGCGACATCGAGCGCGGGCAGTGAGAGGAGAGAGGCTGACGAGCGGGCCCGACAGCATCTTCTCATTTTCCCGAATTAATTCAAACTGAAATTTTCCCCAATCTTTGGCGCTCGATTTGAACTAGCAAATGAACACCAAAAATTGTGAAACCAGTTGCATTCGAAAGATCATGAAATGCTCTTTCCAGTGACATAACATGCACATCTCAATTCGAAATAGAATTCAAATGGCAGCTAGTCAAAGTTGGACATTTTTGGAACTTTGGGGATTTATTTGAGCATCGAAATGAATTTCAAAAATCACCAAAAATTCTTCAAAATTCTTATTTCGCAAGGGCTATCTTCAGAAATTTTGGTTGGGTCAAGTTGTTAAAGAAATTTTTGAGTTGCTTCACAGACACGGGTTTGAACTTGTTTAAACTTCGAATTTTGAATTTTGAATTTGGCTTAATTTCATCTTCACTTCAGTTTGGTTTGCACGCTTCTGTAATACAGTGACACGGGGTGTCACACGTGCTAGCTATGTAAGCCTACCTCCCCCTCCCCGGCAAAGCCCTAGCCCACTTCCTTTTATCCGCATCTTGCACGAGGCCTGACTCCCTTCCTGCCGTGAGCCACACAAAACCTAACAGCCCCATACTACGCCACTCCTGGCCTGCCCCTGTTTGCCGCCATCAGCCATGCCTCTCCTTTGTAGACGTTGTACTCTTATGTGAAATAGATGGTAACCCAATTAAGGAAAAAAAGTTACAAGAATGTTTGTTATCAAATACAAGATTGCGATTCTATTTTGGTCTTAGATATGTGAAACACGAGTAGTATATTACTATTATTGCGTGTCAAAGTGTGATTTCTATTTTGGTCATAGAGTCTCGAGCCAGTTTGGTCAATGCAACTGCGATATCTTATAAAAATATAATCCTCTTAGATTATGTAAAACATTTACGTATTAAGCTATATTTATTATGTGTGTCAAACCCATTTTACATGGTCAACTAATACACATCGTGTAATTATGTGTATCCAACAACTAAAAATCATGCTTTAATAGGACCCAAACACATAATCCCAAATGTTCTGTTTTCTAAATATCGAATAGCAATTGTAGGATTTTAAGGACTGAATAACTATTGCTTTACTGATTATCTGGTGATTAGTTATGGGCCCAAAGTTCAATCACCAAGAAAATTTGCAGAATCCTTTTTGCGAGTAACCTTTATCCATTTATGTGACTGTATATAAATGCCTACCATCCCCCAGATCAAGCATCAATTGTTTCTTATTTACTTAGTGGAGCATTAGGGTCTCTGTATGCAACAGCTGATCTCCTTACTTACATTCTTGCTCTTGCGATGCCTGCAGACTGCAACCCTGAAGGTACACATATGCTGCGCCAAAAGTTTAATAGCAAATATTGAACTGAAAGGACTGAATATATACTTGTAAATGTACAACTCTGCTAACTAATTAGAATTTGCTTACTAAGGTTGTAAGTTTGTTGATCTACTTTTTCTTTGCTAAGCTGGGGTGCTAAACTACTACATAATATGCTAAGAAATCTAAAATGGTGCTAATTACACAATGTTTACTTGGGTGAAGATGATAAGGGTGTCGCAATTCCTGCCACCTGCTCGTCCCCCGGTCCCTGATCCGTAAACCACGGCATGCTCGGCATTCAGAACTGGCAAGAACTAGAACAGAGCGAAAGTTCATGTAAGAATAGAAAAATGAGTTCGGAACTTCTGATCCAAGAACCAGACCCTCAAAATTAATTACAAATTTGAGCTATTGACTTGCCAATGATTGCAGGGAGCATTATTCTAGTAATGGACTGAATGGATCAATACCAACTACACTGGGAAAGCTGAATAATCTAGTCAACCTGGATCTTGAGGACAACCTTCTCTCTGGAACAATACCTGCTTGGCTTGGTGCCAACACACAGAGAAACATGTGTACAATTTGTTAGAACATTTTTGTGTGTTTGAGGCACACAAAGAATTCCCGTGATTTATGACTCCCTATGCAATATATGAAATGTGGTGTTGTTCTGCAGCAGGTTGCATGGGAACAACATGACGGGATCGATATCCTCATCTTTGGGAAATCTAACCAACCTTGTGAACTTCGAACTTCAGAAGAATTTGCTGAGTGGACCCATTCCTGCCTTCCTGGCAAAGTCAAGACACTACGAACTCTGGAAGTTATTCTACCCCAATAAACTATTGACACTCACATAACATAGCAGCATTCTTTTAAAGGCCTTAAGTAAATTTCCCTATATCTGATGAAAATTTCAAATATACAAGTTTGTAATGATATATAAATGGTAAATTCTGATTTGCAAAAGTGTAATTGCCAGTTTTCTTGTCAGTGAGATTCAATCCCTTTTTATGGCCGTTAAAACTATTTGCTATTCTCTGCAGGCACCTGAACGGAGTTACAATATTTTAGACATTTAGAATTAAAACATATGTATTATGTGTACGAAGCACATTTTACATTGTCCAAAACACTACACATCTTGCAACTTTGTGTCTCAAACAACTAAATTCGTCCATCAATTTAGAATTGAGATCAAACACTCCACAAATACCTACCAGCCCCATGCTACTCCGCTTATGGCCGGCCTCCCTTCGCCGCCGTCAGCCATGCCTATCCTCACTAGAGTCTGTGATCTTGTGTGAACTATATGGTAACCCAATTTAAGAGAAGGGTAACAAGATTTTGATATCAATTACAAGACCATGATTTCTATTTTGGCCATATATACGTAAAACACGTGTAGTCTGATTTCTTTTTTGGTCATTGAGTCTGGACCAAGTTTAGACTATCCTCTTATATTATGTAAAACATTTACATATTAAACTATCTATGTTATATGCATGAATCCCTATTTACATGGTCCAATAATACCCATCTTGCAATTATGGGTATCCATTTACTAAAAAACATGCTTTATTCGAACCCAAACATGTAATCCCAAATGTTTTGTTTTCTAGATATTGAATAGAAATTGTAGGATTGTAAGGATTGATTAACTAATAATATATATACCATATTTACTATAAATTGTACCTAAACAAGTTTTTGATATAATAATATATGATATTGTCAAAATATTGTTGTTTTGTTGACACTACCATATTTACCATTTGCTAGCCTTGAATCTTTTGTAAAGAATGCTTCATATTTGTTGGGAGATCTTCCATTGATACCTGGTTCTTAATTAATTTGGATTCGGATCGTTTGATGATGCTGCCATCACCAAAGGCAAAACTTCTTCTCTTACTAGTGTGCAACAAGCTCTTTTAATGTATTCATAATGAATCACAGAAATGAGTGGGAAATTTAATTCTAAATATTTTATAAATAATTATTAAAATTGAAAATATATTTTTGGATGGAAGCAATATTGTGATTTCTCTCTAACAATAACTTATTTTCAAATTCTCCAAATTTTTAAATTGATAAATTATCATCTAACTGTGAACATAAAAATAAGTTATATAAATTAAATGTTTAATAGAAGTCTATAGTTGATGTTTCAAAAGGTAGATTTTTTCAAGTGTTTCCTTACTAAGCTGGTGTGCTAGACTTGTAAATAGTGGGCTAAGAAATCTAACAAAATGGCGCTAATGAAATGATGTGTTTACTTGGGTGGCGATGATAAGGGCGATGTAATTTCTGTCGCCTGCTAGGCCCCTGGTTCTTGATCCATAAACCACGACACTCTCGGCATTCAGAATTGGCAAAGACCAGAATAGACAAAAATTTTGTTGGTAGTGAGGCCTAAATTGAAGGTTGTGATTCAAAATCTTGACATGGAATGTGATATTTTTAGTAGATCATTGATTGAAAGCAATATTACATTGAGAGGAGTGAACTCAGTGTCATAATAATATACAACATATTTGTTCTTTGTAAGGGAAGATACCTTATTTCACTAAGTAGATTTCAAACACAACCCATGTAGGCGGTAGCCATTATTACATCAGATTATAGAATTGAGAAGAATACAAAGTAAAGCTTATTTGGTCAGAATAATAATCATACTTCCATGATTATCTGGCGAACAATTGTGGGCTGAATTCTATGCTAAAGTAGACTTAAGAGGTTTACTCTAGAAACCGGAGTAACAATGTTTTAGAAATTCAGATATTTAAAACATCTGTATGATGTGCATGAAGCACATTTTACATTGTCCAACACTACACATCTTGCAATTATATGTGTTTCAAACAACACAACCCTATTCCATCAATTCAGAATTGAGAATAAGCACACTAAATGGGAGACGCGCTGATTTTTCACTGGAGTATATGAACTACTCCACTCCGTTGAGGTGCTCAAAGAAGTTGGGTTTTTTTCTCTCAACCCTATTCCACAAAAGCAATCACTTTGAACGTTACTGATCATGTAAAGAACCGCATGGGAGCAGCCAATCATCATCAATCCTTGCTCTTGGGAGTATGTCACTTGCGATAATGAAAGCCACTGAACCCGACTCGTATGATTGCCACTCTCTCCTCTTCTTATTATTAGGATTTGCATACGTTTCTTGTAGGACTGTAGAATCATCCGTATTTTTTGTTTTTAAAATAAAAGAAAAATAAGAAAGATTCAAAACTTTTGACTCGTTGAAACTTATATAGAGTAGATGGTATAACTTTCTGAAAATCTGTTGAAGTGAACAGACTTGTTACTTGATTTTTTTTATTATTTTTTTGCAGGGATTTATGGAAATGTAGGTATGTCAGGCCCTTCGATTCCAGAGCTGGGAGATCTTTAGATGAATCAGTTCATGCATGTAAGAATAGAAAAAGACTTTTGACCCAACAACCAGACCCTCAAAATTAATTACAAATTTGAGCTATTGACTTGCCAATGTTTGCAGGGAGCTTTTTGGTAATGGACTGAATGGATCAATACCAACAACACTAGGAAAGCTGAGTAATCTTGTCACCCTGGATCTTCAGGATAACATCCTTCTCTCTCTGGCACAATACCTGCTTCGCTTCACGCTAACAAACTGAAAAATGTGTATACAATTGGTTAGATCATTTTTGCATGTTTGACGCACACAAAGAATGCCCGTGATTTCTAACTCCCTAGGCAATATATGAGATTTGGTATTGTTCAGCAGCAGGTTTCATGGGAACAACCACACGGGATCGATAACCTCATCTTTGGCCAATCAAACCAATCATTTGAGCTTGGAAATTCAGAAGAATTTGCTGAGTGGACCCATATTCATTCCTCCCTAGCTAGGCAATATGAAGACCCTACGGTCTCGATATGTTATTCTGCCTTAATAATTGCTGAGTCTCGCCTAATATAGCAGAATTCTTTGTGAACGGCCTTAAGCACAATCCTCTATATCTGATAAAGTTTAAAATATAAAAGCTTGTATTAATATATAAATGGTAAATTCATAAATGCCAAAGTAGCCTTGGGAGCTTTACCCGGGAAACCAGGGTAACAAAGTTTTAGACATCTAAGTAGATATTATAACATTCGTATTATGTGTATGAAGCACATTTTACATTGTCCAACAGTACACATCTTGCAATTATGTGTCTCAAACAACTAAATTAATCATCCATCAATTTAGAATTGAGAACAAACACCACAAATACCTACCAGCCCCATGCTACGCCGCTTCTGACCAGCCTCCCTTCACCGCCGTCAGCCATGCCTATCCTCAGTAGACTCTGTTGTCTTGTGTGAAATATATGGTAACCCAATTGAACAAAAGGTAACAAGATTTTGGTTACAAATACAAGATTGTGATGTCTATTTTAGTCGTATATATGTGAATCACGAGTAGTGTGATTTCTTTTTTAGTCATTGAGTCTCAACCAAGTTCGGATAATGCAACTGCAATTAATATCCTATAACTATCCTATTATATTCTGTAAAAAAATTAAATATTAAACTTTTTGTATTATGTGTACGAAACCCATTTTACATGGTCCAATAAAACACATCTTGCAATTATGTGTATCCAACAACTGAAAATCATGTTTTATTCGGTCCCAAACATATAATCCCAAATGTTTTGTTTTCTAAATATTGGAAATCAATTATTGCAGGATTGTAAGGATTGAATAACTATTGCATTGCTTCTGAATATTTATCTCTTTATATATAATATGAATTTCCTTCAATTAATTAGAAACCGTTCAAGCATAACAGAGGGGTTGTTCATCTAGTCTTTCCCTTCTAAGCTGGTGTGCTAAATTAGCACAACATGGTAAGAAAACTAATGAAATTGTGCTAATTATATGATGCATGTTTACTTGGTGAGGATGATGATGAGGGTGAACCAATACCTGCCCTCTGTTGGGCCCCTGGTCCAGTATCCAAAACTACCACATGCTTGACATTCAAACCTCCCAGAGGGGAACCAGGACTTTAACAAACTTCGCAATGGCTCACCGAGAAAGCTTTGGTGGCTCAACAGTGACACCTATGTGTCTTGGAATCATCACACTTCAAGCGGAACGAATGCCCACAGTTTTCCCCTTCAAATGTTACTGATCAAACGCTCATGAGATGGTGTTTTTAATCATTAGCACTCTTTCTCGATCTCAACTTAACCGCAACAAATTAACCATAAAGCATGGGAGACGGGACAAGTGCTTGAAAAAGCACAAGATATATTTTATCAGCTCAAGGATCCAACAAACCAGGATTCCTGAAACCATCGGAAACTAGACCTTTTTTACAGAAACTGGGAAACGGGTCTAGTCCGGTTCTAGCGGATGACTTGTTTTTTAATTCAAATATTGAGCGTATATGAAATTTTGATAAACAATTGTAAAAAAAATATGCAAAAATACTAGATGAAAATTGAGGCCGAATGGTCCAACAAGATTTTGAAAACTCGTTTTTTTGGCTGGCCAAAAGATGATAGAAAAATAACATGGAAAAAGGAAAGGAAAAGAAAAGAACATACCTTATCCACTTCCCCAACCTCATTCGTCCAAACTGCTCTCCTACAGACCCCTGTGCTTTTGTCCGGTTTCTGGTACTGGAAACTGGACTAACTCGTGAGTGTTTAAAAAAAATGACTATATATAGGGCAGCTGGACAATTGAATGGATAAACAGATGTGTTTAGGTGAGAAGTTTCACTAACGTGACAACTAGGTAAGAATAATTTTACGTATGATAACTTTGGATATTCTGTTACGAAATTATGGATGTTCTGATTTTTTTTTCAAAAATTTAAGGACCCTTAGATTTAGTTCTCTTCGGACTATCATATAGCATGGAAAGTTCGATGTGGATCATATGGCGTGTGTCATGAACACAGCCCATATCAGTACTCCCATGAGGCCTTCTTGCACAGACCTTGCGGGCTATACATAAGCCCCGACCCCCGCCCCCGCCCCCGCCCCCCCCCCCCCCCCCCCCCCCCTCTTCTGCCCGAGCCAGCCAAACCTTAGCTCACTCCCTCTCCTCTGCGACAAAGAAAGCTGATGCTGATACATCGACGTTTCATGAGTGAACATACCAAAATATTGTTGTTTTGTTGATAGTACCATATTTATCATTTGCTAGCCTTGAAACTTTTGTAAACAATATTTGTTGGGAGATCATCCATATCGATACCTAGTCACTAATTAATTTTGATTCGGATCGTGCTTGACGTATTTTCCGTGGATAAGATGGCAGCGCTCTGATGCTGCCATCTGCCATTGAAAATGTATTTTTGGATGGAAGTAAAATTGAGAAATTAACATATGACTGTTAACATAAAAATAAGATATACATATTAAATGTTTAATAGAAGTCTATAGTTGATGTTTTCATAGACTTTTTTCGGACTGGGATCCCCAATTTTTTCCCAAAAGTTTAATAGCAAATGATGAAGTGAAAGAACTGAATATATAGTACCTATAATGTAAACTCTGCTAAATAATTAGAATTTGCTTACAAAGGTTGTAAGTTTGTTGATCTACTTTTTCTTTGCTAATAAGCTGGGGTGCTGAACTACTACATAATATGCTAATAAATCTAAAATGGTGCTAATTACATGATGTTTAATTGGGTGAAGATGATAAGGGTGTCGCAATTCCTGCCACCTCCTGGTCCCCCGGTCCTGGATCCGTAAACTACGGCTTGCTTGGCATTCAGAATTGGCAAGAACTAAAGCAGAGCTAAAATTTTTTGGTATTTTTTAGGCCTAAATTGAAGGTTGCCACTCGGTTTGGGATATGATATTTTTAATAATTTGTTTGCTCAAAAACAATACTACATTGAGAGCGCTAAGCTCACATAAAAATATTCTAAGCCTAGAACACATTTTTTTTCTTAACGGAAGACCCCTTATTTCACTACTAGCAAAAATGCCCGTGCGTTGCCACGGGCTGACAAAAAAAAATCCATCTATATTGTTTTAACACAATTATATTATATTTGTATTAAATTTTATGATTGACAACATTGTAACAGAGTAATAGACAGTATTTATAATAGGGTAACATGAACTCGAACAACCATTCTCAAAATTGTCCAACAACTTGTATTTAGACAATAATAGATTAACAAATGTTTAGTTAGGCTACTCCCAATGCTGGTTTTATTCTCAATAAATGTGATGCCAAGTCAGCAAAGGACATGACGTGGCATGAAATTTAGTAGGAGAGATCAGTTTCATTTGAGCAGCAACAACATAGACCTCGCGCGCTTCTGTTGCTCCTCCCAGGAGTCTACCGCGCGCTCCCACACAAATCCATGGCGTCACCGTCCTCTCCTAGCCTTCTTCCCTCCTTCACATCATTGAGCAATGGAGCCTCGACAGGCATCAGTGGCCAATACCGCCACCACAATCAGGATTAAACTCTCCATTGAGGAGAGCTATTCCATTGATAATTACAGAACATTTTAAAATGGCATTTTGGAAACAATGAAATAAAACTCTTCATTGGGAGTAGCCTGAGGTTCTTGAAATTTTTTGAGCTATTAGCTGCCTAAAATGTAAGATACAATCATCTCACCATCACGAACCAAAGCCACTTGCCGGCACCCACACTCCCCACTCAAAAAATGCTTAACAACCCCCCCCCCCCCCTCCCCCCCCCCCCCTCCCCCCCCCTTAAGGAATGCTTAGAAAAATGTGAGACACGAACCCAATGCAATGAATATTACAAGTGCAAGAGTATGATCAAGATAAACACCTCCAGTCTTGAGAACTCGAACTCTCGACGTGCTGCTGAACTACTATAGTAGGCACCAGGCTTGTACCCGCTGTCTGGTCCAGTCCTCAAGTATATTAACATTGTAGCTTGTTGATTTAGCCTTTTCTTTTCCAGTCAAGTATTCCATCAAAACAGAATCAGTTAAGTCATATTTTTTTCATTGCAAGTATTGTATCAAAGGAGCCGGATCCTACCAGGTGCTTTGAGGAAAGCAGTTGTCCTTTTTTCGTAATGTTCTCTCTTCTCTACATCAGTCCCAATCCTAAGAAATAACTGGCAGCATCTTGTGTGCCTCAGTTTCAACTGATTGTAGAAGAGTGCAGTCTGTAAGTCAAAATTCAACAGATAAAAAAAGGAGTTAAGATTAGCTATTCAGGGGAAAATGAATATGAAGGAAGCAGGTATCAGATATTATAATTTATGCCAAAATTCTTGATGAAAAACGCATAAAAAAAATAGGATTATAGCACTGCATTGAAAAGTCTAGAACGAAGCCTAACATCAGACAGCTACATGTTTATTACATCGTAATCGTAATTTATTTCAAAATCCTATTTACTTAAAATCCCAATTTTCCTTCGAGATAAACAGTTCTCATCCCTGTCAAAATGACAAGCTCACTGACAATGGTGTCATTTAACTTCGCGCAGCACCTGAGATGGCCAATGCAGTGGTGAAGACGAAAAGGTCTGATAATTCTAACAAAAGGTAATGGCATCATTTTAAGGCACCGTGAACAACTTGACCTGAAGAAGGTAACATGAGAACTCAATTCAGAACACTATTTCTAAGGCAACAATAATGAAGGACCAACTCATATATATCTCACTTCAACTAAGACCAGGAATACCATTTTTAGGAGAACCTCGTTGAAAGAATGGCTCATAGAACACTATTTCTAAGGCAGGACCCATGGAAGACTAATTCATAGAACACTATTTCTAGTTCAACATCATTGTTAGACTAATTCATAATAAAGATAGGCACAAAAATAATGCAGCAATTAGCACAAAAATGCAGTACTTTGTATGCTGCCAGCTCTCCTCATCTAGATACCGTAACTCAGACATATCATGAAAGTTGACAGCGTGTCGATTGGCTGTACCTCCACCCTGGGACAGCATCTCCTTTGGTGATTCCATGTTTCAAATAGGATTGAAATTATGCTTCAACATGCTCTTCAACCACACTCTACAGAATTACCAAAGAATGTGAAGAATATGGCACTTCAAGAAATCCAGGCTCATGTTCAATGACAAAGTAAGTCAAATATTTATGAGATGAGAGTTCCTACCACAAGAGAGAGGCCTGGTCTCAAGTGATAGATGCAAGAAGACCAGCCTCTATCAGAATGTGCCAGTATATATCTGTCTTTTAGTTCTGAACTTTGATGCAGAAAAGTTCAAAGTATTGACCTCTGAAAATAAAGCTGAAAACAATGAGGAATTTAAACTGTTAAGCAATGAGGACTCATATAAAGACTCTACAAGTCTCATGTGACCTAGCATTGTTCATGATAGCTGTAACACAACTATCGTAAAACAAAATTCAAACAAATCAGTGATACCACAGAAGCTATTTATAGGGAATGAAAATTTCTAGGCACAGGCCATTGATCACTGATCACTGGAAGCAATGAAAAAACTTAAGTGCAAGCACCAGGGACTTAATCTCGCTTAGGATTAAAAGAAAAAAAAATATGAAGACACAGCAGATGCAAGACTCATTTGATCTTGCAGGTATAGATATGTGGTGTACAGTGAAAGCTCTCTCCCCCACTTGTCATTCTAAGAGCCACACTACAAAGATGAGAATGAACAAAATCTGAAAGAAAACAGTACTAAAGCTGCTGGCCGCTTGGTTAGTGAAACAGTGAGGCTTTACATACCTACATGGGAAGCAGAAAAAAGTGAGGTTGACATTCTGTTTTCAGCCAACGCATGAACATCATTTCAGAAAAAGAACAGCACTCTGAACAAAATTTTAATGTATGAATTTTATTGAAAATGATGCATGAAAACAATGAAAAACTTGACATGTCATGTATGCAAGCATTGTCTGGCATCATGGCATAATCCTATCTATCTTAAACAACATCGAAATGTGAGGTTCCATAAAAAAAACATCCAAATGTGAGAGATCAGAGGCCTAAAGCAAGTGGAAAAAAACGTACTAACCTGTACAAACCATCAGTTCCTATGGAAGGCTACCTGCTGAACCTACAAAAGTGCGCAGTTAACCTATAACAATTTAACCATTGAGAGAGAAACTGAATTGAACATGTAAGCAGAGAATGGACAACGAATTTTGGGGTGGGATGGGGACTTTGAGTAATATTCTGAGCATGTACTCTGAGCAGAGAATGTACAACGACAGAGAAGAATATCATAGAACTGTCGTTGATAGCCTTTCAAGTGGTTGTTTTTAATGATCTTGTTTGATAACGGGAAAACCTACAGGATAATTCAGCAGCTTGTTATAACTGCAAACTTGGAGGCAAAAAAAAAAATCCCGCCCTAGATGATTGTGTTGCATTGCTAATAGAACCATCAGGCCACACATATTCGTACTTTCATTGCACGTTGCAGATCACATGACCTACTCATCACGGCCCTTAACAATTGTGCATTTGATTAATCAATCGGGTAAATTACTTATAATCAATAGATGAGGAATTCAACAGTCATGTTTCTTTTATGCCATCATGAGGCTCCCAAGGCGGGGGACAAATAAGAAAGAAAAAGGTATCTTACAAATAACGAACAGTTAATCCAAGCAAGAAACCATTAACGGCAGTTCAATTTGTTCACCTTAGAGCTTGCGATGCCGGACTGGATCTGGAAGAGCATGATCCCGTGGGCGCGAAGGAAATCTTGGTTGATGATGCAGGCGGGTAGGACGTTGGGTGGTAGATGATGTTGGCGCATCAGCGGATCCCGGTGCTTCCGTCCTCCGATGGCGCTGCGGACGGAGAGCACCACGGCGCATAACCTCATCCCTGTTCTTGTCACCGTTCGCCTCTCCTGGATCGGGAGAGTGATGCCAAGCAGCCGCGAGCGGGCCTCCACTGCGCCGTCGAGGCGCGCTGCAAGGGCGAGGAGGTGGACGGGATCGGCAAGGAGGAGGGACGGCGGCGCGAGTAGCCACGGCGCCGTCGAGCGAGTGAGCGAGGGAGCCGATGCGTTTTTTCCATCGGGGTGGCGGGCGTCGCTTCTGTGGAGGTGGGCCCCACCTGTCGGCGCCGGAATTTTTCGGAACGAGACGTGCGAGTATAAAGATGGAGATTAACAGAACCCATGTTGGTGGTCGTAATTTCTACACCGGAATATAGAATTGAGCAGATTTACAACGTGAAGCTTATCTGGTCAGAATAAAAAATTTACTTCCGCGATTATTTGGTGATTAATTATGGGCTCAATTCTATGCCATAATTAATTTTGCTAACCTTATTTTGGTATAGCATTGAGCCTGTAGATTGTTAAATTGCCTCCCCAGAAAAACTTATGAGCTCAATTCTATGCCAAAGTTTAATCACCAAAAAAATTGCCGAATCATTTTTGTTGTTAACTGTTCTTTTCTGATGCTACTCTATATAAAAGCCTACCACCCTCCAGTTCAAGCATCAACTATTTCTCAGATTTTCTAAGTGCAGCAATGGGGTCTCTGGTTGCAGCAGCTGCTCTCCTGACTGGCCTTCTTGCCCTTGCAATGCCTTCAGACTGCAACCCTGAAGGTATGCACATACATCAACAGTCTTTCCTTAAGACTTGCATGCTAAATTGAAGTGGTTGGACTTGCAGGTGACATATTGTTCATGCAAAGAGCTGCGTGGCAGCAACCAATCACTGCACTGGATAGCTGGGATCCAACCCTCATCAATCCCTGCACTTGGGTGTATGTCACTTGCGACAATGAAAGCCACGTAACCCGCTTGTATGCCACTATCTCCTCATCTTATTATCATGATCGATTTGCATACGTTTCTTGTAGGAACGTAGAACCATTCGTATTTTTTGTTTTGTAAATAAAAGAAAAGTAAGAAAATTCAAAACTTCCGATTCGTATTCGTTTGAAACTAATATTGAGTAGATGGTATAACTTTCTGAAAAAAATTTCATGTTGAAGTGAACGGACCTGTTACTTTTTTTTTGCAGGGATTTAAGGAATGTAGGTATGTCAGGCCCTCTGATTCCAGAGCTGGGAGATCTGGAGAAGCTTCAGTTCATGTAAGAATAGGATAAGAAACTACGGATCCAACAGCCCAGACCCCAAATATTAATTATTGTATCGTCGTCAATGTTTGCAGGGAGCTTTTTGGTAATGGCCTGAATGGATCAATACCAACAACACTTGGAAGGCTGAGTAATCTAATCAACCTTGATCTTCAGGATAACCTTCTCTCTGGCACAATACCTACTTCGCTTGGCGCCATCAACACACTGAAAAATATGTATACAACTTTTAGTGCATTTTCAGATGTTTGATGCATAAGGAATGCCCCTGATTTCTAACTCCCTGGGCAATATATGAAATGTGGTGTTATTCTGCAGCAGGTTGCATGGGAACAATCTGACAGGATCGATACCCTCATCTTTGGGAAATCTAACCAACCTTGTGAACTTGGAACTTCAGAAGAATTTGCTGAGCGGTCCTATTCCTGCCTCCCTAGGCAATATCAAGACACTACGGTCTTTGTAAGTTATTCTTCCTCAATAAACCGTTGACACTCAAAGATTTCTTGTCAGTGAGGTTCAATCACTTTTTAGGGCCGTTAAAACTATTTGCTATTCTCTGCAGGCACCTGAACGGAAATATGCTAACAGGCATGGTGCCACAAGAAATCCTTTCTCTTGTCAGTGATGGAAGCTTGTCAGAACTGTGAGTATTGCTGTAACTTTTACATATACATCAATAGTCTCCATCAGTATGTTATCATTTAAAAATGTTCTCTTTGAAATGCATTGCACTGACACATGAAAAATCGTATTCTACATTCAGAAATATTGAAAATACCAACGTTACCAGCTTACCGATATCGAGCGGATCAAGAAGTGCTAACGCAAATGTTATTGGAAGCTTTTGGTTGAGCCTTACCTTCTTGGTCTTCTTATAGCTAAAGGTTAGAGTTTCAATAAAACCTTCTCTTTCAAGGGCAAGCACTCCCATTATTTTATATATGCACATATAATATTTGTATGCTAACCAGGTTTAAAATTGGCATGTTGCAGTGATTATATTTGTCCAAGGCATACTGGAGGCTGAAAGCTGAATTCAAGACAAATACTCTAGTTTTATTCAGGCAAAAAAAAACTAAATAAAGGTCAAATTTATGTGTTGGCACTTTGAATAAACTCTATTTATTTGCTACCAAATGAGCATTTGTTTATTTCTTGATATGCTCCATCAGAAGTGTGAGCCATTAGTTTTTAGGTAACCAAACAGAAATCATTTTTATATAATGGATGTGAGGCACATAAATACTATTCCAATAATGGATTTTCCAGGATAAAATTACTTGGGAAATATTTTTGGAACCTAAAAAGTGACAGATATTCAAAGGAATTCAAGGAAGTATATATGTTAAAATTGTTTGAAAATATAATGCGCATAAAATAATTATATTTGTAGATTTCATGCCTCGAAACATCTAGAAATTTCACATTGTTATTGGTTCACGAACCATATTGTGTCCAGTACCTTATGCAAAGCATTTGCAATAGCATTGCATCTGAAAGAGTGAACACTAGACACTAATTAAAGAGAAAAAAAATACATCCAAAGTCTTATCAATTGCAAATGTCATCGAAGCCTGCGATTCTTGAGCAATGCCGATTTGGAATAGAACCACCAAATAATGATATGTGTCAAGTCAAAGCCAAAAGAAGGGTAAGATATACCGTTACTACAAATCGCAAATAGCGGAAGAGATAGATAAAACACTACCACAAATCACAAGTAATGAAAAGATAGATGAACCACTACTACAAATTGCAAGTAGTGGAAGAGATAGATGAACCACTACTATAAAAAGCAAGTAGCGGAATAGATGAAACACTACTGCAAATCGAAGTAGTGAAAAGAGACAGATAAGCCACTACTACAAATCGCAAGTAGTGGAATGGTATAATGATGATGAGGTTAATTAGATTGATGGATCTAACTAAACAGAAGAAGAAGAAGAAGAAGAAGAAGAAGAAGAAGAAGAAGAAGAAGAAGAAGAAGAAGAAGAAGAAGAAGAAGAAGAAGAAGAAAATTTGGCTGGCCGACAAAAATATGTGGACACGCATGGCTTTGACCCACTGAAATTCTCATATGAATTAGACTTGATTGATACTAGCTTAGATGGATGCAGGGGAACATGAGGCTGATGACTAAAACTTAAGCCAGCATGGAAGCAGGGAGCAATCGATGCCACAACAGAAGGCTACAATAGGAAGCAACACGAACCATGTGGGTTCAATATGTGCAAGCCCATGACGAAGTCCCAGGAATAGCACACTACGTCATGAAGCTTGGGCTGACGGAGAGAAATACGAGCACAGATAAGCACACTGCATCTGCATGAGGAGCCACAATGGCGGTGACAAAGCAGATCCGCGACCCTGGAAACGAAACGCGTTATTCCGCGTACGCCTCGGCGCGCCTCGGCGCCCGGCGCTAGCGTAACGCCCCGCCTTGGGGGTACGCGTTCATTACGCGCTGGAAACGCCTGGGCAGCGCGGAACGGGTGCAGAAGCTTGGCGAGGCGGAAGAAAGCAGCAAGGAGGCGGTGCAGCACGTCGCGCACGAGCAGGCCCGCTGTGCTGGTAACTGCAGAAGAGGAGCAAAACGGGGAGAATGGAGCACGAGCTTGCCGCTGTCACCATCCAAGGTTGAGAGAGAGAGAGAGAGAGAGACTATAACAAAAACGGGCTGTAGAGGCGGCCCAAAACTGCCTGTAGAGGCGGCCATGCGGATCCGTCGCTGTGCAACTGTCGCTACAGAAAAAAGCCTGTAGCGGCGGTTCCCAAAAACCGCCCCTACAAAGTACATTGTAGCGACGGTCAATGTTGTGACCCGCCGCTACTGTTGATTTCGTGAAACAAAAAAAAAATCCTGGAGCAGCTCTCTAGCTCAGAATTCTCATCGTAGCAAATTCATTCCAAAAGAAGCATCCAGTCATATAGCAAGTACATGATACAACAAACACACAAACAAAAAAAGTGCTAAGATACAGATGCACTTTGAACAGTGGTCTCAGCATGAACTCAAATCAATTGTACAGATTGGGAAAATGCACGAAGTTCTACGAATCAACCGCTACAAACTTTTACAGATTGGGAAAAACGCACAAACTTGGACACACGATGAACAGCAAGCAGCTCCCCAGGACGACGAGCAGCGGGACAAGGAACGGCCAACGCCTCCGCGGCCTCCGCCACCCGGGAAGCAGGGCGCCGCACCGCCGGTGAAGAAGTCTGCCGTCCCGCTGGGAATCGCCGTCGCCGCCCGCGAATGGCCGTCATAGTTGTTGCCCGTCGCACCACCGGTGAGGGAAGTCCGCCGCGCCGCTGCGCATGGCCGTCGACACCCGCGCGTGGCCATCGTCATTCGCCGCCCCACAGTGCGTCGTCGTTGTCGCCCACGCGTGGCAGCCGTCATGGTCGTCGTCGCCGCCGACGCCGCCCAAGTGGCTCGCGCGTGCCGTCACCAGGTGGCAGCCGGATCCGCCAGCCCTCCCTTGGTCGCGGCACGCAAGAGGCGGCGCGCACCCGAGCTGCCGTGGCCCGCCCTTGGTCGCAGCCCGCCCGAAGCGCCGCCCGACCCGCCGCCTAGGCCACCGACTGGATGTTTGCTCTCCCTCTCGCCGCGAGCACGCCCTCCCCTCTTTTGCCCCGCCTACGCCATGACCGGTTGAGAGAGAGAAAGAGATGGGAGCCGTCGTGGGTGAGAGGAAAGAGAGAGAGAAAGAGAGGAAGTGGGGGAGAGAGAGAGGAGAGGTGAGGAAAAATACAGGAGAGAAGAAAGCACAATCTGTGTGCTGGTCACTGATTGGTTGAGAGGATGAGTGTGGATCGGTGACTTGGCAGAGAGAGAGGAAGAGAGGAAGTGGCTACTGCTTTAGAGGCGTACCACGAAAACGACCGCCCCTAAAAATCAAACGATGACGTGATCAACCTTTGTAGGGGCGGGCTACTTTATGACCCGCTGCTACAGATGTTTTTTACGGCGATTTGTTTTATTGCCCGTCGCTACAAATGTTGAATCACCTTTAGCTGCGGATTTCTTTTGACCCGTCGCTACTGTAAAATGCCTTCCGTCGCTACAGGATGTTTTTGTTATAGTGAGAGAGAGACGCCTGGGCGTGTGTGGTGATTGCAGCCAGGAGATAGAAGATGAGGTGAGATATTTTTTGTAAGGAAGTAGTCAATGGGCTGGTGGCCTTTTATTTCTGTAAGGGGCATGGACTGCCATGGGCCACCAAATGGCTGCCATCTCATGTTTTTATTGTTTTCTATTTTTTTGTATTGTCAGCTATCTATTATTAGGAATTTTTTGCTATACTAAAAAACGCCTTGGAAACGCCTTGAAAACGCCTAGGCGCGCTTAATCACGCCTATGCGCTAGGCAGTGGGTCACCACCCAATTAGCGCCTAGCGCCTTGCTGAACCAGGTCCGCGACAGCTGTTGAAGACGAGGCCACGACGTGGCTGGATGAGCTGAGACAATGGCCAGATGGAGTACCAGAAAGGAGACAAGCCACAATCGCGACCTGGATTGACGATGGCGCAACTGAGTTTTGAAAACAAATTGACGACGGGAGCCGCGTGACACTGAAAGGATTTTCCAGGATAAATCTATTTGAGAAAAAATTATGGAACTTAATAAAGTTAAGGAGATTCAAAGGAGTTAAGAAAGTATGCTAAAACTGTTTGAAAATATAATGTCCATAAAAGAATTTTTCACATTAAATTATGTTCGTAGGTTTCATGCTTTGAAACATCTAGAAATTTCAAATTTTTATTATTGATTTATGAACCATATTGTGTCCAGTCCCTTATGGTTGCATGCGCTGCAGAAGTGTGGTCGGTCACGAAAGGAAAAATGAAGGTTTATGATTTAGCTATCATGGTCCAACAACAGAAAATGATATGAATACAATTTGAATATAAACTGTTAAACCTTTGAACTGTGTCACTTAAGAATACTAGGTGATACCCCGCGCGTTGCTGCGGGAGTTCAATGATATTTTTGAAATGAACTTTGGAGGTGGTGCAAATAAATTTAGCAGAATAATTTAATGACAAATATACTTCAGGTAAGAGGAATCATCCCTTAAATTGCTACTCCGGAATAAAATAAACAATGTTCTATAATCTATGTCTGAAGAGATCTGTACATACATTTGACGATAGATACGGATGAGCATACCAAAAAATGGGCTAATAGGAAAATTAAAAATGACACACACAAAGAAAGACAACGGTATGACTGTGCCATCCGAATGGCCAGAAAAAAAAAAATCTTGCTCTGATCGAACCAATCAAGGCCTGAAAGGGATGACTATGTTGAACATGGGTGATGCCGGATGTTTCTGAGTATTTATAGCCTAGGATTCATGACCCACGCTTTTCTCATTGGCCTCATTAGATTCTTTTTTTTTTTTGAGATGACCTCATTAGATTCTATTCTGACGATTGGTGAGCAAGGCCTGAATCGCCTGATCATATTTTTATACAACATAAATTATGTTGCCTGGTAGGAGAGTTTATTGCACAACCTCTCTAGATGAGTTATTGAAAACTGAAAAGTAGTGAGGTGCTACGCAAAGAATGGACCTTGAATGTGCATGCGGTGGAGTGAAGATATGCTTGATGGGTAATTAGTGGTTCTAATTTTCCAGCAAGTAAATAATAGGGTGGCCGGCTAATTAGTGAAACACTAATGGTGTGTGCAATTGCAGAGAGAGAAGGTGCGGCACATCGGCTAAGCAAACTGAAATAGATGGACATGATGTGTTGCAAATTGTGATCTGACGACTGAAGGTTACCGGATGATGTGGACTCACGAGAAACTAGCTTTATAGCAATAAGTAACTGTTAGTGGGTTGCGTCCTTATAGTATAAACTGTTAAACCTTTGAACTGTGTCACTTAAGAATATACAGTGAACGATGCAAAGAATGTCAAGTATATCTTGCCAAAAAGAATACATATGCAATTTCTTTCTGAGATTCTCGTGCTTAAAGCAAATATAGAAATCCTAATGTTGCTATTCTGGCTGATGAACTGATCATTTCGTATATCTTTGCTTGGTTGGCACTATTACCCGACCCAGGAGAACTAAACTCTTAGAGCAACTCCAGCAAAGACCCTATTCAAGCCCCTACTCCATTTTTAGGGTCTTGAGTCAAAAAAATCAACTCCAGTAAGGACCCTATTTAAGCCCTTATTTTACATGCCACCTCAAATTCCACTTCCAAACCCTCATTCCCAGGGTCCTCCCACCTCCCCCCTCATCCGTGGGCCCCACCTCATTTCTTTTTCATTTTCTTTTTTTTCTCTTCTTTTCCCCTTTTTTCCTCTCTTCTCCCTCCTCCTCCCGCACGCCGCCGCCGCTATCTCGCCGGGCGCCGTCGACGCGCCGGCAGGGCCGCGACCTCGCGCGACGCAAGAAGGACGACGACATCATCACGATCTCGCCGCGCTTCGCCGCCGCCGCCTCTTCTCCTCCCAATCTCGCCGCGCCTCGCCGCCGTCGACTTGCCTCGCCTCGCCGCCGTCGCCTCGTCGCGCCTCTCCGCGCCACGCCTCGCCGTGCGGCGCCTCTTCCTCGCTGCCCAGAGCTACGCAGCCATGGCGCACGGGTCGAGATCATCCGCAGAGCTGCGCCCCGCTTCCGCCTCCATGGCCGCCGCGAGGCCACTCAGTGCGGCTGGGCTGCAGGACGCCGCCACCATGGCGTACGATGTGGCCCGCTCGTTCCCAAGCTCGTCCATCTCCGCTCCGGCTTCCCGCTCCATCTCCGGCGGCGGTCGACCTCCTCTGCCGTCCGTGGCTCCTCCGGCGAAGAAGCGTGCTCTCTTCGTCGCACCTCATCGCCAAGAATCAGCAGCACCACCTCCTGTCGTCGAGGTACCACGTCGGCAAGAATCAGCTCCCCACGGCAGCGGCCTGCCTCGTCAGCTCCTCAACAACAACGTCGATGGTGACTTCAGCTCGACCGGCGACGGCAATGCCTCATCAGCATTCTTCGATTGGAGCTTGTCGACCGACTACGCTGCTGAGGTAATTAGGGAATGTTCACTGATCTTATGTGTGTTCACTCAATTTTTGCCATTCAAAGAGTGTAGCACTGAATTATGTATGTTCACTGATCTTATGTATGTTCACTGAATTATGTATGTTCACCGAATAAATGTTTCTGAATTTGTTACTATGAGATGGATTTGTAATGCTTTTCTGGCCCCTCTGGTCCCTGATAGACCAGTTTCTGAATAATGTGGATTTTTGCCATCAAAAGCATATCAAAATCTGATAATGTGGACTTTTGTCTGAATTTCAGTTCATGTGACTTGTCTGAATTTTTGTACCAAAGTTCATGCCAATGTTCAGTACTCAAATGGAATGTTCATGCCAATGTTCAGTTCATGACTTGTCTGAATTTTTGTACCAAAGTTCATGCCAATGTTCAGTGCATGACTTGTCTGAATTTTTGTACCAAAGTTCGTGTGCATATCAAAACCTCAAATGGGTGGGTACTCAAATGGAATGTTCAGTTTTAAACCAGTTCTTGCCAATGTTATTGCTGTCAGTGAACTAGTTCAATGTTCATTGTTCAGTTTTTGGTCAATTTATCAGTTCATGGTTATTTGTTGTCTGCATCTTCAGTTTTTGTTCTCAACTGAGTGTAATTCTGTGAGCTTCAGTTCCTCATGTAAAGCTTTTGTTCTCAATTGATCTATGGCTGCTAGTAGTGCGTGAATGAGTTTAAGATTGATGTTCAGGCTTGTTCCTTTCGCGGCAACACATTCAGTTTTCAGTTTTTTCAATGCTTAGTTTCTGTTTTTACTTCATATTTGGTTATGGCATTCATCAATGCAGAGTATCATGCAGCCACTAATTTTAGTTCATTGTATCAGTTATGGATTGCATATGCATTTTCCCTTTTGATTGTTCAGTTTTTGAACAGAGAGTCCCTTGTGCCGAGTTTGCGAACCTGTGAAGTACAGGAGATGATCACTCTTCAAATTTGATTCTGGATGCTTCACTTTGTTGAGACTGTTGTTCAGTAACGCGTACTCTGTTGAGTCTGCATATTACAGAAATGCAACAGTCTGCATTTTTCCACAAATAAGCTGGTAGTGATAGTCATATTTCATAGATATGACAATCTGCATATTACAGAATGAGAAAAGAGTGTACAAATTATCTGAAATGCTTGATAAAGTGTGGTCTTATCTGAAATGCTTGACAATGCTATCAGTTTGTTCCACACATGCAGTTTGTTTCAGTTAACGAACAGTTCTGGCATTTTCAGATAACGATCAGCTATGGCATTGTATGCCTGAACAAATATCACTCACTGGACTCTATTTGTCATTACTTGATTGTAGGATGCAAGGCTTCCTTCGTCACAACCTTTCATGAACCTTCTCACGCAGGACAAGGATGCTGACCTGCAAATTCTCATGCCAGAGGATGCAACTCCAAGCAAGCGTCCACCGAAGCGAGGAAGCAACTACAGCGTCGAAGAAGACATCCAAGTATGCAAATCTTGGATAAACATCAGCAATGACGCTGTCGTGGGGACTGACCAGCCTGGAGCAACATATTGGGAAAGGATAGCTCAAGATTTTCATAAGAACAAGAACTTTGAGTCAGATAGGTCAGCAAACTCTATCGAGCATCGGTGCCAAACCATATTAAAGGAGTGCATGAGGTTCCATGGATACTTCGAAGAAATTGAGCGCTGTCATCCAAGCGGTGTACCATACCAAGAGCATGTACGTATACTGACACTAATCCTCTTACTTGGTTCATCTCTCGTCATACTTGTTACGTATCTAATCATGCTCTTGATCTTTGTTGCAGTTGCTTCAAGCACAAAAGCTCTATGGAACCAAAAACAAAGGAAAGCGGTGCCCATTCATAGATTGCTGGCTCGTAGTCAGACACACTGAGAAGTTTTCAGCACTACAGGACCTCAACAAGTTGAAGAACAAGAGGTCGTCCAAGTCATCAAATCTGAATCTCAACTTACTAGCAGGAAGTGAAGGTGACGAAGGAGTACAAGACACGATGCAGGCTCAAGAAAGTTCTTCCAAGAAACCTCGACCTATGGGTAGAAAACAAAGTAAAGAGAAGCTCAAAAGAGGTGAAGGCGATGATGATGATGAGTACAAGGAATTGATGAAGAGTTTGATTGATATGAAAGCCAAAGAAATGAAGCAGAAGGAAGAGGTCAACCAACGTAAGATGGAGCTCGAGGAGCGTCGCTTGCAGTGGAAGCAAGAAGAGAAGATTATGTTCTGTGATGTCAGCAAGTTGGATGAACATAGTAAGGCATATCATTGCTCTCTTGGTGATAGTTGAAATCCTCATCCACATCTCGCTCATCCTCAATTATCATATTATGCAAGAGTACACATGCCTGCATTATGTACCAAAGATGTTCTTTACTCCACAATCTTGCAGGACCCCGCACCATAGCAAAACGAGCCTGGAGCACCCCGAATGCTCTTTCAACATCCTTCCTTGCTGATTCCTGTGCTCCTGTGAAATTGATTTTCTTGTTGCCTTGTGGACTGTTGAAAGCTTTGACAAACGTTGCCCAAGCTGGATAAATCCCGTCGGCCAGATAGTACCCCATGGTGTATTTGTTTCCATTCACTATGTATTCCACTTGAGGTGCTGTCCCACAAGTCAGACTCTGGAAAAGTGGAGACCGGCGCAAGACATTCACGTCATTCAGAGAACCCGGGAGGCCAAAGAAAGAATGCCAGATCCATAAATCTTTAGACGCCACGGCCTCAAGGATCATGGTAGGCCCATCCTTATGCCCTGTGTATGCATCTCTCCAAGCTGTTGGGCACTTATCCCATTTCCAGTGCATGCAATCAATAGAACCAAGCATGCCAGGGAAGCCTCTTGCACTGTTAACTGCCATCAACCTGGCAGTGTCTTGGGCATTGGGGGCCCTCAAGTATTCTTCACCAAAGACTTCGACGACTGCTTGTACAAAATGATTCAGACACTCAATGATGGTGCTCTCTCCCATCCTCACGTAGTCATCCAATGAATCAGCCGACATGCCGTAGGCAAGCATCCGAAAAGCAGCAACAACCTTCTGAATAGGAGAGGCACCAAGAACTCCAGCTGCATTCGGCTTCTGACGGAAGTAGTCATCATGAGCCTCCACCTTGCTCACAATCCGCAGAAAGAGAGACCTGGACATCCGAAATCTCCTTCGGAAGTGCTTCTCATTGTATACACATTGGTCGGCGAAGTAGTCCCGATATATGCGATCGTGACCACCCAGAATATCCCGTGGCACGTTGTGGCGCCCGGACAGTGATCCACGAAACTTCCTCTTGCGCTTCCTTCTCCTTGAGCCCTCACGAAGACATGCAAGGATTAAGATGTCGTCAACACCGGAATCGTCCTCTTCCTCTTCATCCCAAAGTGGATGGTCGCTACTTTCAGAGCTTGACATCTGCCATAGGAACAAAATCAAACTCAGAATTTTAGGCACAAGGGTATTCAGCAATCATGGATTCAATAAAAATATATATCTGAAAGCAATCTACCTAGAGTATTCTACATAAAACTTAGGTCACACTTCAACATACAGCCATACCACCTAGAGTATGCCTAATTAGGTCAGCAGTTCTACATGGCAATAGCATAACAATGCGAGTTAACTCCTAGTTTTAAGTTCACCCAAGCAAACGTTGGAACAGGAGAGGTACCATTGCACCTTTGAGTAAGGAGCAGTGGCATAGTGATCCAGAGAGCTGTGCAACAAACTAATCCTATGCATCGAGGACCGACAAACTCCAAAATTACATGTGCCAGCGCAATACATCCTGCCAAACGCCAGATGCTCACATCCAGCAATGGAGGCACGAAGGTTTCACAGTGAGACAGGCAATCAGGAACAACTCTACTCACATTTTCCGACCAAACCAAAGATTGGTCAAATGGAAATTTTCAACTGGACTTCAGTTCTGGCAGAACAGAAATGTCTGAACTCAAATGTCTGAACTTCAGTTCTGGCAGGAGGACATCAGAAGCTAGTTCAAGGATTACAGAAATTGGATGAGGAAAAAAAATTAAACCTTCGTTGTCGGAGCAGGGCGTGGCAGCACTGGAACAGGGCGTGGCGGCGACGGAGCAGGGCAGAGCAGAGCGGCCGGCGTCGCGGCGGCGGCGTCCTCCAAGCGAGCGCGCGGCGGACGCGCGGCGTCCTTTCGGCGACGCGATGCGGGGAGGATGAGGGGCGGGGCGGGGCGGCGTCCCAGGTCTCGGGAGCACACGCGGGATGGAGGGAGAGGAGAGGGGCGACGGGCAGGCCGGCAGGGAGTCGCGGCCAGCAAGGCGCGCGGCGGCGGGCGGGCGACGGGCAGAGCTGAGCGCTGGGCGAGCGGAGGAAGACGATATTTTTTTAATTCTGACAAGTGGGTCCCACAAGAAATAGGGTCTTTGGGTCACAACTGCTGGAGTTGAAGCAACTTTTTGGGCCCCTATTTTTACATGCCAGCCTCTAAAATAGAAATAGGGGCTTTGATTTAGGGTCTATTGCTGGAGTTGCTCATGACGAAGTCCCAGGAATAGCACACTACGTCATGAAGCTTGGGCTGACGGAGAGAAATACGAGCACAGATAAGCACACTGCATCTGCATGAGGAGCCACAATGGCGGTGACAAAGCAGATCCGCGACCCTGGAAACGAAACGCGTTATTCCGCGTACGCCTCGGCGCGCCTCGGCGCCCGGCGCTAGCGTAACGCCCCGCCTTGGGGGTACGCGTTCATTACGCGCTGGAAACGCCTGGGCAGCGCGGAACGGGTGCAGAAGCTTGGCGAGGCGGAAGAAAGCAGCAAGGAGGCGGTGCAGCACGTCGCGCACGAGCAGGCCCGCTGTGCTGGTAACTGCAGAAGAGGAGCAAAACGGGGAGAATGGAGCACGAGCTTGCCGCTGTCACCATCCAAGGTTGAGAGAGAGAGAGAGAGAGAGACTATAACAAAAACGGGCTGTAGAGGCGGCCCAAAACTGCCTGTAGAGGCGGCCATGCGGATCCGTCGCTGTGCAACTGTCGCTACAGAAAAAAGCCTGTAGCGGCGGTTCCCAAAAACCGCCCCTACAAAGTACATTGTAGCGACGGTCAATGTTGTGACCCGCCGCTACTGTTGATTTCGTGAAACAAAAAAAAAATCCTGGAGCAGCTCTCTAGCTCAGAATTCTCATCGTAGCAAATTCATTCCAAAAGAAGCATCCAGTCATATAGCAAGTACATGATACAACAAACACACAAACAAAAAAAGTGCTAAGATACAGATGCACTTTGAACAGTGGTCTCAGCATGAACTCAAATCAATTGTACAGATTGGGAAAATGCACGAAGTTCTACGAATCAACCGCTACAAACTTTTACAGATTGGGAAAAACGCACAAACTTGGACACACGATGAACAGCAAGCAGCTCCCCAGGACGACGAGCAGCGGGACAAGGAACGGCCAACGCCTCCGCGGCCTCCGCCACCCGGGAAGCAGGGCGCCGCACCGCCGGTGAAGAAGTCTGCCGTCCCGCTGGGAATCGCCGTCGCCGCCCGCGAATGGCCGTCATAGTTGTTGCCCGTCGCACCACCGGTGAGGGAAGTCCGCCGCGCCGCTGCGCATGGCCGTCGACACCCGCGCGTGGCCATCGTCATTCGCCGCCCCACAGTGCGTCGTCGTTGTCGCCCACGCGTGGCAGCCGTCATGGTCGTCGTCGCCGCCGACGCCGCCCAAGTGGCTCGCGCGTGCCGTCACCAGGTGGCAGCCGGATCCGCCAGCCCTCCCTTGGTCGCGGCACGCAAGAGGCGGTGCGCACCCGAGCTGCCGTGGCCCGCCCTTGGTCGCAGCCCGCCCGAAGCGCCGCCCGACCCGCCGCCTAGGCCACCGACTGGATGTTTGCTCTCCCTCTCGCCGCGAGCACGCCCTCCCCTCTTTTGCCCCGCCTACGCCATGACCGGTTGAGAGAGAGAAAGAGATGGGAGCCGTCGTGGGTGAGAGGAAAGAGAGAGAGAAAGAGAGGAAGTGGGGGAGAGAGAGAGGAGAGGTGAGGAAAAATACAGGAGAGAAGAAAGCACAATCTGTGTGCTGGTCACTGATTGGTTGAGAGGATGAGTGTGGATCGGTGACTTGGCAGAGAGAGAGGAAGAGAGGAAGTGGCTACTGCTTTAGAGGCGTACCACGAAAACGACCGCCCCTAAAAATCAAACGATGACGTGATCAACCTTTGTAGGGGCGGGCTACTTTATGACCCGCTGCTACAGATGTTTTTTACGGCGATTTGTTTTATTGCCCGTCGCTACAAATGTTGAATCACCTTTAGCTGCGGATTTCTTTTGACCCGTCGCTACTGTAAAATGCCTTCCGTCGCTACAGGATGTTTTTGTTATAGTGAGAGAGAGACGCCTGGGCGTGTGTGGTGATTGCAGCCAGGAGATAGAAGATGAGGTGAGATATTTTTTGTAAGGAAGTAGTCAATGGGCTGGTGGCCTTTTATTTCTGTAAGGGGCATGGACTGCCATGGGCCACCAAATGGCTGCCATCTCATGTTTTTATTGTTTTCTATTTTTTTGTATTGTCAGCTATCTATTATTAGGAATTTTTTGCTATACTAAAAAACGCCTTGGAAACGCCTTGAAAACGCCTAGGCGCGCTTAATCACGCCTATGCGCTAGGCAGTGGGTCACCACCCAATTAGCGCCTAGCGCCTTGCTGAACCAGGTCCGCGACAGCTGTTGAAGACGAGGCCACGACGTGGCTGGATGAGCTGAGACAATGGCCAGATGGAGTACCAGAAAGGAGACAAGCCACAATCGCGACCTGGATTGACGATGGCGCAACTGAGTTTTGAAAACAAATTGACGACGGGAGCCGCGTGACACTGAAAGGATTTTCCAGGATAAATCTATTTGAGAAAAAATTATGGAACTTAATAAAGTTAAGGAGATTCAAAGGAGTTAAGAAAGTATGCTAAAACTGTTTGAAAATATAATGTCCATAAAAGAATTTTTCACATTAAATTATGTTCGTAGGTTTCATGCTTTGAAACATCTAGAAATTTCAAATTTTTATTATTGATTTATGAACCATATTGTGTCCAGTCCCTTATGGTTGCATGCGCTGCAGAAGTGTGGTCGGTCACGAAAGGAAAAATGAAGGTTTATGATTTAGCTATCATGGTCCAACAACAGAAAATGATATGAATACAATTTGAATATAAACTGTTAAACCTTTGAACTGTGTCACTTAAGAATACTAGGTGATACCCCGCGCGTTGCTGCGGGAGTTCAATGATATTTTTGAAATGAACTTTGGAGGTGGTGCAAATAAATTTAGCAGAATAATTTAATGACAAATATACTTCAGGTAAGAGGAATCATCCCTTAAATTGCTACTCCGGAATAAAATAAACAATGTTCTATAATCTATGTCTGAAGAGATCTGTACATACATTTGACGATAGATACGGATGAGCATACCAAAAAATGGGCTAATAGGAAAATTAAAAATGACACACACAAAGAAAGACAACGGTATGACTGTGCCATCCGAATGGCCAGAAAAAAAAAAATCTTGCTCTGATCGAACCAATCAAGGCCTGAAAGGGATGACTATGTTGAACATGGGTGATGCCGGATGTTTCTGAGTATTTATAGCCTAGGATTCATGACCCACGCTTTTCTCATTGGCCTCATTAGATTCTTTTTTTTTTTTTGAGATGACCTCATTAGATTCTATTCTGACGATTGGTGAGCAAGGCCTGAATCGCCTGATCATATTTTTATACAACATAAATTATGTTGCCTGGTAGGAGAGTTTATTGCACAACCTCTCTAGATGAGTTATTGAAAACTGAAAAGTAGTGAGGTGCTACGCAAAGAATGGACCTTGAATGTGCATGCGGTGGAGTGAAGATATGCTTGATGGGTAATTAGTGGTTCTAATTTTCCAGCAAGTAAATAATAGGGTGGCCGGCTAATTAGTGAAACACTAATGGTGTGTGCAATTGCAGAGAGAGAAGGTGCGGCACATCGGCTAAGCAAACTGAAATAGATGGACATGATGTGTTGCAAATTGTGATCTGACGACTGAAGGTTACCGGATGATGTGGACTCACGAGAAACTAGCTTTATAGCAATAAGTAACTGTTAGTGGGTTGCGTCCTTATAGTATAAACTGTTAAACCTTTGAACTGTGTCACTTAAGAATATACAGTGAACGATGCAAAGAATGTCAAGTATATCTTGCCAAAAAGAATACATATGCAATTTCTTTCTGAGATTCTCGTGCTTAAAGCAAATATAGAAATCCTAATGTTGCTATTCTGGCTGATGAACTGATCATTTCGTATATCTTTGCTTGGTTGGCACTATTACCCGACCCAGGAGAACTAAACTCTTAGTGTAAATGACCTATATTTGTGTACTTCTAATCTTTGCCACAGAACTTGTTTACGTATAATTACTTACTAGCTGGAACCCCGGCGTTACCCCAGGTTTCTAAATTTAAGATTAAGAATTCACTTAGAGACAGGCATATGAAACCAAAAGGAGCATTATAATAACACCATCAAGCTGTGCGAAGTTTCAATCAGCTATTCATGTTCCTAAATTTAAATACCAAAATATTTCCCCGTTTCCCTATAGCTAAGATTATTAGAAACATGATAGAGTCTTCCTATATACAGCAAGGTACACCAGAAGTAAGAATTAAAAAAAAATTAGGAACCCCAAATTCTTTGATTCCTACTTTGATATCTCAATCAAACAAATGGCTGTAGAGTTGTATAAAAAACATACATCAATTGTAGATGTGTATAAGGTCATGCATTGAATTTTTATATCACAGCGATTTAGTTTTCTGCAGACCTAAAATAAGACTGCATTCTTTTATTTCATATAAGCATGATGCCAATAAAACAAAATGCCGTTAGAATGCTATGGTGAAATGACCAATTGACTAATTAAAAATAAATATATTTAACCATTTGAAAATTAATATTCTAGTGGCTGGAAAGTAAGACATAAGGAAATACTGTAAGAGCTACTTGGAATTAGGAGCCAAACTCAAGAGGGATATCTTTTGCTAAATATGTCTAAAAAATACAAAAAAAAGGTCTTAAAATAATACCTTTAATTATACCTGTGCAGTAGTAAATAGTAGTATCTCTATCTAGTTATAAGAAGTAAATATCCCGTACATGTACACTTCTGTTTGCAATGTTATAAATTGTTGGATTATTTTGAACCTTAACATTCAGAAATAAATTATGGAATTGGTTCGTTTTCAATAATGACACCGGATCAATAAGTCTTTTGGACTATATATCAAGTTATTAGTACACAAACAACTGAGTGATTCAAAACTCTATATATCATCCTGAAGTGAAGCATATGACTGACAAACTATAAGACAATCACGTGGACAGCCATTCCATGATTCAAAATAAACTTAGAAAGATAAAAGTAGAATGTTTAAAATTTCTACAAAATCCTCAAAAACGCTGTGAGGTGGTGCTGGAATGAAGATCCTGCCTGACAAACAAACCATATAGAAATTTTTCTCTGGCTCTAGCTCCTGTCGGCCAAAGAGGAAACTGAATTGTCTTTCATTTATCAGTTATTGAGATGGAATACTTTTCTCAATCAAGATCACTCAGACGAAATTCCAACCATCGTGGCACAGGACTTCCAAATCCATAAATTTGGATCTTAGCTATTAGCTCCATGATAATCATTAGTACTTCAGCCGATCAAGTGCATGAACTCTGTTCCCCTGTCAATATATGGATTTGTCCCTGTGAGGACCTTAGTCAATATCTTTTCTTTAACTTTACCCGAAGGTTGTGAACACAGTCTGTGCTATTGAGTGAGTCGTGCTCTACTGGACAACCTGCTAAAAATGATTCCTATGTAACGAATCCTTCGTGATTTGAATGCTGGAAACACATGTCTGGCTATGGAGTTCTAATGTTTGCGTAAGAGCTGATAGGAATAATACCTTGACTCTTGAAATTCTTGATAACTGAGAAGACGATTGTCGGAGTGCTCGAGTTCATTTTTTTTTGGGGGGACAAAGCTTCTTTCATTCATTAAACAGCAAGATTACAATCACTCTGCAGACAACGCTGCAAGAAGCTAGGTGGATAGTCAATCCATATGAGGCTAGGACTATTAGCGGAGACCTGTTTAGCACATAAGTGTGCTGCTACATTAGCACTTCTCCTGACGAACTGCATGGAGAAAGAAGTAAGAGGCGCCACCAGTTCCTGAATATCCTCCAGTAGCGTTGCAATTTCAGACCTCTGCTGATGCCGAGAGTTCCATAGCGCCACCAACTGTTGGGTGTCCGTCTCCAATACTACTCGATCCTGGGTGCCCGCAGGGAGTAGGCGAACACCATCGCGGCAAGCCTCTGTCTCAGCCATCAGCGCCGAGGCCACCCACGTTGACGCCCGAGCCTTGGCCGCCACAAAGGACCCATCTGACTTACGTATCACTGCTCCCGTTGCACCGGAACCATCATCCACCGAGAATGCCCCATCAGTATTAATTTTTAACACACCCGGTGGCGGCCGCTTCCAGACTTCTGTTGTTGGACGCTCAGTGAAACCCGTTGATGGATTTCGATCAGCCATCAGATGAAAACAAGAATCCACTGCCCAATCGATTGCCAATCGCTGCTCAATTGGAGTCTTGCCATGGCGTCTGTCATTCCGTGAGCACCATAGTGACCACATGCCACACAGAATAATCCCTCGATCCTTCTCACGACATATGTTGTCATCAAGAATATCCATTATCCAGGTCCGTGGGCAGAGGTTGGGAAGCTTGATCCCTGTCATATCCTTCAGCTTGCGCCAGAATTCAAGTGCATAAGTGCACTGTGTCAAGGCATGATGTGTCGTCTCCTCTGCTGCACCGCATGTCTCACAAGTGCCCAGAGGCTCAATATGTCGTCGGTGAAGATTAGCTCGAGAAGGAATGAATTCATGAGAAACTCTCCACCAGAAAACTCTCACCTTAGGTGGTATTCTTGTATTCCACAATTTTTTCCATCGCGGATCATCACCGGCAACCAAATGCTCGAGTTCATTCATTCCTTGTGCAGTTGCTCTCTGAAAAAAAAAGAGATACTACACATCCAAGGCAGCAGAACTGGTAAAAGGGCTCATGACATATTTATATGCGTGATGCAGAAATCTGAAACATTGCTATAGCTGGGCTAATCACAGAGTACGAGCCAATTATCAAATAACAAGAACATGGAAAAGATCTACTAAAAGGGCTGAAATATAAGACTATTGGCAGTTCACATATCCGCGCAATCTGAGAATACTTTTTGCACCTTGAACAACAATAGTATTAACAAAGAAAGAAGAATGTTCAATACATTGAGACATTACAAACCCATTGCAACAGGAAATTTTCTTGCAACAGACACAGGCGATGGATGAAGCAGCAATAAAAGCTGCATCACCTGACCTATGTGGGACTCTCTAGGAACGCTTTGTGACAGGGAGATAGTTTGCAGAACCTAGAAAAAAAAGGACATCGGTGATTGTTTGCTGAATGACCATCACACAAAACTGACATTCATGTGCGAGATATTTAGATTTTTACCATTGCAAAGTCGCCGGAGTTGCAGACTACCATCACAAAGATTCGGACTTGCGAAGTACCATCGGAAAGCAATTTTAGTTGGAAACTACTATTGACGTCACGATTTCCGTTCGAACCACATGGACTCGTCGTCTGCGGACAGACTTTTTTCGTAAAACCCAATACTGCCCTTGAGTTCGGCAAGGTAACCAAGAAAGGCCCGAGCGCTACCGAAGGCATGTACTAAGCGCGTAAGCCTACTTCAAACGTCGGCATGTACCCCTTCACATTTTCCTGCTCGATCGTCTAGTGCATGCGTGCGTGCTCGATCGATCTTCTACTGCGTGCCGCGGCAGCGCAGCCACTGGCCGTGGATAAAAGCATCAAGCGCCGACGTCGCGCCAGAGGAGTCCACATCCACGAGTTCCTGCTCATCATCACCATCACGCTCTGCCTGCTGGCGCTGCTGGAGAGTGGTCAGTGGAGAGCATCTCCTTCACGCTCACATCCAAGCTACGCATGGGGGACGATGGTGAGGATGACACGTTAGTGGTCATGCCAATTGTTTTTTAAAAAAAAATGTCAAACAGCCATGATGCTGCACTACAATTCTCAAGGGTATTTACGTCTTCTTCTCCTTTGCTGTTAGAACTTTAACCAAAAAACTCACACCGATTGTAGTTTCCAACAAAAACTGATTTGGGATGGTAATTTCCTAGCCAGAATCTTTGCGATGGCAATCTGCAACTCCGACGACTTTGCAATGGTAAAAATCTAAATTTCTCTTGATGTGCAGCCCACTAAACCCACTATGGTAGCATTCTTTAAAGGAACAAAAAAAAAAACACATGACAAAATAGGGAGAATGGGCGAACCACGAGAGGCACCGCCAGTCCACTACAGGTCGTTGGGGAGGCCGCTAGCAGTGAAGCAGATCGGAGCCGCCGGCACTGCAGCTTGTTGGGGGGTGGGCGCCGCTTCAGGCATGCGTCGTGGGGCGTCATCGCTGGAACTCGGGTGAGGGGGTGGAGGGCCGAGGAGCAGCACAGCAGAAGGCGGGGGATTGGCAACAGACGATG
This sequence comes from Eragrostis curvula, assembly GCA_007726485.1. Lineage (NCBI taxonomy): Eukaryota > Viridiplantae > Streptophyta > Magnoliopsida > Poales > Poaceae > Eragrostis > Eragrostis curvula. The sequence goes on along the minus strand of CM017440.1, from coordinate 28,913,090 downwards.
AACCGGCTACGAATAGAACGGAGCGAGCAGAGAAGCCGGCGATGGAGATAGGCAGCGGTTCCTTTTTCTCCATAGAAAGTGGCGATCGGGAGGGGTCGTTTTGAGAGACTGCGAGAGCGAGAGCGAACGGAGGCTAACGTAAAATTAATCTTTGCTACAGTAGAAAGGGTGTGGGCCCCATTTACAAAAATATAGAGAAAGGTAGATTAGCTTATGGACATAACTTGGAATACAAAGTTAGGTTATTGACAACATTTATTAACAAAAGGTAGCTTATTGTGAGTGTACCACTAAAAAAACTCGGCCTGAGGATTAACCTTCACTCGCGGTATTGTTTTAAGAAGAGGAAAGTTTTCTGACACCAGCCGAGAAAATCCCCGAACCCCCTCCCACCTATATAAAGGACCCGTCCTAGGTGAGACTTGGCCGGGACAAAACACCAGAGCCCAGTCAGGCCGGGTTTTCAACCAAGCTTTAGGAATTGGGAGAGACGAGAATTTTTTTTACCTCAGCCCAAAATTCCTTCCCACTAAAAATCAAACTCGATACCTGAGAAGATGCCGCTGGAGCTTCCTAGCCAACCGGCCAGAAGTCCTGTTGCTATAGTGTACCACTAAAATGCATTCCATTATAGAATACTAATGGTGTTCCATCAATCCGTGCATGAGGAAACAAATGCTTGTGCAGGACAACCGATGCGAAACCAAATATCTTCTTTACTCCTTATTATTTGCCTTCTGAGTCCACTCCCGTGCCTTGTGTGTTGTGCATCGCGCCTCTCTCTCCTACCGTAAAAAAATCATTTGCCGACAGGTGGGCCTCGCATCGCGCGTCGCCGTTTTTCTCCCAAATCGTCTCCTTGTCCCGCGCACCGGCGCAGCCAAATCCTTGACCCCCTCTCCCCAGCTCCTCCATGTTCACGCCGCCGCCGCGCTTCGCAGCCCGCTCGGTCGTTGATCCCGGCCGCCCCTTGAGGCCGAGCGCATCATATCTCAGCCTCCTGCGCCGGGAGCCGAATTGCCGCGTTCCGCTCCCCGCCGACGACCTCAGCTTCCTCTCCCGCTCTTCCTCGCCGGTGAAGAAGCCCTGGACCAGGACATGCCCCCTCCCCGGCAAAGCCCTAGCCCACTTCCTTTTCTCCGCATCTTGCATGAGGCATGCCTCCCTTCCTGCTGTGAACCACGCAAAACCTACCAGCCCTATCCTACGCCACTCCTGGCATGCCCCCCGTTTGCAGCCATCAGCCCTGCCTTTCCTTTGTAGACTTTGTACCTTTGTGTGAAATATATAGATGGTAACCCAATTAAGGAAAAAAGGTAACAAGAGCGTTTGCTATCAAATATAAATTGTGATTCTATTTTTTTTTCGAAACGAGGTTTACCCAACTCCATCCGAGAATGGAGGTCTGAAGGTCTTTTACATTTTCAGAAAGTGGATCGCGAAAAGAGGAAAAGGTCCCCCCCCCCCCCCCCCCCCCCCCCCCCCCCCCCGCCCCCAATCTTGTACCAGATCTCTAGAAATATCAGATTGGGGGTGAGAGACGACCTGGTAGGTCAATTCGACCTATATTACAGTACAAAAGAGCCATTACAGAGTACTCGCAACTCGCGATCGCAATTCCTAGGACTCATACTGCAGACTGGAAGAAGTAGATCTTGGTGTTAGGCTGCATCAGTTGTCGTTCCCCGTCCCTCCCTGGACGTCAGCTGCTGCACCTCCATCTTCGTCTTGTATGGTACGCAGAATGACACATCGCCCCTGCTGATTGTGATTCTATTTTTGGTCTTAGATATGTGAAACACGAGTAGTATAACTATTATTTGTGTGTCAAAGTTATTTTGGTCACTGAGTCTCGACCCAGTTTGGTCAATGCAACTGCAATATCTTATAAAAATATAATCCTCTTATATTATGTAAAACATTTACGTATTAAGCTATATTTATTATGTGTGTCAAACCCATTTTCAATGGTCAACTAATATACATCCAGTAATTATGTGTATCCAACAACTAAAAATCATGCTTTATTAGGATCCAAACACATAATCACAAATGGTATGTTTTCTAAATATTGAATAGCAATAGTAGGATTTTAAGGACTTAATAATTGTTGCTTTAGTGATTATCTGGTGATTAGTTATGGGCCCAAAGTTCAATCACCAAGAAAATTTGCAGAATCCTTTTTGCTAGTAACTTTTCTCCATTTATGTAACTGTATATAAATGCCTACCATCCCCCAGATCAAGCATCAGTTGTTTCTATATTTACTTAGCGCAGCATTAGGGTCTCTGTTTTAAACAGCTGATCTCCTTACTTACATTCCTGCTCTTGCAATGCCTGCAGATCCCCTGAAGGTAAACATATGCTGGGCCTCTGGTCCCTGATCCGTAAACTACGGCATGCTCGGCATTCAAAGAAAAAGAGTTCGGAACTTCTGATCCAACAACCAGACCCTCAAAATTAATTACAAATTTGAGCTATTGACTTGCCAATGATTGCAGGGAGCATTATTCTGGTAATGGACTGAATGGATCAATACCAACAACACTGGGAAAGCTGAATAATCTAGTCAACCTAGACCTTGAGGATAACCTTCTCTCTGGAACAATATTACCTGCTTCGCTTGGCATCAACACACTGAAAAATATGTGTACAATTTGTTAGAACATTTTTGTGTGTTTGAGGCACACAAAGAATTCTCGTGATTTCTGACTCCCTATGCAATATATGAAATGTGGTGTTGTTCTGCAGCAGGTTGCATGTGGGTACAACCTGACAGGATCAGTATCCTCATCTTTGGGAAATCTAACCAACCTTGTGAACTTAGAACTTCAGAAGAATTTGCTGAGTAGATCATTGATTGAAAGCAATATTACATTGAGAGGAGTGAACTAAGTGTCATAATAATACTATATAGATTTGTTCTTTGTAAGGGAAGACACCTTATTTCCCCTACCGGAGTGCAGAACGTCTAAGAGGACGCCCACCCCCCCCCCCCCCCCCCGCGACATTTTCTGAACAAAAAAAAATGCTTAGAGCAATGGAAAAAGAAGAAAAATAGAGAGGGAAGGCGGGAGGAAGAAGAAACACATGGTACCTCAGCCCCCCCACCCCCCAGCACTTTTCTCGGCATCCGCCAGTTGAAACTGGAGTAACAATGTTTTAGAAATTTAGATATTAAAACATCTATATTATGTGTATGAAGCACATTTTACATTGTCCAATACTACACATCTTGCAATTATATGTGTTCCAAACAACACAGCCCTATTCCATCAATTCAGAATTGAGAACAAGCACACTAAATGGGAGACACACTGATTTTTCACTGGAGTACTACTCCACTCCGTTGAGGTGCTCAAAGAATGTTTTCTCTCAACCCTAATCCAGAAAGCAATCACTTTGAACGTTATTGATCATGCAAAGAACCGCGTGGGAGCAGCCAATCACTGCATCGGATAGCTGGGATCTAACCCTCATCAATCCCTGCTCTTGGGAGTATGTTACTTGCGACAATGAAAGCCATTTAACCCCACTCGTATGCTTGCCACTATCCTCTTCTTATTATTAGGATTTGCATACATTTCTTTAGGACTGTAGAACCATCCGTATTCTTTGTTTTTAAAATAAATGAAAAGTAAGAAAGATTCAAAAATTTTGACTCGTTAAAACTTATATAGATTAGATGGTACAACCTTCTGAAAATCTTTTTATGTTGAAGTGAACGGACCTGTTACTTGATTTTTTTTAATTTTTTTTGCAGGGATTTATGGAAATGTAGGTATGTCAGGCCTTCCGATTCTAGAGTTGGGAGATCTTTAGATGAATCAGTTCAAGTAAGAATAGAAAAAGACTTTCGATGCAACAACCAGATCCTCAAAATTAATTACAAATTTGAGTTGTTGACTTTCCAATAAAGTTTGCAGGGAAATTTTTGGTAATGGGCTGAATGGATCAATACCAACAACGCTGGGAAAGCTGAGTAACCTAGTCAACCTGGATCTTCAGGATAACATCCTACTCTCTCTGGCACAAATACCTGCTTCGCTTCACACTAACAAATTGAAAAATGTGTATACAACTGGTTAGATCATTTTCGCATGTTTGATGCATACAAAGAATGCCCGTGATTTCTAACTCCCTAGGCAATATCTGAAATTTGGTGTTGTTCTGCAGAAGGTTTCATGGGAACAACCAGATGGGGACCATCACCTCATCTTTGGCCAATCAAACCAACCTTGTGTGCTTGGAACTTCAGAAGAATTTGCTGAGTGGACCCATATTCATTCCTCCCTAGGCCATTTCAAGACCCTACGGTCTCGATATGTTATTCTACCTTAATAATTGATGAGTCTCATGTAATATGGCAGAATTCTTTGTGAACGGCCTTAAGCACAATCATCTATATCTGATAAAGTTTAAAATATAAAAGCTTGTATTGATATATAAATGGTAAATTCAGAAATGTCAAAGTAGCCTTGGGAGCTTTACTCCAAAGGCCAGAGTAACAATGTTTTAGACATCTAAGTAGATATTAAAACATATGTATTATGTGTATGAAGCACATTTTCCATTGTCCAACAATACACATCTTGCAATTATGTGTCTCAAACAACTAACTTCATCATCCATCAATTTAGAATTGAGAACAAACACCACAAATACCTACCAGCCCCATGCTACGCCGCTTCTGACCAGCCTCCCTTCACCGCCGTCAGCCATGCCTATCCTCAGTAGACTCTGTTGTCTTGTGTGAAATATATGGTAACCCAATTGAACAAAAGGTAACAAGATTTTGGTTACAAATACAAGATTGTGATGTCTATTTTAATCGTATATATGTGAATCACGAGTAGTGTGATTTATTTTTTAGTCATTGAGTCTCAACCAAGTTCGGATAATGCAACTGCAATTAATATCCTATAACTATCCTATTATATTCTGTAAAAAATTAAATATTAAACTATCTGTATTATGTGTATGAAACCCATTTTACATGGTCCAGTAATACACATCTTGCAATTATGTGTATCCAACAAATAAAAATCATGCTTTAGTCGGTCCCAAACATATAATCCCAAATGTTTTGTTTTCTAAATATATTGGAAATCAATTATTGCAGGATTGTAAGGATTGAATAACTATTGCATTGCTTCTGAATATTTATCTATTATACATAATATGAATTTCCTTCAATTAATTAGAAACCGTTCCAGTAGCCAACATGACAGAGAGGTTGATCATCTAGTCTTTCCCTTCTAAGCTGGTGTGCTAAATTAGCACAACGTGGTAAGAAAACTAATGAAATTGTGCTAATTATATGATGTTTAGTTGGTGAGGATGATGATGAGGGCGAGCCAATACCTGCCCTCTGCTGGGCCCCTGGTCCCTGATCCAAAACTACAACATGCTTGACATTCAAACCTCCCAGAGGGGAACCAGGGCTTTAACAAACTTCGCAATGGCTCACCGAAAAAACTTTGGTGGCTCAACAGTGACACCTAGGTGTCTTGGAGTCATCACACTTCAAGCAGAACGAATGCCCACAGCTTTCCCCTTTGAATGTTACTGATCAAACGCTCATGAGATGGTGTTTTTAATCATTAGCACTCTTTCTCGATCTCAATCTAAGCGCAACAAATTAACCACAAAGCATGGGAGACGGGACAAGTGCTTGAAAATGCACAAGACATATTTTATCAGCACAAGGATCCAACAAACCAGGATTCCTGAAACCGTCGGAAATTGGACCTTGTGTTACTGAAATTGGGAAACGGGTCTAGTCCGGCTCTAGCGGATGAATTGATTTTGAATTCAAATATTGAACGAATATGAAATCTTGAAAAAAAAATTGTAACAAAAATATGCAAAAATGCTAGGTGAAATGGCAGAATGGTCCAACCAGATTTTGAAAACTCGTCTGTTTGGCTGGCCAAACAGATGATTGAAAAATAACATGGAAAAAGAAAAAGAAAAGAAAAAACATACCTTTATCCATTTCCCCCAACCTCATCATGAATATCAAGGGTGTGTGTTATGTTGTACTCCCTTATTCTATTAATGCAATGATACGCAGCTCTCCTGCGTGTTCGAGAAAAAAAAAGTTCCCCAACCTCATTCACCCAAAACCCCCCCCACCCCCCCAACCCCCCCCCCCCACCCCCCTCCCCGCGTGCCCTCCCCATGGAACCCAGCTAGCCAACAGCCTAGAGCCGGGAAGCCATTGTGGCAAAGGCAGCTCTAGAGCACGGCTGAGCAGATCTCTCCTGAGTCTGCCGAGTCGCCTATTCTCTTGATGTGGTGAGTTTCTTTCCTTTTGTTTTTATTTTTTGATTTTCTGTGTCAGTTTCCGAAATTTCCATCTCAGTTTTTTCAATTAAGGCGACCGGTTTTCCGGAAAACCTGCCGGTCGGCTTAAGCTCTCTGCATTCAATTTGTTTTCTAAAAAAGTGACTTTCGTCCGGTTTCTGGTACTGGAAACTGGACTAACTCGTGAGTGTTGAAAAAAATGACTATATATAGGGCAGCTGGAAAATTGAATGGATAACATGATTTGTTTAGGTTAGAAGTTTGACTAACGTGACAGCTGGGCATAAGAATAATTCTAAGTATGATAACTACGGATATTCTGATATGAAATTATGGATGTTCTGATGTTTTTTTTTTTTCAAAAAATCAAGGACCCTTAGATTTAGTTCTCTTTGGACTATTAGAAAGAATGGAAAGTTCGATGTGGAGCATGTGGTGTGTGTCATGAACACAACCCATTCAGGACTTGCATGAGGCCTTCTTGCACGGTCCGTGCGGGCTACATAAGCCCACCCCCCCCCCCCCCCCCCCCTGAGCCAGCCAAACCCTAGCTCACTCCCTCTCCTCTGCAACAAAGAAAGCTGATGCTGATACATGGACGTTTCATGAGTGAACATACCAAAATATTGTTGATTTGTTGATAGTACCATATTTATCATTTGCTAGCCTTAAAACTTTTGTAAAGAATATTTGTTGGGAGATCTTCCATCGACACCTGGTCACTAATTAATTTTGATTCAGATTGTGCTTAACGCGTTTTCCGTGGATAAGATGGCAGCGCTCCGATGATGCCATCTGCCATTGAAAATGTATTTTTGGATGGAAGTAAATTGTGATTTCTCTCTAACAATAACTTGCTTTTGAATTCACCAATTTTTTGTAAATTGAAAAATTAACATATGACTGTTAACATAAAAATAAGTTAACTAATTAAATGTTTATAGAAGTCTATAGTTGTTATTTTCATAGATTTTTTCTGACTCGGATCCCCAATTGTTTCCCAAAAGTTTAATAGCAAATGATGAACTGAAAGGACTGAATATGTACTACTTGTAAATGTACAACTCTGCTAAATAATAAGAATTTGCTTACTAAGGTTGTAAGTTTGTTGATCTACTGTTTCTTGCTAAGCTGGGGTGCTAAACTATTATATAATATGTTAAGAAATCTAAAATGGTGCTAATTACACGATGTTTACTTGGGTGTCTCAATTCCTGCCGCCTGCTGGTCCCCCGGTCCCTGATCCGTAAACTACAGCATGCTTGCCATTCAGAATTGGCAAGAACTAGAGCAGAGCGAAAATTTTTTGGTATTTTTTAGGCCTACATTGAAGGTTGCCACTCGGTATGGGATATGATATTTTTAATAAATTTATGCTCAAAAACAATATATACTACATTGAGAGTCCTAAAATCACATAAAAATATTCTACGCCTGCAACACAATTTTTTTTCTTAATGGAAGACCCCTTATTTCGCTATGGAAATTAACAGAACCCATGTATGTGGTGGTAATTTGTACACCGGAATATAGAATTCAGCGGATTTACAATGTGAAGCTTTTATCTGGTGACAATAAAAATTTACTACCGTGATTATCTGGTGATTAATTATCGGCTCAATTCTATGCCATAAGTAATTTTGCTAAGCTTATTTTGGTATAGCATTGAGCCCAAAGATTGTTTGCCTCCAAGAAAAATTTATGGACTCAATTCTATGCCAAAGTTTAATCACCAAAAAAATTTCCGAATCATTTTTTGCTGTTAACTGTTCTCTTCTGATGCTACTCTATATAAAAGCCTACCACCCTCCAGTTCAAGCATCAACTATTTCTCAGATTTTCTAGGTGCAGCAATGGGGTCTCTGGTTGCAGCAGCTGCTCTCCTGACTGGCCTTCTTGCTCTTGCAATGCCTGCAGACTGCAACCCTGAAGGTATGCATATACATCCTTCATGGTCATTCAACGGGAACCCTGTTGTGGTTAAGACATGCATGTTAAATTGAAGTGTTGGGACATGCAGGTGACATATTGTTCATGCAAAGAGCTGCCTGGCAGCAGCCAATCACTGCACTGGATAGCTGGGATCCGACCCTCGTCAATCCCTGCACTTGAGAGTATGTCACTTGCGACAATGAAAGCCACGTAACCCGCTTGTATGCCACTATCTCCTCTTCTTATTATCATGATCGATTTGCATACATTTCTTGTACCGTAGAACCATTCGTATTCTTTGTTTTTTAAATAAAAGAAAAGTAAGAAAATTCGAAACTTCTGATTCGTTTGAAACTAACATCGAGTAGATGGTATCACTTTCTGAAAAACTTTTCATGTTTGTAGAATTGTGAGGGAATCACCGCAAGGCATAACCGGCCTGGGTGCTGTATATTTATATGATGATCAACTTGTACATCAAGTAAGGAATACAAGAAACCATCGAGAGATCGGAACTTTCTATAGTTACAATACAACATATCTCTAATACCCGCCCGCAGTAGCGGGAGGACTCCGGACGCAAAGACTGGACCGGAATTTAGAAAATAGCTGAACAGGAAGACCCTTTGTCATGATATCCGTGAATTGGTGAGAGGAAGGCACATGAAGAACCCAAACCTTGCCAAGAGACACCTTTTCGTGGACAAAGTGAATGTCCACCTCAATGTGCTTTGTACGACGATGTTGAACTGGATTGGAGTTGGGGTGGAGGAGCTCGAGCTTGACAGGGACATGGGCCTGGGCGGCGACGGTGCAGAACGGGGAGAGTGCCATGAGGGGCGCCGTTTGCGACACGGCGCCGGCGGTGGTGGACACCGTCATGGAGGAAGAGGAGGCGGCGCTGGTGCCGTCCATCGACATGTGAACGGGCTCGCGGGGGCGGTGGCTAGGGTTTTGCGCGTGAGGCGCGGGCAGCGGACGGGAAGGGAGGCTGGGGATCGGAAAGAGCTCTATACCATGTAGAATTGTGAGGAAATCACCGCAAGGCATAACCGGCCTGGGTGCTGTATATATATATGATGATCAACTTGTACATCAAGTAAGGAATACAACAAACGATCAAGAGATCAAAACTTTCTATAGTTACACTACAACATATCTCTAATAATGTTGAAGTGAATGGACGTGTTACTTGATTTATTTATTTTTTTGCAGGGATTTAAGGAATGTAGGTATGTCAGGCCCTCTGATTCCTGAGCTGGGAGATCTGAAGAAGCTTCAGTTCATGTAAGAATAGGAAAAGAAACTTGGGATCCAACAACCCAGACCCCAAAAAATAATTATTGAATCGCCAATGTTTGCAGGGAGCTTTTTGGTAATGGTCTGAATGGATCAATACCGACAACACTTGGAAAGCTGAATAATCTAATCAACCTTGATCTTCAGGATAACCTTCTATCTGGCACAATACCTTCTTCGCTTGGCACCATCAACACACTGAAAAATATGTATACAACTTTTATTGCATTTTCACATGTTTGATTCATAAGGAATGCCCCGGATTTCTAACTCCCTAGGCAATATATGAAATGTGGTGTTGTTCTGCAGCAGGTTGAATGGGAACAACCTGACAGGATCGATACCCTCATGTTTGGGAAATCTAACCAACCATGTGAACTTGGAACTTTAGAAGAATTTGCTGAGTGGATCTATTCCTGCCTCCCTAGGCAATATCAAGACACTACGGTCTCTGTAAGTTATTCTACTTCAATAAATAAACCGTTGACACTCAAAGATTTCTTGTCAGTGAGGTTCAATCACTTTTTAGGGTCGTTAAAACTATTTGCTATTCTCTGCAGGCACCTGAACGGAAATATGCTAGCAGGCACGGTGCCACAAGAAATCCTTTCTCTTGTCAATGATGGAAGCTTGTCAGAACTGTGAGCATTGCTGTAACTTTCACATATACATCAATAGTCTCCATCAGTATGTTATCATTTAAAAATGTTCACTTTGAAATGCATTGCACTGACACATGAAAAATCGTAACATGCATTCAGAAATATTGAAAATACCAACGTTACCAGCTTACCGATATCGAGCGGATCAAGAAGTGCTAACACAGATGTTATCGGAAGCTTTTGGTTGAGCCTTACCTTCTCGGTCTTCTTATAGCTAAAGGTTATAGTTTCAATAAAACCTTCTCTTTCAAGGGCAAGCACTCCCATTCTTTTATATATGCACATATAATATTTGTATGCTAACCAGGTCTAAAATTGGCATGTTGCAGTGATTATATTTGTCCAAGGCATACGGGAGGCTGAAAGCTGAATTCAAGACAAATACTCTAGTTTTATTCAGGCAAAAAAAAAACAAAATAAAGGTCAAATTTATGTGTTGGCACTTTGAATAAACCCTATTTATTTGCTACCAAATGAGCATTTGTTTATTACTTGATATGCTCCATCAGAAGTGTGAGCCATTAGTTTTTAGGTAATCGAACAGAAATCATTTTTATATAATCGATGTGAGGCACAGAAATAATATTCCAATAATGGATTTTGTAGGATAAAATTACTTCGGAAATATTTTTGGAACTTAAAAAAGTGAAAGATATTCAAAGGAATTCAAGGAAGTATATACGTTAAAATTGTTTGAAAATATAATGTGCATAAAATAATTTATCATATTAATTATGTTCGTAGGTTTAATGCCTCAAAACATCTAGAAATTTCACATTGTTATTGGTTCACGAACCATATTGTGTCCAGTACCTTTATGGTAGCATGCACTTCAGAAGTGGGTCGGTGTCACACCCCAAAATTACTATTTTGGGATGCGAAGCCTTTTTCTTTATTTTTGTTTCTAGCTTTTTTTTAGAAAATAAAATGAATTTGTTTTATGTGATGAAAATTGAATTATAAAACTCTAGAATAGTTTATGGATATTTAATGGTTGGATAAATCCTTTCTGAATATTCCTTATATTTACCACAATCCCCATATCGTTTTGCCCCCTTTTCTCTCTCCCATTTCCCCTTTATTCCTTTTATCCCGAAATTCCTGAAGCATCAGATAGCCCATGGGCCGAATCCTCCTCGGGCCATTTTCTTTTTCTCTCTTTCTCCTCTCTTTTTCCCTCATGGGCCGAGCCCAACAGACAACCACAACCAGCCCACCCACACACTCTCTCTCTCTTTCTTTCTCTTTCCCACTGACGCGCGGGACCCGCAAGTCATCTCCGCCGCCCAACCCTGGCACCACCGCATCATATGCCGCCAACGCCTCCTTATGCCGCCGACGCCTCCTTGGCGTGCGTGCCAAGCCTCCTCCTAGGTCGTCGCGTCCAATAAATAGCGGGGCCCAGCTAACTGCGCTGCCTTATCCGACGTGCGCCGCCTCCCGCACCCCGCACGCCCCAGTGTCGCTGCCGCCATTGCCGCCACTACCCGAGCTTAGCCGACAGGACGGCAAGCATCTCCATGACGCGACGCACCCGCTGAACCCTTCCCCCGACGAGATCCTGCGCCCGCAGCCGCCTCTCATCAGCATCGACGAGCTGCCACCATGCCTCGACGTCGCGTTCGCTTCTCCGGCCTTCTCCATGTCCACGCAACCCCAAGGCGAGCACGCCGTCTCCCCCTCCCGCTGTCCCACCCTTCGTGGCAAGCTTCCGCCCATGGGAGCACCACCCCGGCCATGCTCCGGCGAGTGTCCGCCGTGCCCGAGTGGCGGCGCCATCCCGCAACTGCCTGTCGGTCAACCATGGACCATGGACTGAGCCTGTGGCCGCGGTTCACCATTTTGTGGACTCGGTTCACGAATTCCCTTCACAGGAATAATTCCAGAAAAATCATATAATGCAGCTTCGCAGTTTACCCCTTATTAATCATGTTAATGAACCCGTAGCACTTTCAGCCTTCTGTATACTTCTTTGAAGCCCTCGAAAGGTTTCATTTACTCACAATTTAGCCCCTGAAACACTAAAGCTATCATATCTTTTTATCGGTAACTCCAATTTAAGCAATTTTTGTGCCTAAATCTTCGTCTCATTGTAAATCTATCCAACTTTAGTGTTTTTATGACATGTTTACGATGTTTGGTGTACTGTATTTATTTATTTGTGACTTTTCTTTTATCGGTAATTCATTCAAATCAATGATGACGTGGAAAAGCGGTAAGAGGAGATGAAGAGGAAGAGAAGATCATTGAGCAGCATTATATGAACAGGCAAGTGTCCTTGACATCTTGCTCCTATTAGTATTAGATTTGGTTCATTCCTTGATTGCATTGCATTTAATTTGAATCTTCTGTGTCATTACCTTGTTCCTTATTATTCCATGTCGCCTATTGAGTAGTGTCTATCATGGGTAGATTCATTCTTAGCCTTGCTAATGTTGGAAAAGAAAATGTCCTTAATTTTTACTAATGATCTATGCAACTTAATTGAGAATGGTAATGGTTAGCAACATATGGAGCTTTTAGGAAATCTGAGCATGATGTCTGGTTTGGGATGGTGCCGTCGTGCACAGACTTTGGTTTGTGCTTATACCTGCTTATATTTTAAGAACAGGTTCATGGGCTTAGTTACTCAGCATAACCGCGCATCACAAGGCTGGTAATGGGACAGTTTGACCAATTAATTAGATTTTCTCCTATTTCTGTGGCACCATTTGGTTGTTCGAGTGTCGCAAATGGGGGCTACGGCCGGCAAGGTAAATTGGACTTGTCTGTTGTAGCGAATCCTAGCGGGTGTCTACAGGGTAGGAGATGCTTTGTAAAGGCCTCATAGTGATCTTCTGGCCGCATACCTAACGAAGTGTGCATTTAGCAAAATGGAGGTTTTAGTCAACCGACGGGTCACGAAATCATGACTTGTGGGTAAAGTGGTGCAACCTCTGCAAAGTGTAAAACTCTCTTGACAGGCATGCTCACGGTCAAGAGCGAGCTTGGACTTCCTCATGGTTAGTTGGTTTGGGTGGTTCGGTAGTCAAGTGGTGAGAACCCGATGAGTTGGTAGCCAGGTGGTGGGAACCTGGTCAGTTGATAGTCGAATGGGATCTGATGAGTTTGTCTTGGTTGCTGTTAGGAGTTATCACTACACCTAGTAAATAGGATGCTTTTGATATAGGTGTTTATATTATTAGGACTGCATAGATGCAGACATGAGTTAAGCCTTTCTTGATTTAGCCTTGCATGTCATAATTTCCCCCACTTGCTGAGTATGATATGTACTCATGCACTTGCTTTCCATATATTATATGTTGCCTGTGGAGCATTCTGTAGTTTCTTCTTCCGTTGACGTGTGTTAAATTACTCTGGTTTGTTTTTATTAAAGTTGTTTTACGTATTATAGAATTGTATCACTATTATGTCACTACATGTACTTGTATGATAAAACAGATCCTGACGTACATGGAGAATGCATTCGATTTATGTATATAAAAGTCGGATATGACACTCAGTCATGAAAATATAAAAGGAAAGTTTTGTTATGAATATGACTTGCATTGATAATGCATGACTCAATACTAGACAAGAACAAAGACTCTACAACTAGAGTCCTATGCTACTACTAGACGCTTAACACCGGCACACCCCCCCCCCCCCCCCAACCCCAAATCCAAATGCAAAGCATCTGCAAGTCTGATCATGCAGATGTCATCGAAGCCTGCAATTCTTGAACAATGCCGATTTAGAATAGAACTAACAAATAAGGGGCATTTACATATCTGGCCCTATTCTGGAGGCCAATTGTATGTTTGGCCCTCTTATTTAGAATTTGCTTGTTTGACCCTCTTTTTTCCAAACTGAAGCTTAAGGTTGACCCTATTCTGGTTGAGACATTTGACAGTGTTAACTCCTTGATAAAAAGACCTTCATGCCCTTTGCATGTTTGACCTTACTTTATAATGTTTTTTTTTCACAAATGACCCTATTTGCTGAAACAAGATTTTAACAAGTGTTTATAAAAAAAATTAAAAAGTGTATTATCTACAGATTTAAAATTTTGACAACAATTTGAAGTCAAATTTGAACAATTGAACTGAAATTTGACAAAATTCAAAATTTAAAAATTTCAGCATAATTTCTGATGCAAATATTTTAGACTCTAAGCTACGAGAGCACATGGATCTGAGAGAGGAGAACGCATCATTAGTTGCACATATGGATTGATACAACAAGAAGCTGCTATGTGGAGACGCGGGTGTCAGCAGGAAGGATAATCCAGAAAAAAATATTCTTTGTATCTTATACGAGAGCACCAGACAGGTTGCTTGGTCAACACGTCGAGCACCTAAAAACGCTTTTTGCCACGGTATCGAAATCGTGTCAATTTAACACGTTATTAGATACACTTTGATCTTCAGTAGTCGAATAAACATGTTTTTGACATGCTTTTGACACTAGTAGCCCTGTAAAGATGCTTCTTGACACGCATTGAGAAATTATATGATACTAGACACGTTTTTATTCCGTTGGTATCCCACGTAAACACGTTTATGACGCGATATTTAGAACGCATCAAAGTGATACGATATTAGCCACACTTTAAACGTATGTAATCTCATATAAAGATGCTTCTTGACACGCTATTTAGAATGCTAGAGACGTCAATGCATTTGGATAGTATGAGTTAAAAAAATACATACCTTACTCTAGTCAAAGTTGCACGTGAGATGAGTTGGTTAAGGGAGTTTGTATGAAATGAAGAGGTCACGGGTTCAACTCCTACGAATTGCACGAATAATTCTTACTAAGAGCAGGAAAGAACTTTTTTTTTGCAATGTTCTAAATAGCAACACTTTAAAGCGTTGCTAAATTCATAGACACATGATTGAGCGTAACCATAAAAGCGTGTATAGGTTTATAGATACGTATATAGCGTCGCTATAAATCGCGTTATATGTGCTAGACACGCTTTTAAAATACATCACTACAGGCATATGACACGGCCCGTGCGAATACGCCCCCAACACGCTTTATGAAAACGTCTCTATATTTCAATAGACATGAAATAAACGTATCTACCGTGTCAATAAAGCGTATCTACAGGGGTGTTTTTCTTGTAGTGATCCGGAGCGCCGCCCTTCACCTCGCTTTGGCAAATCACGCGAGCCATCGCAGCCTCCCGTGTCCGAGCGAGCCGCGCCCGGTGGGGCGAGCTGCGCGGGCCTCCAGCCGAGGCTGGAGCTGGGCCCCGCCGCCCTCGCCCGTCCCTCCCTCCGCCCCCAAGCTAGCTTCCGCGCCCCCGCGGGCCGTGCCTGCGCACACCCGCGAGTCGGGTTTGGCGGCGCGCCCGCGCACTTCCTCTCCTCCCTCCCTTCTTGCTTCACTGAGACGAGAGCACGAGCTAAGGTTAGGGTACTGCGATGGCCGTGACCAAACACAGAGAGACACACGGGAGACAACGACGACTCAATCGAACAGAGAACAGGAAGAGGAACGGTATTGTTGAGAGAGGAGGGTACTTTGGTCTTTTTTCCATCCCTTTCATTATCCACATCTTTTCTTTCTTTTTTTTTAATCCTCAAAGTAACGGAGCTAGAAAAGAGGGCTAGACGGAGCTTTTATTTTGAAAAAAGAGGGTCAAACATGCGAACCTTAAAAAACGAGGCCAAACATGCAATTGGCCTTCAGAATAGGGCCAGATATGCAAATGCCTCAATAAATAATGATATGTGTCAAGTCAAAGCCAAAAAAAAAGGATAAGATATACCGTTACTACAAATCGCAAATAGCGGAAGAGATAGATAAAACACTACTACAAATCACAAGTAATGAAAAGACAGATGAACCACTACTGCAAATCGCATGTAGCCGAAGAGATAGATGAACCACTTTATATTACTTTATTGATTTTCTATTTGTTAACTTCTTTTTTATATTATCTTAAATATGTATGGCAAGCCCCTCCTGTTCTTCTATAAAAAATATAACTTAGGCCAAAAATATTTCTTCCTTACAAAAAAGGGGATGAAAAACTCATTTGCTGACGGATAGGTCCTACAAGGATTTGCCTGTAAGAACCAGAGGTTGCCGAATGCCCGGTAAACTGACACAAAGCACATAACACAGTGAATGGATTTTTGATGTGTTCATTATTAATGCATAAATGAAATTTTTAGAGTTTCTTGTATGGAAATTATGTTTTTAGAATCAACATGGAAAAAGAATGCTTCTATGTTGTCAATTCACGATCATTGACCCGAGGCCATGATATGTAGAAACTAACATCCCATCCGAATTTGAGTATGAAATCCCCTTTTTTGCGCATATAACGGACGCGTATGCACTTGGGGTTAGTTTGCTTTCCTGGCTTAGGAGTGATTTGCTGCCTCTACAGACACGACCTTTGCTCTGAGTGACAAAAAAGATGCCTGGTCAAGCATGAGCGATTGATTTGCCGGTACAGGCACGGCCTTGCTGCGTTGTTTCGATGCTGCCATGCACCTGAGCGAAAACACATGACTCTTCCAAACAAAGACAACGTAAATCCATTACTGTACTGCTCCATTAAGAAGAACAACAGTCGACCGGTAAAAGCAGAAAAAAGTCCGCGGTGTGCTGCGCTGCTCGATGGGTCTCATTCAGGCTGCACATTCAGGACCCCCTACGAGTACCTTTGGCCCAAAGGCTGCCCCGTCAGCATTCCTTTGTGTCACTTCAACTTTCATAGATACTCTGCACAGCGAGCAGGAGTCATGGTACTTGCGATGGGGGATAAGCAATTCCCTTCGCAGCTAAGCTATGACTCTAAACGACGTAAAATATAGTAGTTATATTATGGGTGCGTTCGTTGCATCCCCTCTAAATTTTAGACCTGTCACATCGAAAAAAATCTTATTATTTAAGAATACTAAATAAAGTTTAATGACAAAACTTTTTTACAGATAGGTACATCTTTACGAGACGAATCTAACAAGCCTAATTAAGCTATGTTTTGCTACAGTAATGCTACAGTAACCATCGTCTAATCACGGCTTACTTACCCTCATTAGATTCGTCTCGCGAATTAGACCAAGGGTTCTGCAGTTAGTTTTGTAATTAAACTTTATTTAATACTCTTAAATGACAAGATTGTTCCCTCTAAATTTTAAACCCCATACAACGAACACCCCCATTGTATATGTATATTAGTACTAATGGCATCGCTGCCAAACGTTTTAGGCATAGCTGCAGACAAAGTCAACACAATCGTTTTTCTAAAGAAACCACAGCCACGGCCAAAGCCAGCACAGTCACAGCCCTACCAAAAAAACCCTTAATGTAAAAGGTATTGCTTACTACCTGCTACAGCTACCACTTTCCATCTATAGTTTCATCATTCCACAACTATGATGAAGTTCATGTTGCAGACCTGAAAATTGTCTCTATGCTTGCCTGAAGTGCAGTACAACTTTCATAGATACTCTGCACAGCGAGCATGAGTCATGGTACTTGCGATGGGGGATAAGCAATTTCCTTCGCAGCTAAGCTATGACTCGAAACGACCTCAAATACAATAGTTATACTATATTGTATATAACCACGGTAAAGAATTCTTTTCTGCCAAGAATTAACAGAGCTATTGAAAATTTAAACATAATCCCAACATTGTACATATGTCATCTTCAGAACTCCTATTTGTTAGCATGGTATCAGGCTTTCTAGATTTACGCTTAGAACACACACCGCAACAGAGCAGCATGGCATCACCGAGGTGCCATTTGTGGAACGCGGCTAAGGGGTTCATCCATATCGATGATGAATTAGATGTGCCGAGGGCTGGGGCTAGCGTGGCAATAAAAGATAGCAAACCATAGTGGTAACAATGCCCAGATAAAGTAAGAAGGATGCCTCAGCACATCTGTCACTGTCAGGTTTGGGGGTTGGGGTGATGTTTTTTGTACTTCTTTTGTTTTGTGATTCCTTGCTTAACTTAAAACATCTCCAACAGTGTATCTAAAATTGATTACCTAAAACAAGTTTTAGGTATAAGAGAAAGAAGATTTTTAGAAAAATTTTGTGCTCTTCTCCATCAGACAACCTAAAACTGAATCCTAAAAAGTTTACTGAGAATACTCTTACCTTTAATGGGTGTTTTATATAAATACAAAGACATAAAAGAATAAGAAAAATTACAACTTTCTGCAACGAGTTGTCCGCAAAAGGCCATGGCCTTATCCACTACCCAGGCGAGATCCACCGGCCGCCCAACTCCAATCCGCCCTCCCCCTCCCCTCCTCCACCAGCGAGCAGTCGACCTATGTCTCTTAGTCTGAGTCCAACAAGGAGATCTATTTTGAGGATGCAAAGTGATTTCTGCCTGGCATCAACAGTAGTTTGCAATTCGTTGTCAAAGCGCCATCTCCAACAGCAGCAACTGCATCTCGTGAGGCAACCAGCTCGCCGTGCATCCGCGCTGTGCCATTCCTTTGCGCCACCATGCCGCGTGCGCCCCTCGCGCCCTTCCCACACCGTGCTCGCCCTTCCCGCGCCCCACGTGCCCGCTCGCCCGCGCCGTGTTCGCAAACCCTGCCGCGGGCCCTGCGCGTTGTGCCACGCTCGCACCCATCGCGCCCCGCATGCCTGCTCGCCCGCACCGTGTTCGCCAGCGCTGCCGCGGGCCCTGCGCGCCGCGCCTTGCTTGCACCCACCGTTCCCCGCGCGCCCGCTCGCACCCACCGCGCCTCGGGCGCCTGCTCGCCCAGGCCGCCGCGCGCACGCGCTCGCCCGCGCACCCTGGAAGCCTAGTGTGCAAGGAATTGCCCTGAGTTTTACTGAGGAATCGCCCTGAGTTTTACAACGCAGCGCTGGATGACGACGCCAGCTCCTCGGCGAGCAGCTCGTGCATCCGTCCCCGTCACGCGTCGGCCACATGCGAGCAGTCGTGGTCGTCGCCCCACCTGCAGGTCGCGCTCGCGCCATCGCCTCACGTCACGCGCTCGCTCCGCGCTCAGATGCATCATCAGGAGAGAGAAGATTCATTTTTAGCTTTCCTCTCTCCTCAAAGTTATTTTGCATGTTGTGTTTACCTAATGTGCTGGAGGAGAGTTTAATGAGGCACAGTGTACCTGGATAGACAAAAATAGCTTTGCCTTTCCTTGTTCAAGTCAGCCTTAGTGAACTATGATGTCTTGGCGGCGGTAATGGCTTTTGGGTCGATGCCTCGCTCCCAAGCTGCTGCTGAGTGGCGGAGGGGCTGCAGGAAGGGGCCCGTCCCCTTGGTGGCGTCAACAAAAAGTTGCGGGCGGTGGGAGTGGCTTGGTACGGGAGGGCGGCGGACCGATGGTGGCATCTTTGGGAGGGCGATGGAAGTATAGGATTTGGTGGAGGAAGGCGCACGTCGCATTCCTTGGCAGTGGCGGCGATAACGTGGGTGATAGCGTGGCAAGGAAATGCATGGAATGGTTTGGCAACGCGTTAAGGCTGGCCAGGGGCAGAGGAGGCGTAGGAAGGAGAAATTACATAGACCAGACTATACACGAGATTCTAGAATTCAGATTATGGATTCTTATGGGATTTTAATTATCCTATAATTTGGCTTAACCTAGCTTTTAGGTGATTTCATCTAAACCTTTAAAGAACCAGTTGGGACAAAAATAGTTTTAACCTGCCAGAATGTAGCCCACCTGTATATTTACCGTTGATGTAAAAGGTCACCTTTAATATCTACCATCGGATCTTGCCATGCTGGGCCTGGGTCCGCAGAAAGGTGGACATTGGACATGGACAAATGTCCAAATTAGTTTATTTTTTTATGACGATTGTAATTTTTTTTACACCCACGGTACCTTCACCCGCGCCCTCACCTTCCACCTCCTTGCATTACGGTGAAATCAATGCTTTCCTTTCATTCGGGCCCAACTTCCTTTTTTAACTTTCTTCCCTAATTCTTTCCTAAGGAAACAGAGGCACGGGAGCCCTTTGAGCAAATGCATGTGAGTTCTTTCCTAATTTATGAGCCCCTTCCGCCGATGGGAGTTCTTCCCTGATGAGCAAATGCACGGGAGTTCTTCCCTGATGATCGGTGTCGGTGCAGGGACGGCAAGTGCAGTGCCGTCGTCGCACCCGTCCACGTCGTCGTCGTAGCGCCCGTTTAAGTTGTCTTCCCATCGGCGCCCGTCTACGTCCTCGTCGTCGTGCCCATCGGCATCGTTTGGTGAAGATCAAGCTCCGCAAGTTTGGTGATTTCCTCAGCTGCAATTGTCTGCTGATTCAAGATCAAGCTCCGCACGAGGTCTGCAACTGCACGTTGCGCGTGTCCAGGTCTGCAACTGCACGCAGCGCGCGTCCAGGGATTCATGTGTTTGATCCTCGTCCAGGAAGAGTCGTGGGTGACCAGGATCCTCGACGCCTTCGGATCACAGTGAGATTTCTGCTCTTTGAGTTCTTTAATGAAGCGCTTATGGTTGCCCTATCAGCCGGTGTGATGAAACATTCAGTCTATGTTTCGTTAATTTCAGATTTTGCCGGACGCGCTACAGTATTATACAGTAATCTGGTATTTTGCCGGACGCGCTGCAGATCTGCGTAAAGCTATTGCAGTCGGAGGGGGCTGGATCGGAGGTGGAGAGCGGCAAGTGCCGCCACCGCCAAAGATCGCGCACTGACCGCCTCATCCGAGATTTGCTATTAAGGAAAGATGTCGCCATGGATCGCAGTCTCCGCCAACCCTGGATAGGAGGTAGCAGACGATCGATGGCTGAAGGAGCGAAGGAATTCTCGTCGCCGTCCGCAGCCTGAACGGCAACGACTGACGACCTTGTTTCTAGGCGCCGCTGATGACCTCATACGTGTGGTTTCCTGTCAACGTGAGTTCATTCGCAAGTTATGTATCGAGTTCTCCACCCTGTTTTTTCTCATCCTTGTCAACCAGCCTTTGTTTTTGCTTTTACATGTTGCACGGATAGACGACACCTCCATCTGACCTGAGCATGCGTTGCTGAATCTGACGCCAATTGCTTTACCACTGCTGTATTGGTTCATACCTGATTTCTTTTTTGTATTTTTTTTTTTTGTTCGGGCATGCATTGTGACTGCAACCAGTCATATGCTTGTTGACCTTGGGTACAAGGGTGAGATGGAGGACAGTTTGTTCACGTCATTTTATAATGCCATGCACACTTCATGTATTCTGATTACATTTTTGTTTTCTAGATGGTACTTTAAAAATATATAATTATATTAGTGTCGAAGATGTCATGTTTACCTGATTTTATTTCTCACTCTTATACCATATGCAATGCAGTGGAGAGGCTTGTTATTCGATTCCCAAACATGCTTCAAGCTATTTGGTACAAGCCTATAGCACCTATCATGTTTTGTTGTTTTTTTCCTTTGTAAATAATACTTTGAACATAGATAGATATACACAATGTTACTAACTTCAATTTATTTGGTTCTGTCCCATGATATTATGTTGTTCAGATTGGTTTGTGTCAGTGCTCTGGTCTTGTTCTATTTAAAGTCTTTGTGCTTACTTTTTTTTTGCATAGTATACAAGCTAGAACTATATATCGATCATCGGCTTCACATCAAAGGAAAAAACTTGATCTTGTTAGAGTGGTGTGTTGCACGACTTGTAACAAGAACGCGAATGATTTCTTAGCATGTTGTAACCACATAAAGCGAGAGATGTCTTCGAATGTAGATTTCAACATTTGGCTAGAAAGTTTCTTTGCTGTTGATTAGTTTTGTTTCTAAAATCTTACTCCACTCTTTTTTGTTTTCATAGTCTTGTGTAATTTGTCACCTTAATTTGCTGATGAGACGAGTGATGTCTTGTACTCTGGAAGTGATGATGGCCTCTGAAGGTGAGCTAATGATATCTAAGTTTATTGATTATTGGTGACATTAAACTGTCATGAACATATTTGAAACACCAGTAATATTGGGGAGTAAGTATCATAAAGTATGGAGTTTTCCTTGTTCCCTGTACAAACAATATTTTCAATGTAAACACTCCCTTCAATCAAAAATACTCTGGCCACTATATTCTGAAAATACAAATGTATAATATTATGAACTACTATATACTATGACTGAAAGCAACCTCAAATATCACTTCTAGGCAGGGAGCAGTAGGTAATTTTGGGAGGGCTATAGGATGTGGTTTAGCACTTTGAGTTTTTTTAATCACACCAGTTATAATAGGTCATTGTGTTCTCAATGCAAATTCCAAATTCACTGGTCAAATTCATTTTCGTTAGGAGCGTGTTTGGCTTCTTAACCGATTGATGCTTCTTGCCTTCCCTAATCTGATGTCAGAAAGCATATGAATGGGGCTACAGATAAATGACATATAAAGAAATACACAGCCTATGAATCCTTTAATGGTATGTGTGCTCAAGAATCCTTCCCTAATCTATTGTTTTTTGTCTGTAAAAAATTGAAGAGAAGAATGGTTTGCTTGTCGCAAAAATTTGTTAAAGAACTGCTGAGAACGGTTTTTTTTGTAAGATATATTTGGAGTTCCTCTCTGCATGCTGCTTTTAAAATAAACAATTATGATATGAATAAATCTCATGCATTACTTCCTTAGCAGCTATAACGAGAACCGATATATATATATCTACCTATTATTCTATAGCTGGCTACTGAATAACTTATTCTGTGGCCACTTCTGTAACGTAATTTACGACATTCGTGTATAGTGATTTATGATATTTTGGTACGTGATTTACTATAGTTTTACCATGGTTGATTTTTCAAAACGTGTGTGAACGCTGATATAGCAAATTAGCCGGCTATAGTATATATATATATATATACTTTAGAATTTTGATGCAACTTCTCAGTGTTGAATAGTTTTATGGCCTTTATCCTTTTGATTATGTCTTGACTCTTGACCTGTTCGTAGAACATGTTAGGGAATCTCACTATTTTTTTTCTTACAGTCTCTTCCTACAAGCACTTGGAACGCTTAAGCCATTTGTTGATCTTTTTGCATCACATTCTTTATCTATATTTTCAGTCTATACAATCTATCAATGGTAAAGTGCCGCAACGGTCAGGTGATTTTCAGTTGAATTCTTGTCCAGTGTAGAATTCATACCTTCTTTAATGAAGGCAGCGGCATTCATATTCTTTTTGAGCTGCTAGCCCTGTTGGTTAATAATCTTGTTTCTTGGAGGATGCTAACATTTGCTAAATAAAGTCAGTCTCACATTCATACCTTGTGTGTGTGTGCATGTGTGTGTTCATAAATGTGGATTTGATGACTAAACTTTTGCAAACAGTCTGCTTTCCATACATATTTATGCTTGTGTAAAATCAGACTATCAACAAAAATTTGAGCTTAAACTAATTTTTTTTTTTTTTGCAAAAGGGAAAAACAAAAGAACATGGTGTTACTAATTCCCTGCGCAAGTAGTATCTAGGATAGCTTCTAGATGGTTTCAGTTATAGATATAGTTGATTGCGTTTGTTTTCTTTCTATCTATTAGGTTCGGCCAAGTCTCGCTTGATTAGGAAGTAAGAGTCTTGTATTAGCTTATATATATTCAGCAATATACAATGAAAACGCTGCAGCTTCCGCAGCACCAAAACTCTCTCGTGTTCTGTTTTCCAACATCTGGTATCAGAGCAAGGTTAGATCGTTCCGATGGTAGGAACTCCGCCGCTGCAGCCGCCGCCGAAGATACCTAAAGGCAAGGGTGACGGCGGTAGCAAGAGCCCCTCGCGTTCACCGACGAGGCGCGGCTCTCCCTCTCCTTCTCCGAGCAGACGTCGTGGCGGCGGTGGCCGCACCGTCGTGCAGCGGATCATGAAGGAGGTTGGCGGCGCGGGCACGTTCCCGATCCTGACGAAGACGAACTATGGCCACTGGAGTTCGGTGATGAAGGTGAAGCTCCAAGCTCGCGGTCTCTGGGAGGCGGTGGAGTTCTGCTGCGATGATCAGCAAGAGGACCGGATGGCGCTGGAGGCCATCCTCCTCGGACTCCCGCTCGAGATGCAGAGCATCTACGCGGAGAAGGACTCGGCCAATGTGGCTTGGGACTCCATCCGCACCAGCCGGATCGGCGACGACCGCGTGCACAAGTCTGCCGCGCAGGGCCTCCGACGCAAGTACAAGGCGATCGCCTTCCTCGATGGGTCGAGGACTTCGCGACGCGGCTGTCCGGCATGGTGACCCAGCTCAAGTTGCTGGATGACCCCGAGCCGCCGGAGAAGGTGGCTAAGAAGTATCTGCGCGTCGTCCCCGCCAAGTTCAGCCAATTGGCGGTCTCAATTGAGACTCTGCTCGACGTCTCCACCTTGTCGATCGACGAGATCACAGGGAGGCTGGTTGCTGCGGAGGAGAGGTACGCCGCCGCCGCGCAGCAAGCTGCTGTTCCTGCCGGCGGTGACAAATTGCTGATGACGGAGGAGCAGTGGCGCGCGAGCTTTAAAGACAAGGACGTGGGCGAGGGCTCGTCGAAGCCCAAGTCCGGCAATCGACGCCGGCCTCGATGGTCGAAGAAGAAGAACGACGCCGGCGCTGACGACAAGGACCCGCCGCCCCGTGATCAATGCCTCAATTGCAGGCGTCGTGGTCACTGGGCTAAGGATTGCCGCTCGCCCAAGCGTGAGCGGGCCAATCTGGCGAAGGAGGATGACGACGATGACCAGCCGGCCCTGTTCCTGTCGGAGATCCACCTCGACGAGCCGCGCGCGCAAGTCTTCCTCTGTGCGACGGACGACACCGAGCGCCTCGAGGGCTGGTACCACGACACGGGGGCCTCCAACCACATGACCGGCTACCTCGACGCCTTCTCCGACCTGGATCGCACCGTGGTCGGCGACGTGCGTTTCGGCGACGGCTCCGTGGTCAAAATCCGCGGCCGTGGCAGCATCCTCTTCTCTGGGCGGAACGGGGAGCACAAGGCGCTCACCGGCATCTACTACATTCCTTGGCTGAAGAACTCAATAATCTCCATCGGCCAGCTCGACGAGGGCGGCTCCAAGGTGGAGATCGAGGGCGGCGTCATGCGGATTAGGGACAAGCAGCGCTGACTCCTCGTCAAGGTGAAGAGAGGTCGCACACGCCTCCACATCCTGCGCCTTGCCATCGCGAAGCCGGTGGCCTTGCTGGCCAGGACAGGAGCGCACGACGCATGGCTGTGGCATGATCGCCTCGGCCACCTAAACTTCGACGCGATGCGGCGCATGGTGCGCCATGACATGGTGCGCGGCCTCCCCGAGCTGGAGCATGTGGAGCAGTTGTGCGACACGTGCGTCACCACCAAGGACCGCCGTGCCTCCTTCCCCGCCAAAGCTAAGTATCGCGCCGATGCCCAGCTTGATCTCGTTCATGGTGATATCTGTGGTCCTGTCTCGCCAGCAACTCCAGGAGGGCGCCGCTTCTTCCTGCTTCTCGTCGATGACTTCTCGCGCTACCAGTGACTCGAGCTCCTCTTCTCCAAGAGTGACGCCGAAGCCGCCATCAAGAAGGTGCAAGCTCTCGCCGAGAACCAGTGCGGTCGCCGCCTGCGCGTGGACAATGGCAGCGAATTCACCTCCACTGAGTTCGCACGCTACTGCGAGGACCATGGCGTGGAATGCCACTTCACCGCGCCGTACATGACCCAGCAAAACGGTGTGGTGGAGGGGAGGAACCAGACAGTGCTTGCCACGGCGCGCGCGCTGCTGAAACAGAGGAAGATGCCGGCGTGGTTCTGGGGAGAGGCGGTTGTCACAGCCGTCTTCCTCCTCAATCGCGCCCCGACGAAAAGCCTCGACGGGAAGACGCCTTATGAGGCGTGGACGGGCAAGAAGCTATCTGTCTCCTTCCTTCGCACCTTCGGCTGCTTGGCCTACGCCAAGGTCACCAAGCCCGGCCTCTCCAAGCTTGACGATCGGAGTCGCACGCTCGTTTTCATCGGCTACGCGAGCGGCACCAAGGCGTACAGGCTGCTGGATCCGACGACCGGCAAGGTGATCGTCTCCTGTGACGTGATTTTTGATGAATCCGTCGGCTGGAATTGGGAGGCGGAGGATGGAGACATGGAGGACATGGCGGCGGTGCCCAACGACTTCCACGTCGAGCGCATCGTCCGCCAGGTGATCGAGCTCGGCGGAGCTCGCACGCCATCGCCCCCGCCTGCTGCGCGCACGCCATCGCCACCGCGCATGCCGACGCCACCACCCACCGCCGCCATAGCAGCGGCAGCCTCCCCTATTTTTGTGACTCCACTGCAGGGCGACGAGGAGCGGCTGGACGCCTACCACACCGGGGATACTCCGGTGCGCTATCGCACCGTCGATGATGTCCTCGGCGCTACGGAGCCCGCGCCTGGGCAGGCGGCCTGGGTGTTCGACGAATTGCACCTGGCGTGCACGGGCGAACCTGCGACGTTCGCGGAGGCGGACAAGCACGAGGCATGGCGGGCGGCGATGCGGGAGGAGATGAAAGCCGTCGAGGAGAACGAGTTGTACAAGTTGATCCGCCACGTAGGACAATGAGGTGGTTGATGATGGTGATGACAATGAGGTGGTGGTTGTTGGGACAATTCCTTGTCCCACTGGAGGTATGGAAGATAAGGAGAATGATAAGCAGGGGGAGAAAAGGATCATAGTGTATCACCGAAAGCGGTCTAGAAAGCTGGGGGAGCAGCCACAACCTGAACCAGTGCCTGATACTCCAGTCCCAAACATCTCTTTGGATCCCTCTCCTTCAAGCTCAACACTTCCCACTGGTAATATCTCTCCTCCCCTTGATCATGTAGACTTACTTATTGCACAACGTAGAGATCCTAGAATCAATGCTGGAAAACCTCCTCCTCGTTATGGTTATGAGTCTGACATTGCCAATTACCTTTCATATTCTAGTGTCTCATCTGCATATAGGATATTTATTGCATCATTACAAGCAGTGTCTATTCCGAAGGACTGGAGGTGTGCTAAACAAGATCCAAAGTGGAAGGATGCAATGAAAGAGGAGGTGAGTGCTCTTCAAAAGAACAAGACATGGGAACTTGTTCACCTCCCAGTGGGAAAGAAGGCAGTGGGTTGTAAATGGGTCTTCACAGTGAAACAGACCCCAGAAGGAAAGGTGGATAGGTATAAAGCAAGATTGGTGGCGAAAGGGTATAGTCAAACGTATGGAATTGACTATGATGAAACATTTGCACCTGTAGCAAGAATGAGCACAGTGAGGACTTTGATATCATGTGCAGCAAACTTTGGTTGGCCCCTTCATCAGTTAGATGTGAAGAATGCATTTCTTCATGGTGACTTGCAAGAGGAGGTTTATATGGAGATTCCACCTGGATTTGCAAATGAACAAACACTGGGCAAGGTGTGCAAACTGAAAAAGTCACTTTATGGTCTGAAGCAGTCACCACGTGCATGGTTTGACATATTCAGAAGGGCAGTGTGTGATATGGGTTATTCTCAATGTAATGGAGATCACACAGTGTTTTACAGACATCGGGGTTCCAATATCACTATCTTAGCTGTTTATGTGGATGATATAGTGATCACTGGAGATGATGTTGAGGAGATCAAGGTCTTGAAAGAAAGGTTGGGGAAGGCCTTTGAGGTGAAGGATCTAGAACCACTTCGATATTTCCTTGGGATTGAGATTGCCAGATCACCAAAGGGAATTGTTCTATCCCAGAGAAAGTATGTCCTGGATTTATTGACAGAAACTGGAATGCTAGGATGTCGCCCGTGTGGCTCACCCATTGACAGAAATCACCAAATATGTGCTCAGTCAGGTGATCCAGTTGACAAAGAGAGATATCAAAGATTAGTTGGTCGGTTGATCTATCTTTGTCATACAAGACCCGATATTTCTTATGCAGTGAGTGTGGTGAGTAGGTACATGCATGATCCTAGAAGTGGACATATGGAGGTGGTGTATCAAATACTGAGGTATTTGAAGGGAACTCCTGGAAAGGGACTTTGGTTTAGAGCAAACCAACATTTGAATGTGGAAGGTTATTGTGATGCAGATTGGGCGAGTAGTAGAGATGACCAGAGATCCACATCAGGATATTGTGTGTTTGTGGGAGGTAATCTTGTTTCATGGCGAAGCAAGAAACAAGCCGTGGTGTCTAGGTCGACGGCGGAGGCGGAGTATAGAGCCATGGCTCTATGTGAAATGATGTGGGTAAAGGGCCTTTTGAAGGAGCTTCGGGTATTAAGGAATGGGGCTATGGAGCTACATTGTGACAATATGGCCGCAATTAACATTGCAAATAATCCGGTTCAGTTTGATCGAATGAAGCATGTGGAAATTGATAGATTCTTCATCAAGGAGAAGATGGATAGTGGTGCTTTGAAGCTAGAGTATGTGAAGTCTCGTAATCAATTAGCGGATTGTCTCACAAAAGGTTTAGGTCATAAGATGTTGAGTTGTCATGTAACAAGATGGGCATGTTGAATATATTTAGCCCATCTTGAAGGGGAGTGTTGGTATAATATGAAAAGAATGTAAGGACTAAAATGTAAACTGGTATGTATAATGGAGAGTGTTGGTAGTGGGAGGAGCAAGAAGCTCCAATTCCCCCCAAAAACAACATACCTATATCTGATTGCTCTGCTTTTTGGGAGTTTGTGGCGACAAACTGGAGCAAAACCACAGAGCAATTACTTTCTGGTTGTGCCAAGGTTCCAGTATGTACCGATGGAAAGATCATTTTAGCAAGCAAGGAAGATGTCTTCATTCCTGACGATCTACTTCTGACAGAGTTATTCAGCAATTTTCCTCAACAGTCATTTTTCATCTGGTATCCTTCTTCTAGTCGCCCTTCCATGTCTCGAGCAAAGCTTAACAACATATATGGTGGTATTGTTGTTAAGATAATATCCAATGCTGTGATGAAGAACGAATCGTTCACCTCAGAGAATGGTTTCATAACAGTTGACGCGAGCAAGGTGGTTAAGGTTGGTCTGCTCCAAATAATTCTCGCTTTCCTTGCAAATCCTGCACTCGACATTCCTGCTACAGAGAGGCACAAGATGGTTTCTTGCCTTCAGAATGTGACAGTCCACGAGACAGATGAACCGATAACAGTTGGCTATAGTGTAAAGTTGTCTTCCGGAGGAGTTGTGGATGTGAAGGCTAGCCGGAAACTTCGGTGGGAGAGGGAGAATTCCAAGATTTACATGCAGCGAAGTGATGGTGAAGTCAGTTACAAAGAGAAGATCCAATACGCAACCTACTTTGCGGATGAGATATCTCAAGGGCTGCTCTTTGAGATGCAGGATCAGGTCCCTTCCCTCACTGAACTAATAAAACTTGGCAGCCTGCTGGAGTTCCAGGATGCCGCTGTTGGGTTCTTGCTGAAGTCAAAGAATCTGCAGCTATTCCCTGAAGATGAAGATTTCCTGAACTCTTCAATGCTAGGTACGTGACCTGAAAACTAAACCTTTCTCATCTCGTCCTTCTAAATTTCTCAGCATTATATATAACCATAGGTACAACCCACTGATGCCAACACCTCTGATGGTCTAAGAATCTGGTGGTGTGCCTAGAGGTTCCAGATTGTGACTTGGCGTCTTCTGGAATGTTACTTGGGCCTTGATACTAGACTTTCTATTTCACTTGTTATGT
This sequence comes from Eragrostis curvula, assembly GCA_007726485.1. Taxonomy (NCBI): domain Eukaryota; kingdom Viridiplantae; phylum Streptophyta; class Magnoliopsida; order Poales; family Poaceae; genus Eragrostis; species Eragrostis curvula. Next base: position 28,883,324 of record CM017440.1, on the reverse strand, counting down.
TCCTCCCATTTCTGCAAACTGAAACAGAACTTGTCAGTTGCTTCAGTGCACACGTTAATCTAAGTGGGAGATGGCACTAGTATATAGTAATATTATTGCAGTACAACTTTCATGTTCCATCGATTTGAGATGCACGGTTCCGAATTGCTTAGCTGTGAACGAATTTCGTTTCAAAGGCTTTTTACCTGAAAATTGACTCTGGCTGCCTGTTGTTACAACATGGGAGAAATGAGTGTGCATTAGTCAGTGTTAATGCTTGGCGTATCAGTCGCTATTCAACAGTGCATTCTTCCTTATAAATTGCTCAGGTTGGTGTCTAGCGAGGAATAATAGCGTGCTGAATTTTATTCATCTGAAAAGCTTTTCAATAGGGGAATTGCTGACGTACGACCTAGATAGAGGCTAGGCTCCATTTTCTTAACCAATGAAGCCAACACCTCTTCCCATACGAAAGTGGCAAATAGGTGCAAAGCTTCATTTTTAGATAAAGTAGATTTTTCTGCCATTACGTCAAAGCAGCAATGTAGACCAAATCATGCTCCTTTTTGGACGCTGACTAGTAAAAGCTCCCAAACGCAGCTCTCCTGAATAAGATTGACCACCTATCAGTTTAGCACTGTACAAACTAATTGGCCTCCAAGGACGTCTATCAGCAGGATAGCTCGTCATAAACCGGACGCATAGCTGAGCAGAATGGCTCCAAAGTTCACCCAACAAACGATTTCCCTGCCTTTGGTTTACTCTTCGTTCAAAATTTTCATAGGTATGCAATAACGCAACAAAGGGTGCGTTTGGTACAGCTCCAGATTCTTCGAGAATCAGAAACGTTTCAGTTTTAACCCAGAAACGTTTCACAGTCTGAAACAGAATCACTTCAGAAACCGTTTGGCTAGCTGTCTGGTTTCAGATTCAGAATAGATAAGAGGAGGATTGAAATGTCCAATTTACCCTTAGTTGGACTATTGTTTTCTACCACATTATAACATGCAACGGATTCTTGCAACATACAATTCATACTATTATATAAGTACATGTTTCTGTTATATGCTAAGGCTCCAAAGCTATATGTCTTTTAAGAAAAAAATTGCCATAGAAAAAAGACTTAACATGCTTATGTGCAGACCAATCGTGATCGTGTACACCTAATTGTTTAAGAAGAGGACCAAGTGACACCATGTGTGCCTAGCAAATTTACAGAAGAACCATGCATGTCCCACCTATAATTGCCACAGCTCTTCTTCTCCCTCACGAACAGGAAAAAGGAAAAACAAACTCCTGCCATTGCTGCTCTCTGTTGGAGCTCGCCCGCATGGACGGGAGCTGTGGGAGGCGATGAGAAATAGCCAAATGAGTTGAGGAGCGAGCAAGGATGTGAGATTCAGCACTAGATTTGGTAGAGCCCATGCTCCCAGGCGACGGGTTTGTGGCGGCAACGAGCAGCTGGGTGGCAATATTGCCGTAATTTTCTGGAACTCGAAGGGAAGGTGCAGGGCGAACGAAGCGATTCGACTGCGGAACACCTATTCGGGTGTTTCATGCCCGTCGGCTAAAAACGCGAATCGCTCCAGGCCGTTTCAGCTCTGAATCGTTTCGGAAAAACGCCCTTTGGCACGGTTCCAAGTGATTCTGCTCAGAATCAGAATCGATTCGCTCAGCCAAACGGACCCAAAAGCTGTTAATGTTATTTTAGAAACTCTGAATTGCCAAGACAGGTTGGGCAAAACAAATTTGCAAAGTTGATTTCAGCTGCAAACATACACAAATGGAGAATCGTTGCGTTACCCGATCAGAAGCTTGAGGACGTGAAACCTCAAGGCTCGTGATTGTCGTGCGACTGAGGCTCGGACTGTTTGTGTTTGAAGATTGTTCCTCACGCATAACCTCTGTCATTGCCGTCGGGGAGCCTTTAAGATTTGAACTCGTCTCCTCCCTCTCACAATAGTCGTGCTTTTCTGCTGGCACGTGTGCCATCTAAGAACACATCGAGTTTGCATCTAGATAAATTTTTATTTGTTCAAGAACAATCTGTTTTCATAGGAACAACTGGAAAAATTTTGATCATGTTATAGAACATTTTTTTAAATGTTCCAAAACAATTCTAATATGCTGTTGTGCCCATCAGAGTTCTTCAATGTTGCGAGATGTTTGGGGTGGCTTTGATGCGAAGTTGGGGGCGTCCTCTAAAGCGCCCTACGGGAAGCGGTCATGTAGCGCGGCCCACTACTACGGCCCGCTGCTACCGCGATCGTTCCACAGCCGCAAGAAAAATCGCCGTCGTCTTCTACCTCCCGCATCTCCACTGCTGTTTCGTTTCCCACCCGCCACCCGCAGCATGCCATCACAGCAGCTCGCGGAGAAGAAGGCGGCAGAAGCCATGTCGAGGCACGAGTCTCCTATATCAATCCATGTCTCGGAACAATCCAGTCTTTTCCCCGGAACAATTTAGCCTCTCCCCGGAACAATTTCATCCTTTATGTGGAACAATTCATCCTCATGTCCAGAATATTTCATCCTCTTGTCCAGAACAATTCATCTTCATGGCCAGAACAATTTTGTTCTAGCTATTGGAACATCTGAAGGTGAGAGGGAGCTCAGGCAGTCGGCGCAACGCCGGGCGGGGAGGCGGCTCGGAGGAGTGCAGGGCCAGGATGGCGCGGCTCGGGGCGCCGGAGCGAGGCGTCCACAACAGGGCGGCGCAACACAGTTAGGGTGAGGCAGATCGACGGCGACGGCCGAGCGGGGGAGGCAGAGCACAAGTTCCTCCTTCACATTTCCGTATCCCGCACGAGAGCCATTCATGCTGGCCCACCTCGCATCTTAAAGAACGCTACGGGTAAGCTACCCGTAGCGCGCACTATTCATAGGAAATGCCGCGATGTTGTGGTTGTCGTGGCGGTCTGACAGTGCGCCGTTGATATATATAGGGAAGTGGTGGACTGACACCAGACCCATATAGGCCCAGCAAGGGAACAAAACATGGCCCGTCCCCAAAACAGCGCAGATAAGTCCTGCACTGCTTCGTCCTCCTCGCGCTCGTCACTCCAGCCGCCGCTCACCATGGCTGCGTCCCCCACCCGCCCCACAACTGGAGAGCTTGACTCCTCATCGCGCCTTCGAAAAATCAAAGATTCGAAATCGAATGTTCCAACAATCTAAACAAATTATTTCGACAACTAAATTAAATTGTTTCAGAAATCTAAATCAAATGTTGGATTATTACTAAAGAGTTAGCCAAGGATAGAAGAGAGTGGAAGCAAGTAATCCACGTGCCGGAACATTGATTTTCCTTTTTTACCTTGACCCCCTTCTTTCTTTTTATTTTTTAATTTCTCTTCATACCCTTTTTTTTTTTTGCCTCTTGCAGGTTTCATATTTAGCTTCTCTCAACTTGCTTGGGCATAAAAATGCTTTGTTGTTGTTGAATCTAATTCAAATGTTCCAAAAAAATAAGGAAATGTTCGAAAAACACTACAATCAATTGTTCCAAAAAAGTAACCCTATTGTTCTAAGGGAAGAGCTTAATTGTTGCAAAAAAGAGTACGTCGGAGCCTTAGAGAGCAGGGGCATTTGGTTGGGGTAGGGGCTATGGGGCGTGCAAGGCAGAGACAACCTGTGCATAGCCAGGGACACCGAAGCAAGGTAGGCAGGCAGGGCAGGGGTGCTAGGCCGCGTGGAGAAAGGATAGCCGGTCAGCGGTAGATCAAAACAGGGTGTAGCCGGGGGCGGCAAAGCGGGGCGCCGAGCATAGGAGCTGGCAAAGACAGGCGCTAAGCAGTGAGCAAGGGTGGCCAGGGGGCGGTGGAGTGAGGGGAGGCGGGCCGCGATGGCGCAGAGCTGAGCTGCGGCCTGCGGGTCAGGCGGGGACAATTAATCGAATGAAGGAGAGTGAATCGTGCGGAGATGAAACAGTGGGTGCTCCAAGTGCTGGTAGCACCCAAATGCTGTATAGATATAGGCTAGGCTATGGGCAAAATTATGCGACGTGATGCGATTTTAAGCATGAACTTTGGCCCGGTTTAACGGAGCCGACATGTGGGCAGCGTTGTTCTGTCCCCCAAATATGCCATTTGTGAGAGTTGCACAAAGAGATAAAATTTCTCTGGAAGTTTTACTCGGATGGAGGTTGTAAGCTGAAGTATAACTAATTTCGCTTTTCAACATTTTGAGTGGATCTTTTTGTAATTTTTATTTGCGTCTGTGTCCTTGTTTTGTTGCTTAAAGACCCTTGATCAAATATCGTTTCTTGTTTGGGTCTTTTGCATATGTAAGGATTTTGAGTGGGACATGTACCTTAAAATGCGTTCTGCGTTCTGCCTTAAAAAAAACATTTTGAGTGGGACATGTACCAGGATTGATGTAGATTGTAGTAGCAAGAATTGGCAAAATCTAAAACATTTCACTTTCACCAAACATGCAGTCGCACTTGCACCACAGTGGAATCGGAACCCTGTGTCCGTCAGGTGATCCGCGGTACCCACTTTGCAGTGGCACGGGTCGAAAATCCAATGCAGTAGCGCATCGTGCCCGAGCGCATCCAAGGCCGTACTTGGCGTGCAGCAGAGCTCAATAACTACTCGGCCACTACACTTCGGAACCCCTCCGCTTCCCAACCAAGCACGCTCGGATTCCAAGAACCGCATTGTTCGTTCGTCTTCCTCCGGCTTCTCAGCTTCCCACCCCCCATCTGTAGGTTGCGGCCATCAGCAGAGGGAGCGAGGGAGCTGAGGCATTCGGCGACCATGTCTTCCCCGTCGCCGGCGGCGACGGCGGCGGCCAGGGAGCACGTGGAGAGGATACGGCGCGAGCGCTACTTCATCGGGCGAGGCGAGCAGAACCCGCTGGCGGAGGACATGCACCAGGCCGTCAACTACCTCTCGCAGGAGCTCTACTCTAAGGACGTCCACTTCCTTATGGAACTCATACAGGTACTACACCACCGTGCGCAGATGCATTTTTTTTTCAAGAATATATGTAGCGAAATGCTGCAAGTGTTCTGTAATCTTGTTGCTAAAAGTTGGAGTACGTTTATATCTCGATTCATGTTATCCCGTGTGACTTGAAGCTATTCATTTTTATTTTCAAATGCGTCCCAACCATTTGAGAGGCCTTCTGCAAAAGTAAAATTTGGGCCCAAACGGAACAATATTGTTATTTTGTTATGAAAAATCCATATTTAGTTCCAGAGGCTCTGGGGATCGGTTGCAAATTGAAAAAAAAAAATAGTTGACACAACATAGTTGTATACGTAGAGGGTAACATTTTACACCGAGACAATAGATATTAATTAGTTTCAGTAATTCTGGGAAATACAATTTTTTGGGGTTATGAAAAAAACATTTTGAAGGTGCTGGAATCGGTTGAAAAAGTCAAAGTACATCTTTTGTCAATGTGTGTGTTCGAGGAGCATGGTTTGACTTTACAATACACTTTTTGTCTACATAGTGCAATCAAAGTTGTTTTGTATTTAGAGTAAAAATATGATAGAAATTAGAGGACAAATAAATCTAATCAATCAAATCGATGTGTCGTCTTTCTTAATAATATTTTGTTTTAAGGTTCATCACAGTAGCACGAATTCTATTAAAACTGTCTGTATTTATTCGTAGAAGCGCACAATACATTTTTGCCTCAAAATACAGAAATATTTATATCATATTTTAAATCATTATTCTGCAACGTGAAATTTTCATTATAGCGGCAAAAATATTGTCACTTGATTATAGTCACCAGAAAGATATTATTATCCAATTAACTTTTTTTTGTGAAACTATTATCCAATTAACCTTGTCACAATATACTTCAATGAAAAACTTGCAAACCATCCAGATCTTGAGATGTACTATCTAATTGATGCTTGGTTTGTGGTTCTCTAAAAAGATGTGAAATGATGACATTTTCATAAATCGATTTGCATTTCAGAACCATATTTGTTAATGATACATTATGCCTCAGTCACAATCAAAATTACCATCTTAACGAGTTGGCCACAAGTTTTTACTCTTTCATCCAAAATGTTATCCGAGTCAAACAAGAACTAACGCTGTTTGCCACTAAATCTGCTACAGCGCCTACATCCATATTAATCAAATTTACAAAATTTTGTTTAATGATAATTTGATACTTTGATCTTTTCAATTACAACTGGGACAAACTATTTTAAATTGATAAAGTTTTCTATTAAATTTTACACTGCACAACATTGGACCTAGGCCAGCCATCTGCTGAAGTCTGAACATATTAGCTCTTTGACAGTTAATTTGATCGCATCCCCTGATTCCATTCTCTCAGCGCAGGAAGGTCCTTTTTTCTCCCTCTACCCACTTTTTGTTCTGGGGCAGAGAATGGTAAAAGAGCATAGGGATATCTCTAATAATATTAAGGTTGTGATTTATCTGATGAATTTTATGGAACTGTAACGGTAGGCATGACAAATAAACAGTTTATTCGTACTTCATACTGCATAACACGTTTGCCGAGTGGTCAGGTGTGTGGTCAACTGCTTTTTCATTTTTCTTCATCATGATCATGAAGATACTACCTTGTTTATTTATGGTAGGCAATAAAGGACGGACAATATCTTTAGATTTCTTGCTGGTGTTTAAGCTTGTTCAAGTATGAGTTAAGCAACAAATGGCACACACCAACAAAAAGAGCAGCAAGCACTCCTTTGGGAGTTCTACAAAATTTTTCACTGTTTCTGTTGTAGTTTTAATATTTTCGCTGTTATAATTTTATCAGTGATTTCTTATAAAATATGAAGAATTTTCTTCAGTAACTTGTTTCGCTTCTTGAATTTGTTTGAGTTTTTTACTTCAGGACTCTAATCAATATGTTGTGATGTCAGAATGCTGAGGATAATGACTACCCTTCTGGAGCTACACCAGCTTTGGAGTTTGTAATTACTTCTAAGGACATAACCTGTAGTGGAGCTACTGCAACCCTCCTGGTGTTCAACAATGAGAAGGGCTTTACTGCAGCGAATATTGAATCCATCTGTAGGATTGGGAAGTCCACAAAAAAGGGTAACCGGAGCAGTGGTTATATTGGCGAGAAAGGTACCTGATCATATTATTATTGTTGGATGCTACGAAAGTTTAGCATCTCAGTTTACTGTGGCAGAATAATATTATGGAATGATAATTTGTTATCAATCACGCTCTTTGTTATTACAGATACTGGAGACTACCTTCTTTTTTTTCGTTTTATTAATGGTTGCTCTTCTATTTGTTGTGCAGGAATTGGCTTTAAAAGTGTGTTTGTGGTATCCAGCAACCCTCATATATTCAGCAATGGATATCAAATAAAATTCAGTGAAGATCCATCAGCAGAGTGTGGTATTGGGTATATTGTTCCCGAGTGGGTTGAACAAAATCCCAGTATTCTAGACATTGCAAAGATATATGGTAGTTTGAAAAGGCTTCCTACGACAATTATGATATTGCCTCTGAAAAATGAGAAGATAGATGCTGTGAAAAAGGAGCTATCAAGTACCCACCCAGAAATACTATTATTCCTGTCAAAGATCAGGCAAATTTCTGTGAGGGAGATTAATGATGATCTAGATGAGACTAATCTGAGTCAGATTTCTATATCGAGTGAAGCTGATGCTTTAACTAGGAAGGATATTGGTGCTGAATCCTACACTCTTCACCTATCTGCCGAGGAGGATAAGACAGGCGAGCTTCATTGCAGCTATTATATATGGAAGCAGCAGTTTCCTGTGAAACCAGAATGCTGGGTGCAGAAGAGAGATGGAATAAATCAGTGGGTAGTTATGCTGGCATTTCCACATGGCCAAAGGTTGAGTAGGGGAATGGGAGCGCCTGGTGTTTATGCATTCCTGCCAACGGAAATGTCCACAAACTTTCCTTTCATTATCCAAGCAGATTTCATGCTTTCATCGTCCCGAGAATCAATTCTGCTTGACAGCCCATGGAACAGAGGTATTCTTGAATGCGTACCTTCTGCTTTCGTAAATGCTTTTCAAGCACTCGTGAAATCAACAGAAAGTGCACCAATGTTTGCACTTCCACCGGTTTTCAAGTTTCTGCCACTAAATCAGTCTTCTATTCCACTGATGGATGCTGTTAGGCTGTCCATAAGGGACAAGATGATTGATACGGACATAGTTCCATGTGAGACCTGTTCTGCAGTGAAAGTATTCTGCAAGCCTACAGAGGCTCGTCGGCTGAATGCTGCATTCTGGAGCATCATAAACAAGGCAGTGAAGTTGGGTGTTAATGTTCCAAACATTTCGTCTTACGGGACTCATATTCTGAACTCATACTTTGATAGCAAAGAGTACGACGGCGTGTTGGGATTTCTTGGTATTGAATACGCCAAATCTGATTGGTATGGAAATTGCATCCAAGGATCAAATCTTGTGGAGCTGTTGCCTGATGATATTTATTTTGATCTTCTCGCTTTTGTTGCTCAGAACTGGATCGCTATGTTTGCTGGCACAAACATGGAGCGTATACAACTTATAAAGTGTGTTGGTGCAGGTGGTGAAGTGGTCTACAGGAGCGTCTCTGATGCCATGATGGCAGATGAAAGGCTATGCATGCTACCTAACGAAGAATGTGCCCAATTGATTATCAGTTGGAACAGTGACCACTTCTCAACCGCCTCTCGTATAATTTTTATGCCTTCATCTGTGCAGAAAGCACTGGGACTGTTTTCTAAGAAAATAGCCATCATCGAATGGCTTGAGAACTATGTAGGAATGAAGATTCTCACGCTACATGAGTATGCTCTTACTGTTGTGAAAGCGCTGCGAGAGAAAAGATTAGTTCTTGCCTTTACTCATTTCATCTACCACTTGCATACTGAGAAGTACATGCCGGACTGGAGTGTAAGTCACATATGCAGCTTATTGCCTGTAGTGGATAATCTTGGGTGTGTTATTGCCACAAGAAGTGTGGTTCTTGTTCCATCTAAAGGGAGCAAGTGGGCTGCGTTATTAGGTGAAAATCCGTGGAGAACACAAAGTTATGTTGAGCTTGGAGATGATTACATGTCTGGCAATATCTCTGGAGAACATATATGTGAAGACCAATTTTTGTCATTTGCCAGAACATACATGCAAGCCACTGATGTGCCCTTTCTGCTTCCTCCAGATGCTGGATTTTCTGCCGCGTCTTCTTTTTAACTAGGGAGAATGCATTTCTCCTTTTGGAGTGGATCGAGAATTTAAGCTTAAGGGGCATAGGATTACCTAAAAAATTCTCAAGTTGTATCATGCTTGGCAATTGGCTTAAGACCTCAGTTGGTTATCGGCCACCATCCGAATCATTCCTTTCAAATGCCGAATGGGCTAGCTTGTTTCATGCTAAACTTTCCTTTGTTGATGTCCCAATGATTGATCAAGAATATTACATGAACAAAATTGCTGACTTTAAGGAAACATTGGGATCACTCGGTGTGAAGTTTGAGTTTGCTGAAGTAATGGCTTACGTTGGCAAGTGTTTTATATCAACTGTAATAGATTGTACAACAGGGAATACAGTGCTGTCGCTGCTCTGTTTCATCAGATTCCTGCAAAAGGAGCACATGCCAACACATCATCTCATTCAGAGCATCAGAGATGCCGCGTGGCTCAAAACTTGTCTTGGGTTTAAGTCTCCTTCTGAGTCTGTTCTTTTCAGTTCTGAGTGGGCATTGCCATCTGAAATCAGTAATTTATGTTTTGTGGACATCAAAAATCTATGGTGACGAAATCAGTGATTACAAGTTTGAGCTTGAAAAATTAGGTGTTCATGTCAGATTCAAACAAGCATACCAGGTAATTGTTGATAACTTCAAGCCGCCAACAGGTCCTGTTAGTTCTGGTGCTGCTATTCTATTACTGAAGTGTATTAGAAATACCGTATCATGCAAGACCTTGGTGAAGGCATTGAAGAAGCGCCAATGGTTGAAAACTAATGCTGGATTCAGAGCTCCTCGGGAAACATTTCTTCTTGACCCAGAGTGGAAATGCCTTATCAATTTGCTGATGCAGTTCCATTACTTGATTGGCCTTTCTATGGAGATGAAATTCTGACCTACAGAGACGAACTGATGAAGATCGGCGTTATTGTTAGTCTGCAACAGGCGAGCAATTCTATAACTTGTTTATCTGAAGCAACTTTTGTCGACATCTTCGCTTACAAAGGAAATAAGGATTGCACTGCTTTCCTGCTACAAGGATCTGAATGATGAGGACAAGACATTTCCTGATGATATTCTCAAATTTATGCGGACAGAGAAGTGGCTGCATACTATGCTAGGTTTCAGGTCTCCGAAAAACTGTGTTCTATTTGATTCCTCTTGGGAGCCTGTCATTCCAGTTGCAAGCCTACCCTTCATTGATGATAGTGATACGAGCAATGGAACGGGGAAGGAAATCTATAGCTACAAGAAGGAGCTCAAGGCTTTAGGTGTTACTGTTGAATTTAACCAGGGAGCAGACTTTGTCATGTCATGTCTATCTATTCCTGAGGGGAATCAAATGCCTCT